>CM042159.1:45477973-45522973 GCA_023376005.1 Doryteuthis pealeii | reverse complement strand
TTTTGACAATGTCGATAGGAAAGAATTGGTGCATCAAGGGTTGCCACAAACCCAATCAATGACAGACCTCAGGAATTTTGAATTCAGAGTTATCCCTCTCCTAGACTGGTTACCTACCCAAGGCTGAAGAGCCCATATATATATATATATATATATATGTAATCTGTAATACAGCTGATAGGTTTCTATTGATTTATTCTTATGCCAACATCAAAAGTATGGAGTACCCCTTCATTGCCATTACTTCCATGTCCACCCTGACTCAGATTATTAGTACCTGTTAGGGTCGCATCTATGTGTCAAATAGATCTGTTTTTAACATATTTGTACTTGATACCTCGTGCAGTAGCCTCTATATTCACTAGCTCTATGGGATTTTTCTTTCTTTCCTACCTCCATGTGGGCGGGGCTTAGAATACACCAACAGTATCCACTGCAGAGAAGTGTGACCACCACAAAATATGATGTCCTGTGTATGACACTAAACAGTATGAACTAGCGAGGCCTCAGCTTTGGAGCTCTGGGGAAGTGTGAAATACCCCTTCATAGCCATTACTCCCAGATCCACTCTGACCTGGATTGGTAGTTCCTTTTAGGGTCCCATTTATGGGTCCAATAGAGCTTTAGTGTCCTGGGTATGATGCTGAACTGCATCTAGTGATGAGGTTCCAATTTTGGAGATCTGAGGGATGTGGCTTGTTAGGCCTAAGTCAGAATAGCCAAGAGACTATCTTCGGGGTAGGAAGTGGGTCCTTTTTCCCGTACATGCTCGGAGAGTTCTTCTGATGAAGGTTCATGGGAGTTTATTTATTTATTTTTTAAATTTCATTTTAATCTCCACAAGTTTTAATTGTTGTTTTGGTAAGACTGATATATGAATGCATAACCAAGTTGTCAGGCTTAAAATATTTGGACATTTGAGAGTTAAAAATTGAAGAGTTATATAAAAGTGAAAAAACAAAAACAATTTCTTTTCATAAAGAACAAACAGTCAAATGGTTGTGCAAAAGGAGAATTTTAAATGTGGAATGTAGAAAAAAAGAATAAAAGATTAAAGTGAATGATAGGTAACAAAATGATGAAGGCTTATAGTGAATTGTTAAAGAACTAAAAGCAAAGAAATCTTTTTAAATAATTGAGGAACAAAGGGAGGTAATAGAAATATGTGGGAAGATGAAAAACAAACAAAAAGGTTGGTATAAGGTGAAAACTAAAATAAAGTTAAAAGATCTAACTGAAAGTGGCAAAAGAAAAAAAAAAAAAAACTCCTGTAGGTTCTAAAAACATCAAAGGAAAAACAATGATTATGGAAACAAATATTTAAAAAAGAAACAACAAAAAAAACCCTTTAATTCTAATAGCTGTAAAAAAACCCCCAAAAAACCCCAAAAACAAAAAAAACCCCAAAAAACAAAAGGTGAAATTAAGAAAAATTCTAAAAAAAATCCAAAGCGGAACTGTATGAGTAAGAACATTTGAAAGTAAGTAATAAAAGGTGAAAAGGTTGGATGGTTTTACGAGACTTTTTTTTTTCATTCTTTTGAAATATAAATTTACTGAGAAAAATGAAGACCATTCCAATAACTTAATAATTAGAGAGTATAGTTGTCAGGTAAAAAAAAGTATATTAACAAAAAATTTAGAATAAGAAACAAACAAAAAAAAAATGAAAGTGTATATGTATATGTGTATATAGATATATATGTAGATATAGATATATTTTTTTTGTACTATTTTTAATATAGTATAAAAGGATTGATAAAATTCAATTGAAAATCTTATATTTTTCTGCAGTTTTTCTTTCTCTAAAAGCCTTCTATTGTTAAAAACCTTTTGTTTACACCATCTTCTTTATTTTGTTCAATAATTCCTCAATTTTGATATTAGTGCATTTTTCTCTCGGTGCAAAAACACACTGTAATATTCTGGTGACTTTGAAATCATTTACAACTGTGAATACGACAGGGCATTGCATCTTGGTATAATTGGTTGCAAGCTAGTCCCATAGATCCATTACTACTGAATAGCGAGTTTGATCCTCGCTAGGTGCCCCTTAATTGTGACCTTGTGTTGCACCCTACTCGTTGCGTATAAGCTAGGTAAATACCTACTATTATGTTAACTTTTTTAAACAATGAGTATTTTTTCTTAAATAGTTTTCCATTACAAAAAAATAAATTATGTTGTCTTATTTTCTGTACTAAAAGAAAATGTTAATGTGTATTATACAGGAAGCAGTTAATTACTAAGCTTAGCTTAGATGTGGCACAAGGCCAGAAGTATAGGGCACCCAGTAAGAATCGATCTCAATATATATATATATATATATATATATATATATATATATAAAAGGGTATGAAAAACACAATATGTTGTTAAAATGAAAATATTTATATCTTTTTCATTGCTGATATTGACAATATTTCGATTTATTAAAAATCATCATCAGAGCATAATGATAATTAGGTCTGTTTTTGGATGGAAATGTTTTTGATCCGGATTCTTCAAGAGAAAAACAGAAAATAATTTGAATTCAAACTGGAAGTATTGTTTTTCCTAAAAAGCGTGTATCCCGTGTGTTCGCTTCATCTTGATCATTCGCTATATATATATATATATATATATATATAAGATGAACAAAAAGTGATAAGACAAACAGGAATATTTCTTTAATGTCAGTTATTTTTTTGATTGTTCTCAACTAGTGACCTTAACTCATCATCAGGAGAAAATTTCTTGTGTAAGAAATTGTTTTTAGAAAGTTTTAAAAAAAGAAATATATATATAAGTAAAAGTAAAGTCGTCAGGGTGGCCTAAAGTCGGTATCAGCCAGTCAGCGAGGGAATCTATCCCCTTTTCAATAGCGCTAGACCAAGGAGATTGTTTTTGGCATCTGAGGTGGAGCGCCACACCTACCATCAGCTCCTTACTTTACCGCACATATCCCTGTGCTACTCATTGCTGAGTTGGCGAGGACCGGTATCGAAACTAGGAACCTTGTGGTTTCTAGCCGAATGCTCTACCGACTGAGCTAAAGTATATAAATAAATAAATAAGATATCTTGGTGTATATATAAATTCAGATTTATTTTGACATTTCTTTGTCTCGTCAGTCTGATCTTTGTCTCTTTGAAGACGTCACACCTGGTCTCACTAGTGTGATCCTCCTGTTCTCCTTATTTTTTTTTTCTCGTTGACAAAGGGACAACAAAGTAGAAATCATTGTAATTATGTTAACATATTTTAGCCAATCCTCTAATTTCTTTTTCTTATCTTCCTGCATTTTCCTGTACAAAATAAAATCCTTAGCCTCTTTCCCACTCCAATAAAAATGACAAAAAAACAAAACACAAACCCGCTGGGGCGTTAGAATGCAGCGACTGCACCTCTGCAGAGGGGTAAGACTCCCACAATGGGGCCACCTGTTGGCCGTGGGTGGCGACCCGTGATGCTTAAGGATAGAGCCCAGGTGGATGAGCAGTTAATGACATGCAATACTCCACTTTGGCCCTATCTTGTGCTAGACGGGCGGTTGGAGAGGCCCCCTCCGATCAATCGGCTTGTCACGTCAAGCCCTAGCTCCTATAGGATTGCCCCAACCCTATTGCCCTTATGGCAAGCCCCAGCCCCTTTTTATCATATGGGTGCTAGAAGGCGGTGGCTGCGGGTCTACATGTCCTGGGAATGACGTTAAACTCTATCTGATGGTGAGGTTCCAGTTTTGGACGTTTGGGGAATGTGGAGCACCCCTTCATCACCATTGCTCCCTGGTCCACTCTGACTCGGAGTGGTAGTACCTGTTAGGGTCCCATCTATGGGTTAAATAGAAAAATGTATTTATAAAAAAAATTGTATTATCCATTAAGAATTGATTTATTTCAAAACTTTATTGGCATTAAATGACCCACTGAGGTTGATATGCCGTAAAACAAAACAAAACACAAACAAAAAATCTGAAATCTTCACTTCTTTTGTTGATTATGCACAGAAGGGTTATACAATGGATTTATATGGAGGCGCGTGGTCTAATGGTTAGAGTCGTGGGAAATGGGCTCGTCGACCCAAGTTCAATTCTTGGACGAAGCTGTTTGCATTTCACATGGCACTAATACCCTTGGGAAAGGTATGAATCCAATTATCCCTCCAGCTATTGGTAAATAGCAGGACAGACTAGGCTCTTAACCATGGCTAGGTAACCAGTCTAGGAGAAGGAAAAATCTGAATTCAAACCTGTTAAACTCCGCTTAAGAAATTGACCTTGTGTTGCATCCTACTCATGCGGAAGGGTTTGGTAAATATATATATATATATATATATATATATATATATATATATTGGATTTATCTGAAATGTTTTCAAAAGCAACAAAATAATGAGATCAATAGTCCAACACAATTTTTAGAATGATAATGACTCTTGCTTCGAATCATAAACAGTAGTTTTGTAGAAATGATGAATAATAAATATTTTTTTTAAAGAATTTGGGAGCGGGGGGGGAGAGAACAAAAAACCCCAAAAAAACTAACCCCCAGAAAAGCAAAACAAATTTGTTAGCATGCAAATCGCTTTCTCTTGTTCTATTTTTCTTTCATATTTTCTCTCTCTGTTTACCTCTTTCCATTTTCTACCCATTATTCTATTTTTCTTTACTGTTCCTTCTTATTTTCTTTTTCTTTCTTCACACCTTCTATCATTACTTTATTTTTCCTTTATACTCTTCCTCTTTATTTTCTTTTTCATTTTACACAACAAATATTTCTCCTTCCTTAGTTTTGATGAAAAGATTATCACTTGATGGTGGAAAGAATGACTGACAAAAACAATTCATGTTTATTTCCATGATTAGCTCAATCGGCCCTTCAAGGCTCAGTCGATAGAGTGTTCTTTCGATACCCGCCCTCGCCAACTCAGCGTATCTGTGTGGTAAAGTAAGGAGCCGCTCCACCTCATGCTAAAATAATCTCCTTGGTCTAGCGCTATTGAAAAGGGATAGACTCCCTCGCTGCATGGCTGATACACATTAGACCGCCCCAACGACTTTACTTAGCTCAGTCGGTCTTACTAGGAACCACAAGGTTCCTGGTTTGATACTGGCCTTCACCAACTCAGCGTATGAGTAGCACAGGGATCTGTGAGTAGCTGATGGTAGGTGTGGTACTGTCTCAGATGTCAAAAACAATCTCTTTGGTCTAGTGTTGGTGAAAAGTGATAGCAAAAGGGGATAGACTCCTTCGCTGTCTGGCTGATACCAACAATAAACCCTTCCTCCAATTTTAATTATTTCTTTATTTTGCCCCTCCCTCTCTCATCAATAGGGGAGTGGTTTCACTTAAGTTCCAGACTGTTTGACTTTACTCTTTCGGGGTTTTAGTCTCCACTGATTAGAAGTTGTATCTCTTAAATCCCACATGATTACCTTTAGCCAACAAACAAACATGATTTCCAGACTTTCTTCAGCAATCGTGACCTTTGACCTGTCACCTATCAATCATGCTTTTGAAATGTTCCATACATTTGCCAACCTGAGTGCCAAAGGGGGTCATCGGGGTCATTACGTCACATTTGTCTATCTACTTAATTCAGTGGTTTAGGCACCTTACATAATTATCAAGCTAGATTAACAGACTATTGTTAGTGAGTTCGATTCTCACTGGGTGCGTCGTGTTTCTAAGCTTGGTAAATAACTACTTAATTCAGTGGTGAATATTTTTCTCATAGATTGAACAGTATATCATGACAATGTTATATTGAAATATTATATTATAATAGAGAGGTTGCAGAAACACACACAACCTATCAAATATCGGACATATTCTGCCAAAAATAATAACTCAATGCCTGAAGAAGACAACAGATCAGAAACACGTGTCACATATGTAAGATAAAAAAGAATAAAACATTTTTTTCTGAGAACATAATACATTTTGCGGACATTCTTTTTTATAAAATATTAATTTTTCTCCCGTTGGAACCAGAACAACATTTTTTATATATGAAAATGTTATATACCTCTTTTGTATCGGGTATATGAATGGCGAGAGAAGAGAGAGTTATTTGGTGGTTCTCTTTCGTTATCTTCTGGGTTGATTTCTTCGTCTAGTCGATACAGCTTCTGTTATTCTGGGCTGCAGTTGACTGTACACATTTCTTTGTTTTTAATAATGAAGCAAGACTTTGTTTAGTTTTGAAAACTTTGTTTAGTTTTGAAAACAGGTGTTTTTTTTGTCAAATTCTGGAGCCTTTACTCAACTTTGAACCGACCCCTTTATTTAATCCTCTGGGGTAGATTGTTCTCATTCTGTTAAGCCGAGTTCAATGAGAAGGTTACCGAGTTCAACAAGAAATACCTGAAGAAGGGCACATCAACTGAAACGTTGTGTATATAATAAAGATGAGAACAACAGTAAAAAAAAAATCTAAATAATACAAATTATCAAACCTCATCTAAAAAATTCAAACAAATAAGTTGAGAAGTGTGCCGTTAACTCATGGACCACATGGTTGATTGTGTATGTATTTACCAACCTCTCCACACAAGCAGGATGTGACACAAAGTAATTTTTTAAAGTAAGATAATGATTACTTACTGGCAGGATCTGTGGATATACCACAATATGATAATCTAATTATTACAATGTTTGATATGTCTACCTAAGAGCTATTGCGAAATAGTTCAATATGTAAAAAGTATTATGATTTTGAATTAATTCAAACTCTCTCTCTCACTCTTTCTTAAAAGGTGTGTTGTAAAATATTTACATTGATTTGCTAATAAAAATCTAGTGGAGGTGTTTAAAATATCTACATTAATTTGCTGACAAAAAAGTGACAAAAACACGACTTGGAAAATATCTAAGATGGGCCGGAAATTCACCTGACACTGGCTTGCTAAAACATAGTGTAGATTAAGGTAGGAGGCCGAGATGACATCAGATCAAAATTACCAAATCTCTTCTGTAATTCACAAATTCAATATTACAAATAAAACAAACATTTTTTTTTTTTTTTTTTTAATTCATTTTAATTTTACGTTGGTCATTTAAGCATCGAAAGACCATTCGAAATGTTTCATATTTAAAATTGGGTGAAATAAAATGGGATACATAAGAAATCTGCGGTTAAGCGACACCAGATAATCTGGATTTACATTTTTACATTGCATTTTGAACAATTTGGACGGTGTCATTTTTAACCAGGGGGTGTTGCAAGATGATAACGGACAGAAGATTTAGGAACAAACGTATTAATATATAGATTGTCTATCTAGAAGGTCATTCTCTTCTTAGTTGGGGCAAGAACTTTTCTGCAGCCTCTCTAACATATGTTGTTGGCTGTCAACTTGTGTTCGAGTAAGACCATTTCCTGTTTCGTTTTTTAATTTTTTTTTTTATCATAGTTGGGTGCCAGTAGCATTTGACACTGTATCCTTGTGTTTTCTCAGATGACTTACCAGGCCAGCCCTGGAGTAACATACTCTTCCACATAAACTAGATGTTGGAACTTCACTTTGAATGTTGCTGGGCTGAAAATGACCCTTTCTAATAGCCCGCTTCAATTTTTGGTGTTTAATTCGATTGGACTCAAATTCTTCCAAAGACAGGTAGATGGCAGCTCTCCAGCCAGGTCTGTTACAAGCTAGCTTCTCACAGTCCCCCACAGCAATAGCAGTGTTCTTCAGTGTCTTGAGGCAATCCTTAAACCTCAGTTTGGGTTTGCACTGACAATGTTTGCCAATTGAGATTTCCCTGTAAAATAATAATAAAAAAACCTTGTGGTTCCTAGTAAGACCGACTGAGCTAATCATGGAAATAAACCTGTAAAAAACAATATAGAAGAACTCTTTCTTACAGCAGGTGAAAACTTGTATTAAAAATAAACAAGATCAGTTTTCTAAGTGGGATACAAAATTGCAAAGTGATAATACTACTACGCTTTATAATTTGAGAAGCTTGATTTAAGATAAACAATTCGAAAAAATTTTTGTCAAAAAAAAAAAAAAAAATCCCTCTCCCACCAATCTCTCTCTCTCTCTCTCTCTCATATATATATATATATATATATAGAAGAGAAATCAGAAATACCAATTGCTTTCTCAGAAGTTTGCATCAACATGAACTAAGAGCCACAACAACAACATAAGAATAAAAACAAAAAAGAGAAATTGCAGACTTATTCCTAAGAGAAGACAAAACCTCTTCAATATCAAAAATGAATCTTTTTAATATAAAATCTACAGAGTCCATAACCAAGTCTTTCATTTTTATTCTTCAAAGATTCAATCAGCATCTACCTCCCCACCCCCGCTGCACCATTCCGCCACACCCATTTCAATTGATAACCAATAACCAGCTTGGCAAAATAACGTTACACAATACTTTACCAATGAAATCAGTATTCGTAAAAAGAGAGAAAGAAAAAGGTTGATATACAGACAAAAAGCATCAAGGGCAAAATAAAAAATAAAAAAAGAAAAGATGGAGAATGTTAAAATAACCATAGAAACATAGAGCAGAATATATATTTTTTTCTATTTGAAACAGAGTTTCAGCCCAGGTAAACGAACAAGATATCAAATGCTGATTTTCAAAGCGAGCAGGTGTTCATCAGTTTTATTTGTATTATTTGGTCTATTGTCCTCATCTTCATTATTTTCTGTACAATGTTTTGGATGATGTGCCCTCTGGCCTTCTTCAGGTATTTCTTGTCGGACTTGGGAACCATCTGGGACTCGGTTAGTGGAATGAGAACAGGATACCCCCGTGGACTGAATAAAGGGTTAGGTTCAAAGTTCCGTGATGACTCCCGATTACGACAAGAAGGTTCCTGAGTTCGAAAAGAAGGTTCCCAAGTCCGAGAAGAATTACCTGAAGAAGGCCGGAGGGCACATTGGCCGAAATGTTGTACAGAAAACAATGAAGATGAGGACAATGGTCCGAATAATACTAATAAAACTAATCATCACGCCTCATCTCAAAAATTCAGAGAAACTGGTGTTCATGATTTGGAAGAACAGTGCCACACAATCTCTGCATATACTCCTACAATCCTGTGAAACATTTCCTTTGTTCTTACAACAGTTCACTCTAACAATTGATCAATGGAAAGCAAGTGAGCCCGTAAGTAAATAAATAAACAAACAAAACATTCAATGTAACTGACACACATAGTCACTTGTCCCAGTAATTTTCAATGGATCTGAGCATATCTGATGATTAACACTTACATATCCTCAAATGGCCATTGGGCTTTTTTTATTGCAACAACTGGTGAAACCCAAATGCTACCACATTGGGATCTCTCTCAAATATACCTTGTTCAACCATTTTCTTTAATTTCACAACTACCACAGGTAAAATGTGAATAGGCATTTTTCAAGATACAAAATAGATGTTTTTTTTTTACTCCTTTAATAAATATGAGGATTTTGCTTGCTTATGATACAAACCCTCTGACATTGAATTTTTAACTCCCACCCTCTCAGGCAATGTCTTTCAAAAATTAATTTTTCCAATGCCCGGAGGGTGTTTTTTTGTTTTTTTGTTTTGTTTTACAGCATATCAACCTCAATGGGTTATTTAATGCAGATAAAGTTTTGAAATAAATCAATTCTTAATGGATAATACATTTTTTTATAGATACATTTTTCTATTTAACCCATAGATGGGACCCTAACAGGTACTACCACTCGGGCCAGACTGGACCAGGGAGCAATGGTGATGAAGGGGTGCTCCACATTTCCCAAACCTCCAAAACTGGAACCTCACCATCAGATAGTTTAATGTCGTTCCCAGGACATGTAGACCCGCAGCCACCGCCTTCTAGCACCCATATGATAAAAAGGGGTGGGGCTTGCCATAAGAGCAATAGGGGGGTGTTTTCTGTTGCTAGTAATAATAAAGATGAGGAAAAAAGTCCCAATAATCCAAATAATACAGAACAGTCGAGGAAGTCCAAGAGTGCCCAAACCCTGAGCTTTTTATGTCACTTTCTCCATACCATAGAAAAACACCTTCGTTAGGTTGTAGAACTTTTACAGACTTAATCCCCTGATCCCCCCCCACCACGGGCCACTTATCTATCCAATCATCTTTTAGGACCAATACTTGCTTTATATCCCTTTTAATAATCCTATATTAGGTTCTTCAGACTTTATGCAGTGGCACACCTCTCAAGCCAGTAGAACAATTCACATACCTAGGTAGTAATATCTCATCCACAGAGAGCGATGTTAATACACAAATAGCAAAGGCACGGTCGGCCATAAACAAATTATCAGTCATATGGAGGTCCGATCTGCCTGACAAGCGACGGTTCTTCCAGGCTGTGGTTGTATCAGTGCTGCTATATGGCTGCACCACTTGGACCCTAACGAAGCGTCTTGAGAATAAACTAGATGGATGCTGCACAAGAATGCGTGCAGTCTTGAAGAAGTCATGGAAGCAGCACCCCATGAGGAGGCAGCTCTACAGTCACTTGCCCCCCATCTCACAAACTATCTGAGTGAGACGGACAAGGCATGCAGGACACTGCTGGAGAAGCAAGGATGAGCTCATAAGCGACGTTCTTTTTGTGGAAGCCAAGACATGGACATGCAGGTGTGGGGCACCCGGCAAGGACTTACATTGACCAAATATGTGAGGATGCTGGTTGCTCCACAGAGGACCTCCCGGGTGCAATGAATGATAGGAAGGTTGGCAAGAGATTGTCATGGATATCCGTGCTAATTGCGCGACATGATGATGATGATGATGATTAATTTTGTGATATCCACTTTTAAAATGTCTATTCCTGGAGTTCATGATTTTTTGTGTATTGTACCACTGTGATGGGAATAAATTAATTTTTATCTATTTTCAAGATTAGCATCCAACAGGTGCTTGGCATTATCATTTTCAATTCAGTTGTGGATGATGATGAT
Organism: Doryteuthis pealeii; assembly: GCA_023376005.1. NCBI lineage: Eukaryota > Metazoa > Mollusca > Cephalopoda > Myopsida > Loliginidae > Doryteuthis > Doryteuthis pealeii. Next base: position 45,512,055 of record CM042159.1, on the reverse strand, counting down.
GATGATGATGATGAGTCTTAGCCACATCCCTCACTTTCTTCTGCCTATTTTACATTCTTTCCTTTGTTTACAACTGATCTTAAAAATTCTCATATAAACTATATCTTGCAAGCCGTTGTTTGGGTTCAAATTTGTTGGCATAATCTAAAGTATCATAAATCATAGCTAATGTAGAACTCTTTTCCACCTCCAAATTGTATTCTGAATCGAAAAAAAAAGATGGCATCTGGGGTAGTCTAGTGCTAGCGAAAAGGGGTTAGACTCCTTCGCTGTCTGGCTAATATCAACAATAGGCCATTCCATCAACATTTATATAGTTTATAAAATTCTATTTTAAAATATCTTATTTGTTTTTCTTCTCCTGGATTGGTTGCCTTGTCAAGGCTTAAAGATCCCAATACAGGATTTTCTCGTCACTTCTGGCTGTGTATTTGCCAGTATGCTTCAACTAGCTCCCTTCCAGATTCCACATTATTTCCCCCTTCTCCCTCCTTCTCTGCGGTAGTCCGATGTGACAGAAAATTAGATTAAAGAAGCGTCCCTTAAGATGACCCTCCCCTCCATCCGCCTGGGTGGCAGGTTCAAAAACTGTCCTACTCTAGTTGAACATCCACAAACATTTGTATAAATTTAACAAATTTAAATTATTATTTCTATTTGCATTATCCAAATTAAATGTCATCATTCAAGCATATCATCTGGATTGTTGTGTTTATAATAAAGATGAGGACAACAGTCTGAAAAATCTAAGCAATGCAAATCTTTTCAACTTGTCCAGAAGTTTTTTGTGAAACACAGGTTTGTGCAAGTGCAACACCTTCCATATTCATTGTGGACTAGTTTGTGTGAATTTTTTTTTCTTGTTTTCTAAACTGAAAATTCAATTGAAAGAAATACAACAATGCAGCTGTCTCAACCCTGTTGCCCTTATGGTAAACTCCCAACCCTTTTTATCATATATGTGCTAGAAAGGCGGTGGATGAAGGTCTTATTGTTCTGGGTATGACGTTAAACTCTATCTGATGGTAAAGTTCCAGTTCTGGAGGTTTGGGGAATGTGGAGTACCCTTTCATCACCATTACTCCCAGTTCTACTCTGACCTGGAGTGGTTGTACCTGTTTAGGGTCTATGGGTTAAATAGAAAATGTGTTTACAAAAAAAAAAAAAAAAAATTAGTACCCATCAAGAATGACTTTAATTCAAAACTTTGTCTGCATTAAATGACCCACTGAGATTGATATGCCATAAAAAAACCCAAAAAAAACTGTAGTGAGAGAAATTACTTGTGGGAGCTCAAAGTGAGCATGAACTTGTCTGGCATGCAAAATGAGATCAGGGTGAGTGTAGTGGGTGACTATAGAGACTGAACTCACAACCTCCTGATCATGAGTCATGGCTCAAAGACTACTCACTCTTGTTGGTGCATATGCAAATTTCTACATTGTGATTAGCAGCGTTGAGCATGATTGGCTCAGATGTGGGATCTTGGTCAGGGCAGTTAATTATTATTTAAGGCTTGCATTCCCACACCAAGGGGCAGTTGTATTTGATCTTGCTAACAAGAAAACAGACATATGTTGGACAAGAAGTGAGTAAACTTTGGCAAATTGATCGAAGACTGCTGTAATATTGTTGCAGGCGGAAAGACAGTCAGTGGACTTTTGCAGTTAGGAAAGTAATTACTGTGGTTAATTTCAAATAATCCCTTACAAAACAATTTCTCAAACAAACAACAATGCAACTTCATATTGTATCAAAAAGAAGTTGCTTTGAACAATGGAAAACTTTCTGGAATATACGTTGAATGCCAAGTGGAGTGTTTTTTTTTTAAAGAAAATTAATGTCTCATTCATTGTTCATTTCTGTGTTGGCAAATACAATTTCAGTCTTGATAGTTTTTTAATTCACCTCATACCATTTCATCCCCCCCCCAAAAAAAAACAAGAAAAAAAAAATAATCAGAATAAACAAAGTCACTATTCAGTAATTTTAGGTCACATTGTGGTGTTCTTAAATTATCAATATACAGAAGTTGGTAAATACAATTTCAATCTTGATAGTTTTTAAATAAACCTCATACCATTTCATCCCTTACCCCCTCCCCCTAAAAGAAATAATTAGAATAAATGAGGTCACTATTCAGTAAGTTTTAGGTCACATTATGCAGTTCTTAGATTAACAATATAAGGAAGAAGAATAAAAAGAAAGAATTAAAAAAAAAAAGAAAAGAGAAAAGGTATTGTACTCTGGCAACTACATTAAAAGTGACATTATTGTTGTGGCAAACACTTGTTTCTAGCAACTGAAGGACAGTACTTAAACTTTTGTCCTTGCAGATGTTGGCAAAGCAAAGTCGTTTGTCCTCTTTTGAAGAAGCATAATAAACGTTGGTCTTCAATCGAGTTGACAAGCGCTGGCTGAAAATTAGCACCTCTTTTGTCAGTGCCACTGTTAATGTCACCATCATTGCCACTTGAGTTCATCAAGATAATTGTGCACGTCTAAATTACTTTGGTTGCCTCACCAACTTAAAGGCTTTGAAACAGTCTGTGCACATGTGGAATGAGTAAAGTGCTTTCTCCTTAATCTGACATTCATTCTATTCCATAGACGTTGCGAACAGGAAAAGGAAAGAAGAAAAGAAAGAACAAATGAGAAATCGAGTGGAAATTTCTTGGGTATGATTAAAGAAGCAGAACATTATAAACGGTGTAGATTTTTAATCTTGGGATTAGGCTGTGTGTTTTATTATTATTTATTATTATTTTTTTTTTTTTGAGTCTTATCTACTGAATAATATTGAATGAAACAACTTGGCTCTTGTATCCTTTAGTTGAAGCGTGTGGTGTAATGGTTAAAGTCATGGAAATGGACTCATCGGAGTTCAAATCTGGATGCTAATTGCATTTCACTTAGCGCTAATATTGGTATGAATCCTACTCTCCCTCCAGCTATGGATAAATAGTAGGGCAGACTGGGCTCTTAACCTTGGTTAGGCAAGGTCTAGGAGAAGGAAACTCTGAATTCAAACTTGTTGAACTCCGCTTAGAAATTGACCTTGTTCACATCCTGCTCCATATCTTCTCCATTTGTGATGGCTATCTGATGAGACTGGGCTCATTTATGAAGTGACATGGTGAAATAAATTTATAATAGCCAAATGACGAGTTTTCTTTCTATTGGTGTAAATATTGCTCGTACATTGAGCTCTCTTAGGGATTTGGAATATCCTTGTATATAGGTGTCTTCTGCATGGGCTTGTGAATATAAAGAGGATACAAAATAGAATCATCCCCAGTTTACCTTATTGGCTACTTTTTTTATATTTTGTTTACCTGTTCAATATGCTCGTCAACTTGTCTTATCCGAGGCGTGGAATGTAACACAGGGGAACGCGAGAGAGATAACTGTAATGCTAGCGCCTTTGAAAAGTGCCATTCTAGGCAAACTTGTTGAACTCCGCTTAGAAATACCTTGTGTCACATCCTGCTCCATATTTGTATATTTCTTCTCCATTTGTGATGGCTATCTGATGAGACTGGGCTCATTTATGAAGTGACATGGTGAAATAAATTTATAATAGCCAAATGACGGTTTGTTGAGTTTTTCTTTCTTATTGAAAGTGTAAATATTGCTCTGTATATAATTGATTTAATTATTATTTTACATTGAGCTCTCTTAGGGATTTGGAATAATCCTTGTATAAATCTATAGGTGTGCTTCTGCATGGGCTTGTGAATATAAAGAGGATACAAAATAGAATCATCCCCAGTTTACCTGTCTATTGGCTACTTTTACCTTTATATAGAGCGTTCGGCTAGAAGTCAGAAGTTTCCTGATACCGGCCCTCGCCAACTCAGCGTAGGAGTAGCACAGTGATCTGTGCAGTAAAATGAGAGCTGACTCCACCTCAGACGCTAAAAAATCTCCTTGTCTAGCGCTAGTGAAAATAGACTCCCTCGCTGTCTGGCTGATACGACATTAGGCCGCCCTGACGACTTACTTATATATATATATATATATATATATATATATATATATGAGAAGTAAACAAACAAACAATGTGTTTATAATATATATATATATATATATATATATATGTATATGTATATATGTGGAGATAGGTAGACTAACACAGGATGTTATGGAAACTGGATGTTTATTGTCATATGACAATAAACATCCAGTTTCCATAACATCCTGTGTTTGTCTACCTTTCTCCACATACTGTCGGATTAACCTCCTCACATTTCTCCCATATATATATATATATATATATATAATATATATATATATATTATATATATATATGGCCCAAACACGACACTTCATGGATTGAGTATTTATCTTTAGAGATTTATTTCCAAGTTATAAAATTTATCGTTCAAAAAATTTTTTGCCCAAAAAAAAAAAAAAGTTAAAAATCACTGAAAACAATCACAGTAATTAAAACTTAGAAATCCAAGAGTTCAGGATTACGGGTTTGGTATCGGCCCAAAATATTTTTAATTTACTTGTGGAGTGCGCCTGATTCTGAAATGGTTGCTTGCATTTATTATTAGAGATTTCAACATTGTATTATTGTTGTATCATGAGGTGAAAAGATACACAGAAGAAACTTGGACTAAATACAGGAGGGTCAGTTCGGTAAAGCCAACACGGCAAAGTCAATGTGAATATTATTCAGCTAGTTAATCCACTTTAATTGGAGGCTATTTTATGGTTATGAGCCAGTCCATTTGGTAGAGTGCTGAAGGGGTGTTAGCTACTCTGCAATAATTATAAGCATCCTATTTCTTCTTTAAAAATTTTTTTTTTCAACATTGTATTATTGTTGTATCATGAGGTGAAAAGATACACAGAAGAATTATGTGCTTAATACATTTATTAAGCACCAGCATCTGGTGCCAAACGGATACATACAAACACAGAACAAATAAGTACAAACAATTAACAAGACAAAACTTGGACTAAATACAGGAGGGTCAGTTCGGTAAAGCCAACACAGCAAAGTCAATGTGAATATTATTCAGCTTGTTAATCCACTTTAATCGTAGGCTATTTTATGGTTATGAGCCAGTCCATTTGGTAGAGTGCTGAAGGGGTGTTAGCTACTCTGCAATAATTATATGCATCCTATTTTTTCTTTAAAAAAATTTTTTCCCCCCCTTTTCTTTCATATTTAAACTTTTATGAATTTATAATTATACAATTTGTATTGATGATTTATCTTTTTTTTTTCTTTTTCAGTTTTTCACAGGTGCTGACCAACCACTTGTATTTCCATCTGATAATGATGAAATAGAATCATGTAAGTACAAACATTTTCAATACAAATTCTTTTATTAAAACATTACATTACCATTTTATACAGGGTGCACCCCCCAAAAAAAACAAAAAAAAAACTGAAACATTTAAAATTCATAACTCTTGTTTGCAATTTAACCTGCTATAATAATAATGAAATTTATTGTGTACAGTGCTCAGGTGCACCACAACTCATCAAAGTCTCATGTCAAGTACACAGAATAATGTTGTGTCGGAAACATGAACAGTTCACAGTAGTAATATGCATGTATGGGTGTGCACGTGTATGTGGCATCAGGTATAGTATTGAAGGACTACAGGAAGTCCTATACTGCCTCATTTAAAATTCATAACTCTTGTTTTGCAATTTAACCTGCTATTTATGTAACGTTGTGGTATTTTCACAGTACCAAAATGATATGTAACGTTGTGGTATCTGTTGTATTCACGATACCCAAAGCGATATATTCACCGTACTAAAAATGTATTCGGCACGTGGCGGTCATCTTGTTGATAAAAATTACAACGCGAGAAATATGTAGTCACAACTGCTAGCCTTTATTATCGTGCTCGTCTCGTGGGTTCGTATCAGAGAGGAGGAAAGGCAGAAAGAGAGAGAGGGGAAACTGTTAAATTACTGTGACCCCATACTAGACACCAGAGGCCCGATCCATACCCTACGACGACGGAAAGCAAAAAGAGAGCGGTACCTTTCTTTGTTGTTCCATGTCACCACGTGACTTCCGGTTCCGGTCAACACCCGAAACTTCCGGTTGACATTCAATTCTCCATTCGGGAGGTCACGCTCCGGTCAAACTGTTTTGTGTTCATTACTCTTTTTAAAACCTTTACTCTCTCACTATTCTTCTTCCTCCTTTTCCAATATAGTAGTTCTAGCTCACAAAAGTCAGGACCTTCATTATCTCGTTACATTTAACTCTTAATGTCCTATACCGCCTCATTCCACCCGTCCAGAAGTCACATCATTTTCTAATCTGACCTAAGTGATAACCTTTGTTAAATGTAATATTAAACATATTTAAAGTTTTTAATTTAAGTGAAATAACAGGTAACTTTAGATGTAAAGGCCTCATTCCACCCATCCAGAAGTCACATTCATTTTCCTAATCTGACCTAAATAATAGCCTATGTTTAAATGTAATATTAAACATATTTAAAAGTTTTTAATTTAAGTGAAATAACAGGTAACTTTAGATGCAAAGGCCATTATTATCCATTTTATTATAAATCCTTATAGGAATGGGTCTCTTGACTTCTCAACAGGATGTTAAGAGTTAAACCACCTACCAAGTCTGGATTCTCAGAACACACTCAGCTTGCAACATAGCTGAATACTAGTCACTACAATTTCATTGATATATTCCTTTCTTCCAAATATTATTGAATTAGAAGCTTTATTATTAACTCTTTTGTATCAGAGAGACACCTTTTTTATCCCATAACTATTTTCAGCCTTTACCTTCACTTACATCTATGGTTTCATCCATTATATTATTATAATATCATCTTTGATATTATTATTATCATCTATTATATTTTTTCCCATTTTTGCAATGACCTGACTCACCTTTTCTCTCATTCATCAAACTCTTATTTTTTGGTTCCTGATATTTAAAAAAAATTCATTTTTCTTGCCGGCTTCCTTTTTATAATATTATTTCCTAGTTTTTCACCTCTCAAAAGTTTACTCTTCCTTCATCATTTATGGCGGAGAGGAGTCCCTGTAGTGTAGTGGCTAAAGTGCTAGACTTTGACATTGTAAGTAAGTCGGTATCAGCCAGACAGAGAGGGAGTCTATCCCGCCTTTCAGTAGCGCTAGACCAAACAGATTGTTTTTGGCATCCGAGCTGGAGTGCCACACCTACCATCAGCTCCTCACTTTATCACACAGATCCCTGTGCTACTCATACGCTGAGTGGGTGAGGGCTGGTATCGAACCCAAGAGCCTTGTGGTTCCTAGTCCGAAGCTCTACCGACCCCTATCCAGTTATGCTATTGCATTCACTTTCAGACTAATACTCTTGTTGGCTCCCAACATACTCCCTGTTCAGTCTGCCCCCCCCACATACCCCTTATTGAGTCCTCTGACTTTTTCCATCCCCCTAACATACTCCCTGTTCAGTCTACTTCTATCATCCCCCCATGTACTCCCTATTGAGTCCTCTGACTTTTCTCATCCCCTAACATACTCCCTGTTCAGTCTGACTTTTCTCATCCCCCATGTACTTCCTATGAGTCCTCTGATTCTCATCCCCCTAACATACTCCCTGTTCAGTCTTTTGTCTTCTCATCCTCCCCAACATACACCCTCATCCCCCCAACCACCGTTAATGTGCTGTACTACCTTCTCTGACTTTATAAATCTATGCCATATCCTGTCTTCCAGGTTTTGATATATCGTCCCTCCCCGGTTCCATTAAAATCTCAATCTATCTTTACCTTCAATATTTTTGCTGTGTCCATTAGTTATCCAACTCTGTGTCCGTTAGTTGACCAACTCTGCACGGATACTGGATGCTGTGCAGAGGACCTCCCTGGGGGCAATGAATGATAGAGAAGTTTGGCAAGAGATTGTCATGGATATCTGTGCTAATTGCTCAATATGATAATGATGATGATTAGTTATCCCACTACATATGAATAAATGATACCCCCCCCCCCCCCCCAAAAAAAAAAAAAATTGATTCAATGTCAAATGATAATGCCAAAATCATTTTTCTCTAACCATTTCAGACAGTAAAAAAAAAAAAAAAAAAAAAAAAAAATTCCATTCTTATTTTGCACCCATTCCCCCCCCCCTTTACACTTTCGATTGACGTTTAACTCCATTATGTTGGCATTGTCTGCTGCCCTCTTTCTAATTTTGCAATTGCATTCCATTGTGCAATTACTCTTTCCCAAATCTCACAGGGTTTTAGGAATAAAGAACTTTCTTTCAACCCCTGCCCCCTCTCAACCCCCCCATTCATACCCCCCCCCCCTCAATCTCAATCAACCAGACTATTTGCCTCAAGAGAATTACTCTTGCTATTTTTCTAATTAAATTACCCTCCCCCAAAATTTGCAAATATTTTAGTGGAGATATTTAAGTCATCAGTTTGTGTGTGTTATACTTTATAAAGTTTATGATAAAAGTTTCAACAATGATTTTTTTAATGTATTATACGAATGTTTTGTATTTTGACATGTGTATTGATTTTATATTGTTTTTATTTTGATTCTGTGTAACAATTGATATGCCATTAATATTTGAATTTTCACAACTTTTAATCATCCTTTGGGTTTTCCATTGTAGCATAACTATTGATAATTGTTTAGTAATAAATGAGGAATATGTTCTTATTTTATGGGCCAAAGTTTATATAATAATGTATATATTTTTTCTCACTTTTCACGTGCAGGGCGCACGCAAAGATTGAGAGAAAAATAACGTAGTGTTCAACCGTTATTATCTGATAAATATATTCAATTTTAACTGAGGAATTACGTCAACTTGGTTAATGTAGAGTGGGGTCCTGAGGAGATCATTTTTTGATTGAAACCATGGTAGACCCTTTATTTTCCATCTAACAATAATTTTATTAGTATTATTACTGCTCTATATTTTTAATATATTGACCAGTTTTGGATTATTTACTGATGCCACTGCGACGGAAAAGTTAAAACGGCAATCGGATACTATATATATATATATATATATATATATAATATATATACGCGGGCACACACACACACACACCAGGTGTGTCAAATAAGTACCATGATTTTTTGTACTTTTTGACACACCTTGTATTATGAAAAAAATTAATGTTCTATTCATTCTTCATTTTTATCTTGGTAAATACAGCTTCAATCTCGATACTTTTATGACACACCTGATATATATATATATATATAATATGGTGGGTTATATTTATAAGTAAACAGTGTTCAATATCTTGGACAGGGCATGTATATCTAAGTTAGGGTAGCATGGATATGAAGTCAACAGTGCTTGGTTACTGACAGTTTTTTGCCTATGTGATTTTTAAACTTTAGGTGAAAAATTGTCAGTAACCAAGTGTTGTTGACTTATATATATGATATTGATAATATAGTTTGCTATAAAGTAAATAGTGGGCAAAGAAGTTAACAGCATCAATTTCTTGCCAAGTGCTCTGTTAATAATATTGTCCACTCTTTACTTATCAATATAGAAAACTGTTTTATTATTAATATTATGTATAGCTCGGTAGAGTGTTTGAATAGGAACCACATGGTACCTGGTTCGATACCAGCTCAGCGTATGTGTAGCACAGGGATTTGTGTAGTAAAGTAAGGAGCTGATGGTAAGTGTGGTGCTCCACCTTAGATGCTTGGTCTAGCACTAGTGAAAATGGTGGTAGACTCCTTCGCTGTCAGGCTGATACTGACTTTAGACCACCCCAATGACATATATATATATATAATATATATATATATGTATAAAGAGAGAGAGAGAGAGTGATGCTGATAGGTATGTGTCCTGCATCCTTGACGCACAAAAATCTAAAAGGATGCAGTAAAATCATATCCATGCATCCCAGAGTTTTTCTTTTTTCTTCCCTCACCATTTCAAGCTCACTGTAAATACATTTCAATAGTTCTTAGAAATGAATTACACAAGGTAGGAGTTAGATGACTTCAGTTGGGACACACAAATTTTCCCGGAACTCATTCAAACCAAAAAGCTATCAGCAACATTGTATATATATATATATATATATATATATATATATATATATATATATATATATATATATATATATACTTGTCATTTTACTAAAATAAAGTCACTGCCCTGTCGGTTGGGGCATTAGAATGCACCTCTGCAGAGGAGTAAGACTCCCCCAAATGGGGCCACCTATTAGCCATGGGTGGCGACTCGTGATGCTTAAGGACAAAGTCTTGGTGGATGAGCAGTCCATGATCTGCAACACTCCAATTAAACCCTTACTTAGACTAGATGGGCAGTTGGAGAGGCCTTCTCCGATCAATCAGCTGGTTATATCAAGCCCTAGCACCTATATGATTGCCCCAACCCTATTGCCCTTATGGCAAGCCCCAAGCCCTTTTTATCATAAGGGTGCTAGAAGGCGGTGGCTGAGGGTCTACATGTCCTGGGAATGACGTTAAACTCTATCTGATGGTGAGGTTCCAGTTCTGGAGGTTTGGGGAATGTGGAGCACCCCTTCATCACCATTGCTCCCTGGTCCACTCTGTTAGGGTCCCATCTATGGGTTAAATAGAAAAACATGAGTTCATAAACAAAATGTATTATCCATTAAGAATGAATTTATTTCAAAACTTTGTCGGCATTAAATGACCCACTGAGGTTGATATGCTGTAAACAGACCAAACCAAACTTAGAATAAAGTCATTATAAATCGAAGATTATATAATTGAAAAGTCATCTGTAACATTGAGAAGAATCATTGATATTCCAAATTTGTTTGGACATTTAAATTCCTTTGTGTATTTGATATTATTGAACTGTTTTGATCAATTCATTCTTCAGACATCATCAGTTGGATAATCCATTACCCCCCCAAAAAAAAAAACAAAAAAACAAAAAACAAAAACAAAAAAAAAAAAACAAACCAAAACAAAACAAAAACAACACACCATTTTCTTATAAACACTAACAGAATAAAATGGAAAAAGATAATAAACCAATCAGATTCCTCCTTTTCACTAATTAGAGATCCACAAATCAAAGCATATCCCAACTTTTGTTCTCATACAATTTCAGCCAATAAAAAAAACTGTATAAAGCTTAAATTTGGTCCGTATACTTGTGTAATGAGCGGCTTTTCAAGACCAATCCTTCACCTAAAAAGTATAAAGGAGTCTGCTGTAAAATATGTAAATTGAATCGTTTGGTTTGGTGGATTTTACGGCATGGCGACCCTTGTTGGGTTATTTTATGCCAAAGATATTTTGTTTGGGTATTCAATTTAAAAAATTCAGTTTTTTTTAAACGTTTTTTTTTGTTTTATTGGGTATTCAATTTTGAAAAATTTTTTTTTTTCAAATTCAGTTTTTTTAAAACGTTTTTTAATACTCATTTTTAAAAATCTAACCCAGAGATGGGACCCTAACAGGTACTACCACTCCCGGTCAGGGAGGACCTATGTAGGAATAATGGCAATGAAGGGGTACTCTACATTCCCTAAAGTTCCAGAATTGGATTTAAATCATTTGTGTTTCTGTATTATAGATAGTACCATCTGTTATTTGATCAAATATGATTATATGGAAAGTTACAATGTGGACCCCTTTTATTTTAGCATTTTGTATACTAGACAATTATTTAAGAGAGACTTGAATTTATTTCAAGTATTTCAGTTTTATCTAATTTACAACAGGGTTGTTCATTGCACACACTGTATAATAAAATACCATTTTTTTTGTGTGGCTATTACACAAGTGTGTACTGTCTGAGTTTTGTACCTGGCTTGATAAGTTTCTTTCAAAGATTTAGAATTCAACTAAGATATTTTGGAAATAAATTCAGCAGAGTGGCCTATTGTCGGTATCAGCCAAGCAGTGAGGGCGTCTATCCCCTTTTTGCAAGTGCTAAATGTTCTTCTTTAAGGATGGCTTTGGTATTAAATAACCCATGAAGATTGATATTCTATTAACTAAGAAACCAAATCCAACCTACTTTATGCCGTGAAAAATGATCAAAATATAAAAGTTACTTATTGGTGGAGTGGCCTTTTGTCAGTATCAGTCAGACAGTGAGGAGTCTATCCCCTTTTTGCTTTCAGTGAACCAGGGATTTTTTTCTTAAGGTGAGTGCCACACTTACTGTCAGCTCCCCACTTTATTGCATAGATTAAATTACCCAATCTGTGCTACTCCTTCGCTGAGTTGGCGGGGACCAGTATCAAACACGGAATCTTACGATTACCAAATATAATTGGAAGCAATTGCATCTGGTCAGTTACCCCCCAGCAATTGTATGAATTCATTTTTATTTTAACTATCATAATATTTTGATCTTTATTCATAAACTGACTTTGTACTTGTCATTATATATTGAATTATTGTTATAGAGATTTTCACACCAGCGTTAGGTGATGGTATTTCACTGGAGTCAGAGTGACAACAAGTCTCCTCAGGTCTCCAAGACTCTTTTGAGTATTCTAGCTGATTGCAGCAATGCAATAGTCTGGATAGTCTCAATTCGTCCTCTGATTTCCAGTCTTTTTGGGACCATTCCAAGTGCACCAACTACAATTGGTATCACTTTGACCCTCATATTCCACAGCTTTTTTAGTTCTCTGGCAAGGTCCAGGTATTTGTCTATCTTTTCGTTTTCCTTCATCTTCACCCTGTGATCTGCTGGAACTACAAAGTCTACCAGTTGACAGGTTCTCCTTCTTTTTTTTGTGAATCAACACTAGGTCTGCTCTCCTTGCTATTATTATTATTATTACTAGCAAATATATGCACCCTCCAGCTGCAAGTATCTAAGTTTTAATATAATAAAATATCATGTTAAATTAGAAAGGCTAATAAAACTGAATAAGAATGCAGATAAAAAGATTTGGAACAGAGGGGGTATAATCGAAAAATAGAACAACTTTGAAACTGGCTCTTCTATCATTTTCTATTACTCCCATCTTTCATTGGTAAATTTTCCTAATTTAACTATTTAGTTAAAATAGGAAGTAAAGAATAATATTACAGTTATTTCTTCTTGTTAATGGATTTCTTTTAAGATTTATCCCCAAGATTTTTGCTCATATTCAACAAGATAAAACCAAACAATTAGAAATCAATAATACTAAGCATATGTTTATTAAAATCAAATTTTTAAGATCAATATGCAAATCAGCCTTCCCACTCACACTGTAAACCGCTATTTTGTTGTATATACAAATACAATTGCATGTTATTAGTAGATAGATATGGTCAACAGTCTTAATGATGTAAAACAATTTTATTAATAATTGAGGTTTAATTAAAAATAAAATCGTGGAGAATTTGATGTAAATAACAAAGAGAATTGTGACTTGTATAGTAATGTAGTTTCGGTTACAGACAGACAAACCCACAATCTCCATTATAATAAGATTATTATGCCTCTGTGTTCATCTCTCTTTTTATATTATCAACTTTTTAAGAATCAACTTTTCTCTCTTTTTTTTTTTTTTTTTTTTTTTTTTTTTTTTGAAAAGAAATCTTTACGCAGAACATATACAATATTAATAGAGTATCTATATAAAGATCAAATTCTCTTAAGTAATTCATCGGATAGTTCTCAAAAATGTCCTCTTAAATTCTATTTCTTACCATTTATTTCTGAAATCATCCAATTCTCTTGAATTATTTACATCTGAATTGTCACTTTTGATTGTCTATAAGTTTGTGATGATGACACTAAAAAGTAAAGTGTGGGAAGAAAAAAATTGCTGAGAGAATAAGAAAGAAAAAAAAAACCCCTCCCATCAAAATGATACGGAGAAAAAGCGTATAGAACATTATAGTAAGAAAACAAAAAAAGGAAAAAAAAAGAAAAGAAAAACAACTGAGATTAAGTAGTGTCATCAACTTTATTACCTGGGGTGGGGTGGGGGAAGCATTGATATATTTGAAATTCTCAGAAATTATTATTTATTTAATTTTATTTAATTTAATTTTTTTTTTTTTTAGAATGGAAACAAAATAACATTTTGAGATGATTCTTTTTTTAAATTTTTTTCAATATTGAATTTTTTTATTTTCATCACTGGAAATGCACCATCAGCAGACAGATCTCATTTCTTTTTAAATCAATATTTTGAGTTTACTCAATTAGAGATTAGACCTTAAGGGATTTTTTTCTTTTACTTGAAATTCTTTTTTCATTAAATGATATAATTTTCTTAATGTATAATATATGAATATACATATATAGATATGATTGATGTATAAAAGAACATTAATAGATACAGATATATATTAAATAATTTTATTTTATAAAATAATTATAATTTTATTTTATATTAAATAATGAATACATATATATATATAGATAGATATGATTAATGAATAAAAAATGATACTGATATATAATTGATATATAAAATCCTTAATTAAAGATTAATTAATACATTGATTAATGAATTAAAAAATGATAGATACTGATATATATATATATATATATATATATATATATATATATATATATATATATATAATCCTTAATTAATTAAATTAATCCATTGATTAATGTATAAAAGAACATACCTGTATAGATATGATTAATGGAAATGTTTTGATTTTGGTGTTTTAGTTTAAAGAAATGAGGTAGAAAGGTTTAATGATACAACATTAACACTGTTCAGTTTGTTAAATCTATACATATACAAAGGGTAAGTATGTATGTATGTCCGGATTAAACTATGAAAATACTACAATTAACAACAAAGTAAATATATATACAGAGATGCTGATAGGTATGCATCATGTGTCACAAACGTATAAAAATCTAAAAGGACGCAGAAAAATTGTATCCATGAATCCCAGTGTTTTTTTCTTCCCTCACTAATTTGGGAGCTCCTCTGCGGAGCAGCCAGTATCTTCGCATAGCTGGTCAATGTAGGTCCTTGCTGGGCGCCCCACACTTGCATGTCCATGTGTTAGCTTCCACAGGAGAACGTCGCTTATAAAATAATCCAAATAAGGTTGACAGGCTGTAAAATCCAATTAACCTTACTATTTACCCATAGCTGGAGAGATAATAGTTAGAAGCTTATTTTTTTCAAGGCTATTAGCACTATGTGAAATGCAAACAGCTCTGTGCAGGATTTGAACTCTGGTTGCCATGTCCATTTCCGATCATGATAACCATTACACCACAAGGTCCTCCAATTCATTCTTTCTAGTGTGAGCAGGTTTCATAACTCTACAATATATTAGTCACCTTGTATTTTTTTGTTATATAAGTAGATTAAACTAATTCTTTATGGAAGAAATTAGGTTAAAAGTAGCGTTGAGATTCCATAGAAGCAAATGTTAACACTGTAAGATCTGAACATTTTTTTTTTTTTTGCATGTCTTGGCCGGGAGGATTTGAAATGCTCTGCATATTGACCACACTGAGTCAATTTATAGTATTCGATAATTAGTTTTGAAAGTTCTGGGGCACAACTGTTTGGTCAGTTATTACAATGAGTTACCATTGAAGACATAGAGAGCACAAAGATGACCTTTTTCCAAGTCTGCTAATTGAAATGGAGTTTTCATTGTATCCAGTCGTTATTGTATAATTGGTTTGGACATCTTATGGGTTGGGAAGGAACTGGATAGTTACTGTTAGTTTGGCTCTTCTTACATAGAAAAGAAGGAAGAGGTGAGCAACGAGGGACGAAGACAGGTGCATGTGTGGTGGTGAGGTGTACTCTTATTTGAAGAATACTGACAGTGGCAAGTTCTACTTTGGTGGGTCCTTATGTTGATGGTTTGAGTTACTGTTGTTAATGAACTTTGGTGATATCAGTATTCTGGGCCTTGTGCCTAAGATAAAAGTTAATCTTAAACTGTTTATAAATATTTGTTAGTTTCTTTCTTGAAAGGTTCACTGGCAACTCCCATGTCATTTATACTTTTTGAATTAGTATGTTGAGCATAGAAGTCGGCTCTTTTTTAAACTTGTGATAAAAGTGAATTGTTATGATTTTTGTGGCCATTTTTAGGCTGCAAGTGAGAGCACTTTACTGTGGAGATCCTTGGTGTTCCTTAATGTTAAGTAGAATCCTTTGGTTGAGCAGAATCCTTGGTGTTCCTTAGTGTTGTCCTTGGTGTTCAGTGTTGGGTTTCCTTTTGGTTGTTAAGAATCCTTTGGTTGTTCCTCTGTTCCTTAGTGTTTGAGTAGAATCCTTTGGTTGTTGCTCTGTGTTCATTAGTGTTTGGTAGAACCCTTTGGTTGTTCCTCAGTGTTGAGTAGAATAAGTTATATAATTATTTTATCTTTAAAAGTTTTTAAAAAATTAAATTAATTTCTATCTAGAATTTTGAGTTGTATTATGTAATTTTTTTTTACTTAGAAATTTTAAAAAAAAAAAAAAAATGTAGGGATGACAAAACTTTCGACCGCCCTATACATACAGTGACCAGATGAAGTGATTGAAAACTCAAAAAATGTTAAAATTAAATGAGTTTTATTGTTTTTAAAAAACTTAAGAGATATTAAGTATATTTGCAGGTGACAGGTGCAAGGAGGAGTAGTAAAACTCAAGAAAAGGGTTTTGAATTTCTTAGAGAGATCTTTTATAATTATAAAATAATCAGCTGATTATTGTCTTACATCATATTTTAATTCCATTGTATATTGTCAAATTGCCACACTGGAATTTTTAGCCAAAACAATCCGACATTCCTCTGCCAGTATTTGTAATTCTTCCGAAAATATTCAACCCCAGCAATTCTCTGAAGGAATTTCAATAAACATTTTAAACAAAACGCATTAAAAATAAATTCTTTCTTTCTTCAATCACAACTTATTTTTTTTACTAAAACTGATCCTTTTGTGAACGATAATTATCTAAGGCCCCCTAATAATGTAACAGAGAGAGAGAAAGAGAGATGTGTGTGTGTTTATATATATATATATATGTATATATAATTATCTGTTGTGCCAAGATATCTCCTATGGGGCTCAGTGTGCCCATTTTAGTGATGGTATCATCATCAAGTTGTGCCGACAGCATAGATTCCTATTATTAGCTCTCACCTCCCATCCCTATTAGTCATTGCTCCTGGCAAGTCTTCCTCATGACATCCACACATGGCTTATCAGTGTAAATCTTTGCTGGTGTGTCCATGTGTAAGTGTCAACAGGAGAATGTTACTTCTGAGTTCATCCTTACTTCATCAGCAGTACCCAGCATGTCTTGTTCGTCTTATTTGGATGGTTTGTGTGATAGGAGGTAAGTGGCCGTACAGCTGCTTTTTTTGTGGGCTGCTTCATCCAGGATTTGTCCAGAACAGCATGCAGCATTATTGTGTCATTTCCTTCTAGCCCCTCCCCCATTCATTTCGTTAAAATCCAATTGGTGTAGCCATACATTAGCACTGATACAGCTAGTGCTTAGAAGAATTTTTGCTTTATTTTATCAGGGAGATCAGATTTCCAGATGCTTGATAATCTGACTATAGCAGTCCATGCCTTTCCTAGGTGTATATTGACCTCACTTTCTGTGGATGAGATATTACTACCTAGGTATGTGACCTGGTCTACAAATTTCAAAGTCTTGCCATCGAATGGGGAGATGTATCCATCTTGCTTATACTTTTATATAATACACCTATGATGTTGTTTCTCATAAATGTATTTCACTCTTCTTAACTATTTGAGGCAAAAAGTTAAACTTGTATATATAGATAAAACACCTTTTCAATGAAATAAGAATCCTTGTTATTGAATAAATATTTCTGTACAATTTCAAGGAAAGAAATCCCGGACCATATGACCTTTAGGCACCCTTTTTGATCTCGATTAAGAAAGGACATGTTTTTCATTTACCCAGTCAATATCCGGTTTTAGCAGACGATTTTTAGATTAAAAAAAAATTATAAAACTAAACCCTAACCCTAACCCCTAACAAACAACCGGATATTGACGGTGTGAATGAAAAACATGTCCTTTCTTAATCGAGATCAAAAAAGGGTGTCTAAAGGTAATATGGTCTGAAACCCCTCCCCCCCCCAAAAAAATATCTACAATTAAAGATATAAACATATATATATATGAATTTGTAATACACACACACACAACAAAATCTTTTTTTTTTTTATTATTATAAACTCATTGCATATTCGGTTTTCCGGTTTTCCAGCGAGCTTCGGCTGCTGGACTGAGAGTTTAACAATAACGTCGATTCCAGGATGCTATCCCCCCAGGCAACGACGCAATTTTTGTTCTTTCCCACCCATGAGCTTCGGCTTGTGGGTTGGGCCCACATTAAAATGAGGCCTTGTGCCCAGCCCATACAAGTGGGGTATGAGGTAAATACCCACACACACAAATAGAATAAAGGAAGTGTACATATTCTTTTCTTATTCTCTATGCCAATTTTCATTGCTTTTTGTTATCCTTAAGTGTTTTTCAGCTCTAATTATTTATTTAAAACCAACTTTTCCTTGACCAAAAGTCTTGTGTTCTTGCTTTTTATTTAAACATAAAAGATTATCTTTTAACAGAAGAGGAGATAAGCAAAAAAAAAAAAAAAAAATCTTGCCAGAACCGCCTGTCTAAACTTTCATCTACTCCTCCCCCAATCCTTACCTTTTTTTTTTTTTTCGCAATTCATTTTCCATTTTTTTTTCTTCCTTCCTTGCTCAATCATTTTTTTTCGCAATTCATTTTCCATTTTTTTCTTCACAATGAAAAAGCAGCACAAACAACAGGTGATTCTTTTTGGATTTCCCATCCATTGTTGAAATAATACCGAGTGTATATAGTAGGTTTCACCTCTCCTATTCTCTGTTTTGTCAAAAAGACTCATAACCTGTATTGTCTATTATTTCTTTTTCACATGCCCTTTCTTCTCATGATTCTTGGATGGGGGTGAATGAGGTGAGGGGGTGAGGCAATTGATTTCTCTTCTGCAGCTGTGGCAGATTTCACTTATTTATTGATGAAGATATTGGCTTTGGTGTCTAGAGTTAAAATCTGCTAACTTCATTTGTATATGGTCATGGAATAAGTTGCATTTATCTACTTGTCTTTCTCATATTCCATTCCTCTATTTTGTCCTGTTTTTTTCTTTCTTTCCTCCTTAACTTAGAGATTTTTTTTGTTTTTTTTTTTTTTTTTTGACATTTTTTTTTTTGTTTTTGAGATTTCTTTTTTTTTTTTGACATTTTTTTGTTTTTTTTACATTTTTAGATAATTTTTTTTTTTGACTATTTTTTTCTGGATTTATTTTCCTCTGCTTATTTTCTCTGTGTTTTTCTTTTTTCTGTCTCTCCTTTCCTTCTTCTTCTTCCTTCATTTTCTTCTTTTTCCTTCTCTTTCTTCTTCTTTCCTTTTTCTTCTTCCTTCCTTCCTTTTCTTACCCCTGCCACTTTTTTGTAGTCTTCATTCTTTTCTTACCCCCTCATACTTTTTGTAGGTTTTCCTCCTCTATTTCTACTTATCTTTTCTCTTTTAATTTTCTATCTTTCTGTTTCTCTCT
This sequence comes from Doryteuthis pealeii, assembly GCA_023376005.1. Taxonomy (NCBI): domain Eukaryota; kingdom Metazoa; phylum Mollusca; class Cephalopoda; order Myopsida; family Loliginidae; genus Doryteuthis; species Doryteuthis pealeii. The sequence continues at coordinate 45,492,538 of CM042159.1, read as the reverse complement.
TTTTTTTCCTTTTCTTTTTCTTATTAAGAAACTTTAGTTAAGACACATCAAATTTCCTGGGGACTCATTCAAATCAAATCCGTGCATCCCAGGATGCATTAAATTTAAAAGCTATCAGCATCACTGCCTTTGATTCCTATTTAACTATGGTGCCCCCCCCCCCAAACACAGCCATTCAATGTTTAAAAATCCTATTATATTTTTATAATTAAATATTTTTTGCTTGTCTGGACTTTAAAAAATCTCCCTGGTTGAGATATTAATACACTTGTTTTTAACTATGTACCTATCTACTTATCATTCGTATGTGTCACATGTACAATTTTTAATTATCTATATGTCAATAACATTATCCCTGCCACTTTTTTTTTTAGGTTTGCTCTCCTCTCTCTCTCTCTCTCCCTCTCTCTCTCCCCTCTCCCCTCTCTCTCTCCTCTCCCCCCCCTCTCTCCTCTCTCTCTCTCTCTCTCTCTCTCCTCTTTCTTAGTTTTCTCTTCATTCTTTTTTCGGGTTTGCCATTTCTTTCCTATTTTTCTCTTTTCTTTCTTCTGTATCTCTCCACTCCTTCTTTTTTTAATTTTTATCCCTGCTACTTTTTGTACATTTCCCCTTTCTCTATTCCTGTTTTTCATTTCTCCTCTTTCTGCTTCTCTCTTTCTCCCTTTCATTCTTTTTGTAGGTTTGCCCTCTCTTTATTTCTATTTTTCTCTCATTTTTTACTACCCTCATTTGCTCTATTCTTCTTTCTGTCTCTACTATGTTCTTTAGCTTCCTCCTTTTTCCGTATTTGACACTCATCTTATTCCTCATCCTTGGATCTTTGGTTCACCTCATTACTGCTTTTAAACACGCCCACTATGCCTTCTCTTAGCTCCTCCTACTCGAGTCACATGGTGCAAACTTTGCATTTTAATTGGGTAATTATTTAACTGCTTATGTTTCTATTTATAACATACTCATCAATATTCATGAGTTGATCTAAGTGACCCTTTTCTTTTACTTTTGAAAACCTTCCAAGCATCTGTAAAAATAAACCAATGTCAAAAACTTTTATTTTGAAGTAATCCTTATCTCTCTGCCCATCTCCCTGTAACTGTCTCACACAATCAAGGGAAGTTGCAGTTGATGATCTTTTTTTGTGGTTGTTTATTGCTCTTTAAATGGATGCACATTCAACTGCCCTTATTTGGTTATTTTAGAATTTACATATTTCTTTTCTAGTAGGAAAATTATTTATATAATCATTAAGTATTTGTAAATTTAGGGCTGGTTTAGCCCAGTAGGTAGTGTCCAGCTGGAACCTCAAGGTTCCTGGTTTGATACCGGCCCTCGCCAACTCAGCGTATGAATAGCACAGAGATCAGGTAAGTATTTAAGAAAAGTTTAACAGGTTTGAATTCACAGTTTTCCTTCTCCTACATTGATTGCCTAAACAAGATTAAAGAGGCCAGTCTGCTGTACTTTTTATCTATAGCTGAAGAGAGTATACTTAGGTTTCTACCTTTCCCAAGGGTATTAGTGCTATGTGAAATGTAAAACAGCCTCATCCAGGATTTGAACTCTTCTCACTGTGTTCATTTCCTATGATGATAACCATTATATTACGGTCACCCCCATAAAAACAAACTCACAAAGTTATATATATAGGTAAAATATTCTTTTCAGCATTTTCATTTATTTGATATATTCGATTTATTTTGTTGTGTATGTGTAAATAAGTATTGTATATATGTAGATAAGTATTGTATATATTATTTAGATATGTATGTAACTCATAAATAAAACATTGGAAATGTCATCTTTAATCTTTTGCGGTTGTTCCAAAATAAACTGTGGAAATTCCACAGGCTCAGCTAGTACATATATAATGAGACTGTACTTGTATGTAATTAATATTTGATTAAGGCACACACATTCTCTCTACTAAGTAACATTTATGTAAACAACTATTGTATATATTATTTAGATATGTATGTAATTCATAAATAAAACAATGAAAATGTCATATGTATCTTTTATCTTTTGTGGTTGTTTCTAAATAAACTATACAATTTTCACAGGCTTTGTTGTTAGTACACATATAATGAGACTGTACTTGTATGAAATTAATATTTGATTAAGACATGTTATTTCAGCTAAATATTATATATATATATATATATATATATATATATATATGGGAGTAAATATGGAAATAAATCCGACAATATTAAGAAATTTGAAAAAACAAGTGTTCCAAAAATAAGATGAATTTATTTATCGACGCTTAAACGTTTAGGTTTCTTTAAACCTTCATCAGGAAGTTGGTGTTGTTCAAACCAACAGCATACTAGCTCACTTCAACATACTCATCTTGCAACACAGCTGAATGTTAATCACCCAATAAATCTCAACAAGCAATCTGAGACATGTGTGCCAGAGTAAGCAAAGCTGATTGGCTTTTACTTTCAAAAAGTGACTTCTCACATAGCCAACTCTAAGCATAATTTTATTATAGAAATGCATTGGAAAATGACTTTTACTATAGAAATGCATTGGAAAGGGTTTTATTATAGAAATGCATTGGAAAATGACTTTTACTATAGAAATGCATTGGAAAGGGTTTTATTATAGAAATGCATTGGAAAATGACTTTTACTATAGAAATGCATTGGAAAGGGTTTTTATTATAAAAATGCATTGGAAAATGACTTTTACTATAGAAATGCCATAATCAGAAGTGGGAAAATCATCACCAAAATGTCAAACAAGAAACACATACATCAAAACCAATGTTGACTATCAAGAGGTTCTTTCAGGTTGGTTGGTTCAATTTTACAGCATATCAACCCTTATTGGGTTATTTTATGCCAAAGACGTTTTGTTTTATTCATTCTTGATGGGTATCTGAACTTCTTTTTATTTAAACAAAATTAAAAACACAATTTTCTATTTAATCAATAAATAGTACCCTAACAGGTAATACCACTCTATAGTTCTTTCATAATGAAAGTTTTTTGAATAAAAGATTTTGAAAGTGATATGCATGTTAGGCATTAATAAGTGAAACATTTTTAACACAAAGTACTTAATGGACATCAGTGACCAACATAAAACCAGTATATTATAGGGGGAAGTACTACAAGTTAATAATAACTGAACCCATGGAAATTTCCCTGTTTAATTAAAAACAACTTATGAGGATTTAGGATCAATGTGACATTCGTAATTCTTTATTTATGTGCTACATGTATATCTAAATAGTATATAAAACACTTGTTTATATATATATATATATATATATATATATATATATATATAAGGACCTATTTGAAACAGACACTATCTACCTAGGTTTCACCTGAATGGTTCCCTTCAGAATAATTTTTTTTCCACCAGATGCTAGTTTGAAATTTTGTTTGTTTTTTTGAAAAACTGAACTATCTCAGTTTTTTCCACACCAGTAGAATTTAGAAGTAAAAAATAAATAATATATATATATATATACCCAAACAAACAAGTGTTGTGTGTTACACAACAAAAAAAAAATTTTTATAAAGATTTTTTATCTCCTGTCATCTATAAAACATCCATCCTCATGCGAGTTGAAGTGTATCTGGGGAGAATAAAAACTTATACCGGTAAAGTTCTCTGTATTGTCAGTGCAAGTAGCCAAATGAGATTAAAGCAGCACAGGACATCCCCACCCCCCAAACAAGTAGAGAGGCAATGTGACACAAGGAGAAGTAGTAACTTTGAATTCATGCCGTACCTATGAAGTAATGATGTGACAATACCACATATTGATGAAGCACTTGTAGAATCAACATATCATACTCACCTTCACAGGATGGTTGTAACTAGTGTCCAGTTACCAGAAAAAAAAAGGGGACAGGCTGTAATGAAATACAGACCCTGTACTAACTACTGGAATATAGCCATGTGTTGGGTATTCATGGATCAAAGTGTTTACACTGAAAACAAGCAGCCAATCAGAATCTGAGTAATGAACTTGGCATGCATAGTGGAACAACCCAAACCTGTATATAAACCACCTACCAACACTATTTGGCTAAGAGCAGATCCAACTTGCAATACAGTTGAATACTGATCGCCTTATATGAAATTCTACAGGAAGCGCGTGGTGTAATGGTTAAAGTCATGGGAAATGGACTCGTCGACCCGAGTTCAAATCCTGGACGTGCTAATTGCATTTCACTTAGCGCTAATACCCTTGGGAAAGGTATGAATCCTACTCTCCCTCCAGCTATGGGTAAATAGCAGGGCAGACTGGGTTCTTTAACCATGGCTAGGTAACCAGTCTAGGAGAAGGAAAACTCTGAATTCAAACCTGTTGAACTCCACTTAAGAAATTGACCTCGTTTCACATCCTGCTCATGCGGAGGGGTTGGTAAATATATATATGAAATTCTACAGCATGCAGATATACAACATATAATGATTTGACTATTCAACAATTCCTAAAGTAATACCAGCCCAGTAATGCTGATAGTTTTTTTTAATTTAGTGCGTCCTAGGATGCACAAATTTGATTTGAATGAGTCCCTGGGAAATTTAATGGGTTCCATTTAAATTTTCTTAATAAATTGCAGAGTTTTTATCTATGAACGACTAAAGCCATCTAACCCCTACCTTGTATCCCATACAGTGTAAGTCATTTCCGAGGAAATATTGAAATGTATTTACAGTTAGCTGAAAATGGTGGGGGAAGGAAAAAAAAAACACTGGGACACATGGATACAATTTTTCTGTGTCCTTTTAGATTTTTGTGTCAGTGATGCAGTACCTATCAGCATCTCTGCTAGCCTATATAACAATATCAGTGGTTGCTAAGTGGTTACCCGTCTAAGTGCTGAACAGGCTCTCTGTTGCTTAACTTCATAAACCTAGGAGGAATCTGTGCTTTAAGTGTCTGTTAACTTTAAATCATTGTAATATGACACTTGATGGTAAATGAATGTCAAATTGAATTAAAATATCAATGAAAATGAACATTGTAAAAATCTTGATAAACATTAGATTTATAAAAAAAGATAGAATAAGTAAAAAAAAAATAAAAAGAAAAAATGCTTCACTCATCTGTTCATTATAGAAAGGTCTAATTTCAATATCAAATCTTTAATTAAAATTTTCTATATTAATTTTCTTTTTCTACAATCATAGGTCATTAATCTATACTCTCCAGCCATTTCCTTTGATCTTATTTCTTCTTTTTTTTTCCCCCTTCTCTCATTCATCTTTCAAAATGCAAATTGCTTAGAAAATTGCTGCTCTTCTCTTTCATTAATTACTATTCTAGGTCAAAATAGTGACTTTCATATTGCAATATATAATCAAATTAACAACGTTTATCTGTATGAATATTAAAATATTATATTATTAATGCTTCTATTCACATTACTGTCAAGTCACACTGAAAGCATCAGTTCCTGTTAGATCACTGAAGTTAAGCAGTAATGAGCCTGTTCAATGATACTCAATACTCACCCATGCGCTAAACAGACCTCCAGCCTCACCACTCACCTTAAACAGAACTCCAGCCACACCGCTCACCCATCCACTAAACAGATCTCCACACACACCACTCGCCCATCCACTAAACAGATCTCCACCCACACCACTCGCCCATCCACTAAACAGACCTCCAGTCACACCACTCACCCATCCACTAAACAGACCTCCAGTCACACCACTCACCCTTGTACTAAACAGACCTCCAGCCACACCACTCACCCTTGTACTAAACAGACCTCCAGTCACATCATTCACCCTTGTACTAAACAGATCTCCAGCCACACCATTCACCCATCCACTAAACAGACCTCCAGTCACACCACTCACCCATCCACTAAACAGACCCCCAGTCACACCACTCACCCTTGTACTAAACAGACCTCCAGTCACACCATTCACCCTTGTACTAAACAGACCTCCAGTCACATCATTCACCCATACATTAACAGAACTCCAGTCACATCACTCCCCTTTGCACTCAACAGACGTCCAGCCTCACCACTCACCCATGTACTCAACAGACCTCCAGTCGCATCATTCACCCATACATTAACAGACCTCCTGCCACACCACTCATCCATGCACTCAACAGACCTCCAGTCACATCACTCGCCTTTGCACTCAACAGACGTCCAGCCTCACCACTCACCCATGTACTCAACAGACCTCCAGTCACATCATTCACCCATACATTAACAGACCTCCTGCCACACCACTCATCCATGCACTCAACAGACGTCCAGTCACATCACTCGCCTTTGCACTCAACAGACCTCCTGCCACACCACTTATCCATGCATATCTTGTCTTAGGGAAGGATTAAAAAAAAGTGAAAAGGGAGCATTGATTATGTTAACAATATTCATTAATATATTGTAGGAATTTAATGTAGAGAAAGCAATTGTGAGATTGTAATTCTGGATTCCAGTTTAGATTACTCTCCTTACATAATGATTCTACTTTGTGTGAAACTCTGAAGCCGATTCCAAAAAGGAATTTGAGCTTTAGGTGATTTTCTTTTTAGATTCTTTCGGTTGAACATGGTTATAAACAGTTAATGAGGTTTTTGAATGTTGTTTAAATAGATAGAATGAAGATCTAAAGATTTGAAACTCATTTGGTTCCTGCAAATTCAGTTTATTCACAGAGATTCTGAAGTTGTTGCCAAAATTCTCCACAATCGACATCGTAAATAAGCTGAGCTTTGGTCTTTGAAGTTTTCTTCTAATGAAATGATAGCGGTTCAATCGAAAAACAAACTTTGAATTGGTCAACACAGTGGCATTTGAGAGAGAGAGAGAGAGAGAGAGAGAGATTATATAACAAGAAACTGTCAGTTCAAGTGGGAGGGGGAAAATATGCATTATCATTGGCACTTAAAAAAAAAAATCATCATTCTCTAGCAAATAACATTGCTTGAATTCCTGAAAGACAAGAAGATGTTGAAGTTCAACCAGTGCAGTCAAAAGGAGGAGGAAGAGGGAGAAGAGGAGGAGGAGGATTATGAAAGCCTTATCAATGCTTTTCTTTGATCATTCTTAAATCATTTCATTCATATTTACCTCAGAGCTTGTTATCTACAATCACTCAGCTTCCACAATTCTTTGTTGTTGTTGTATAGCCCTTTTCTTCTCTTTTTACCATTATATAATATGCATCTTCTTCTTAGCTGGTTGGCTCATCTATTGTATATCTGGGCTGGTTCTTCTAGAATAATCATACTAAGTTCCAATTACCGTCGAATTGGTAAGACAAGGCAACAAGTAGCTGTAAATCAATACAGATCTAACCTTGTTGCAATCCTACTGCAGAATCCCAGGGTATTAATGAAGCCTCATAACATCATAGAAACCAAGCAGCCAGTCAGGATTCAAGGAATGGTATCACCCAAATACATGAATGGACTATTCTTGAGTTCCATAAGTACCAGCAGTCTGGACACTAGTTCAGTTGTGCTTAGCCGGTTGCTGTTGTCCAAACCAACAGTATACTGGCTGACTTCAATAGTTCTCTACTTTCTGAACATGGGACTTCTCATCTTTGTGTCTGTTGTTGCTTTTATTAACGAACACAAGACTCGATATTGTTTTTTTAGATGTCTTATTCAGCCCAAGTAAGAATACATGTGTGGTGATCACATGTTGCATAGCCCTTTTCTTCTCATTTTTATAATATACTTATCTACTTAATTGGAGGTGCATGGTGTAATGGATGGTGTCGTAGGAAATGGACTCATCACCCGAGTTCAAATCCTGGATGAAGCTATAGTTCACATAGCGCTAATACCCTTTGGGAAAAGTATGAATCCAACTATACTCCTCCAGCTATGGATAAATAGTAGGGCAGACTGGGTTCTTTAACCTTGGTTAGGCAACCAGTCTAGGAGAAAAAAAACTCTAAATTCAAACCTGTTTAACTCCGCTTGGGGTGGGCACTATTAGAATAGGCTCAGTCCTAATTAGTGATCTATTTCACTAATTTTTTTTTCTTCTTAGCTGGTTAGGTCGACTATCTGTGTATCTGTGCTGTTCTTTCTAGTCTGTGCTTTCTATCTGTGTATCTGGGCTGGTTTTCTGTTCTAGTCTGTGAATATAGTGGGACTTCTTGGGAACTCTCATCTTTGTGTCTGTTGTTGCTTTTAGTAACAAAAACAAGACTTGATATTGTTTTTTTTAGATGTCTTTTATTCAGCACATGTAGAAATGGCCAATGAATGACAGATGCCATTTGCATTTGTTCTGTTAAGTCACCCAGCCAAAACTTTCTATATCTCTGCTCTCACACTTCACTCTGGCCAGTCAGAAGGCCAACTAATAGGTTAGTAAAAGGTTAAGTCCTGTCAATTACTTGAATGTTTTTTGTTTTTTTGTTTTTCATGATTCAGAATTTACTTTGATTTTAATTTCTACACTACTGTACATGATTTATAGGCAACCTATCAATTATGTAACACTTGTTATATTTCACTACATTTCATAGTTGTGTATTTGCTATAAAGAGGATCCTAAGAGAATGTTCTTGGTTTGGAAATTTGAAATGAAGGTCAAAGTATCAAGATTCATGAACATTAGTTTTCATCAAAGTTCTGCCTTATCGACTTGGTACAGAATAACAAAAACTAACATCAACAGTCAATATTTTTCCAAAAGAAGATTGGAGATGCATGTCTGTTATATATGTATTTTGAATATAGGTTCAATACTGTAGATTATCAATTGAAACTCTAAGTGTTGATAAATATATACTTTTTCAAATATCAATAAGTTGGCGGAGTGATCTATTGTCGGTATCAGCCAAACAGTGAGGGGGTCTATCTCTTCTTAGTGTTAGACCAGGGAGATTGTTTTTGCTGAGGTGGAGTGCCATACCTACTATTCTTCAACATAATGTTGGATTCATTTCCATTTTTCTCTTTTACATTATATATATATATATATATATGTGCGTTTGTTTACGAAAGCCAATGACGGGATCAATGCATTATGATTATTATGGTCATTGGCTTTCGTAAACAAATGCGCATATAAAAATTAACGGTTGATAACATCATATTCACACATTCATTGTACACTTAACATCTTTCATTTTGTCCCTCACATGAACATTACTTAACAGTATCCTGAAGATGGTACAATATACGGAAATGCTTAAGTATTGACACATAAAATTGTTTCCCCTAATCATAACATCCTGTGTTTGTTATATTTTTAAAATATTTTCTTCTCATATTGTCGGATTAATTTCCTCACCGTATCTCCATATATATATATATATATATATATATATATATATACACACAGTGATGCCTATAGCTTTTTAATTTAGTGTGTCCTGGGATGCACATATTTGCTTTCAATGAGTCACTGGGAAAATTTATAGGTCCCAACTAAAGTTTCTTAATAAATTGTAGGATTTTTATTTATGATCTGGGGAAACAACTAAAGCCGCCTAACTCCTACCTTGTAACCTATCCTGTATAATTCATTTCTAAGAAACTATTGAAATGTATTTACAGTTAGCTTGAAATGGTGAAGGAAAAAATAAAAAACACTGGGATGCACAGATATGATGTTACTGGGTCCTTTTAAAGTTTTGTGTGTCAGGGACACTTACCTATCAGCATCTATCTGTGTGTGTGTGTGTGTGTATAATGTGTGTGTAACTATAACCCAGCAAGAATGACACACTAAAGTAAAAACTTTATTAGATCAGTTCACTAAAAATTCTTTTTGTTAGAAAATAGAGCAATTTCCTGTCCAATTTGCAACTGATAATTTGTTGTTCTAACTGAACATAATTTTTTTGATCATTCAAAATCTTGATATAACAAATAACTATTAAATACTAATGGAATCCCTGATTCCTTCTAAAAAAAGATGTTCTGGGTATGACATTAAACTGATGAAGTTCCGATTTTGGAGCTCTGGGGAATGTGGAGTGCCCCTTCATCGCCATTACTCCCAGGTGCACTCTGACCGAGTGGTAGTACCTGTTAGGGTCCCATCTATAGGTTAAATAGATAAAAAATGTATTTAAAAGAATTGAATTAAAAAACTTTAAATACCCAACAAGAATGAATCAAACAAGTGGTCGTTGGCATAAAATAACCCAAAGGTTGACATGCCGTAAAATCCAACCTAGACAGAAGCATCAATATAATCATAGAGTGATGTTAAAGTTAGAACCCAACAGATTCAAGGATCGTCTTGTGCATTTATAAATAGTGAAATGATTTCTATTTTACTCTTTTTTTTTTTATATTACATCAATCTAATCTCATTGTTGAATAACTTGTGTTCTCTTTGTAAAGATAGAAGGGAAAAAAAATATGATAAACCCAAATCTTTTTTTTTATTTTTCTACTCCAAGAATCTTTAAATTCTGTAAAGATGATGTCCTTCATAGAATATTGGAGTCCTTGTTATATCCTTCTATAAACAGGACTCTATAATTAGTCCAGAGTTGTCTTTGGAATATCAGGAAAAGCACCTATTCATTTTCATTGTGGATTTTGAGAAAAAAAAAAGAAAAAAAAAATGTAAAGAATGATCAACTCTGAGTTCTCTCCCTTTTCTTCTAACATTTTTCTTTTCTTTTTTTTTCTTCTCCCTATCATTTTCCTTTTTTTAAAAAAATTTTTTGGTTTTTGTTTATGATTTATAGTTAAGGGTGTTCCAAAATTTCTCCTTGTAAATAATTGCATGTAGTAGTAGCCTCTTTTGGATATCTAAGTATTTTTATTTTATTTTTTAATGAGGCTGATAATGGCAGGGAAATCTTTTGAAAGTTAAGTAGAGGATCAATGCATGAACATTTTCTAAACCAACAAAACATTTGATGATGTGTACACATTTAAAATTTTATATGCGTATATATATATATATGTGTGTGTGTGTGTGCAGATATGAGAGTATTGGCGGCTGTATTTGCTTGACTATGAAATGCATGTTTAGAAAGAATCTCTCCCTCTCACTCTTTCTTATATATATATATATATATATATATATATATATATATAATCTCTCTCTCGCACTCTCTTTTATATATATATATATATATATAATATATATATATAAGAGAGAGTGAGATATATATATATGTATATAAATATTTTTCCCCCGGTAGTTAGGATCTTTCCATGTGTGGTTTAACCAAGCTGATGCAGGTAGACCATAAGGAGAGCTCAATGTGCCTAATATATATATATATATATATATATATATATATATATATATATCTTGTAGTTTGGATCTTTCCATGTGTGGTTTAACCAAGCTGATGCAGGTAGACCATAAGGAGAGCTCAATGTGCCTAATATATATATATATATATATATATATATATATATATATATATATATCTTGTAGTTTGGATCTTTCCATGTGTGGTTTAACCAAGCTGATGCAGGTAGACCATAAGGAGAGCTCAATGTGCCTAATATATATATATATATATATATATATATATATATATATATATATATATTATATTCTTGTAGTTTGGATCTTTCCATGTGTGGTTTAACCAAGCTGATGCAGGTAGACCATAAGGAGAGCTCAATGTGCCTAATATATATATATATATATATATATATATATATTCCGGTAATTAGGATCTTTCCATGTGTGGTTTAACCAAGCTGATGCAGGTAGACCATAAGGAGAGCTCAATGTGCCTAATATATATATATATATATTATATATATATATATATATATATATATATCCATGTGTGGTTTAACCAAGCTGATGCAGGTAGACCATAAGGAGAGCTCAATGTGCCTAATATATATATATATATATATATATATATATATATATATATATATAATATATATATTCTTGTAGTTTGGATCTTTCCATGTGTGGTTTAACCAAGCTGATGCAGGTAGACCATAAGGAGAGCTCAATGTGCCTAATATATATATATATATATATATATATATATTCCGGTAATTAGGATCTTTCCATGTGTGGTTTAACCAAGCTGATGCAGGTAGACCATAAGGAGAGCTCAATGTGCCTAATACCAGTGAATGGAAAGACAGGGCAAGATATTCAATAAATGAAGGAAAAAACTTTTTGCTTCATTACAATAATTTATTTCAACCGTATTACTACAGCATCTTCAGGTAATCACAAGAACATACCTGAAGATGCCGTAGTAATATGGTTGAAACAAATTATTGTAATGAAGCAAGTTTAAAGTTTTTTAGTCAACTGCACTTGGTAAATGTCAGTTTTTCACTAAGAGTGAGAGAAAGAGAGAAGTTTGAGTTTCATATGTGCTTCTTATATAAATTATATTTAAACTAGCAGGACCTGTGGATATACCACAGTATGATAATTTAATTATTACAACATTTGATATGTTTACTTGAGAGCTATTGCAAAATAGTTCAATATGTAAAAAGTGTAATGTTCTTGATTTAACTCTCTCTCAATCTTTTTTTACTTTCTTTCTTTTCATTATGTCCAATTGAAACAGATTAGCATTATCACTTCTGTGCGTTCACCGTCCCTCTATTTTTCCCCCACTCTCTTTCTTTCTTTTTCATTTTTTCTGTGTAGCATGTCTTTTTCTTCCCTTTCTTTTTTTTTATAATAAAAACGGAATGGTCCATTATTTAGCTGAGGTGATGAGACTCATAAGAATTCAGTGGATAATAAACACCAGATAATCAGGATTTACATTTTTGCATTTTGTCCTGGATGATTTGGATGGTCACATTTTTAGCCAGAGGGTGTTTCAAGATGATAATGGTCATAAGATTAAGGAACAAGAGTATTAATATATAGATGGTATGGCCTATATATGTAACTAATGGAAATAACTAAAAGAAAGTGTAAAAATAATTAATGTAGTTATAATTAAAGGTTGTTTGGAATGAAGCATGAGGGGGGAAAAAGTTTTTGCTTCTATATTAAGGGAATCCAATTGTGTGTGTGTGTGTGTGTGTGTGTGTGTATATATATATATATATATATATATGGAGGCGCTTGGCATAATGGTTAGACCCGTGGGAAATGGACTTGTCGACCCGAGTTCAAATCCTAGGCATGGCTGTTTGCATTTCACATAGTACTAATACCCTTGGGAAAGGTATGAATCCATATATTCTCCCCCCAGCTATGGATAAAATAGTAGGGCAGACTGGGCTCTTTAACCTTGGGTAGGTAACCAGTCTAGGAGAGGGATAACTCTGAATTCAAAATTCCTGAGGTCGGTCGTTGATTGGGTTCGTGGCATTCCTTGATGCACCAATTCTTTCCTATTGACTGTACCAAAAAGTGTGGAATGGTCCAACACAAGCCTTCACCACTATAAACAAATCACTGTGTTGGTTATTCATTGAATGAAATCTCATCCTTCGAAAATCGATGAGAGAGTCCTTTTTATATATATAAGGGTGAGTCAAAAAGTAATGCCATTTTCTTTATTTCATGTGAATTTTTTTTTATAAAACTAAAACCTACCTTGAGACCCTAATGAATCCGACGAGTAAGACCCAACTTGTCTTCTGCATGACAATGCTTGACCATACACAAGCATCAAGACAAGGGAGAAAATTGCCTCATTCGGGTGGCCAACTTTACCGCATCCTCCATACTCACCAGATTTAACACCTTCAGACTATCATCTCTTTGGCCCCATGAAAGAGGGTTTGAGAGGCAAACATTATTCCAGTGACAAGGAAGTGAAATCTGTAGTAAAGAAGTGGCTCAAAGAATATTCACCAGAATTTTACGGGGCAGGGATGCATGCTCTCATTTGAAAGTGGAACATTGCTATTGAGAGAAACGGTGACTACGTGGAAAAGTAGGTATCTGATCCACAGAGGATCAGCTTCATTTTGATGTATGATACATGTTCCTGTGTTGGTAATTATACCTGTCCTAAACAATGTGGCATTACTTTTGACTGACCCGTGTGTGTGTGTGTGTGTGTGTGTATGTGTATATATATATATATATATATATATATATATATATATATATATATATATAGGAATAACTTACTGGTAAAATTAGCTCAGTCGGTAGAGCGTTCGGCTAGAAACCACAAGGTTCCTAGTTCGATACCGGTCCCCGCCAACTCAGCATATGAGTAGCACAGGGATCTGTGCGGTAAAGTAAGGAGCTGATGGTAGGTGTGGCGCTCCACCTCAGATGCTAAAACTATCTCCTTGGTCTAGTGCTATTGAAAAGGGGATAGACTCTCTCGCTGACTGGCTGATACCGACTTTAGGCCGCCCCGTCGACTTTACTTTTACTTTTATATATAAACTATTGTGTGTGTATGTTGGAGATCAGTAGCAAATCTATGATACCAGCATACTGTTTGCAGAATAATATTTAGATACTTTCCATCTTTGATATTTCTTATCGACTGCCAAATGTGGTATATATAATTGTTTGACTTATTGATCCTATTGATCTATGTTTTTTTTGTTACCATAATGTTTTGCCCCTTTCAGGTGTACAAGATGGAAAGATGCTTTTTATTTTTCTATGTTATATCCAGCAGTGTTGGTCAAACAGAAAACAGTAG
>CM042159.1:45440473-45472973 GCA_023376005.1 Doryteuthis pealeii | reverse complement strand
TGGTTCCAAATTAAGGGGTATATCAACAATACTAAGATTCTATGCATTTACTGTATGTAGTTCAAAATTGGCGTTTGTCCTTCTGGGTATTGCAGTTTTATTTTCCATCAGTGTTCATTTGTGTATATATCTGATGAGAACAGACCCTAGATATAATTTCCCTTGTGTAAAGGGGAAGTGACTCTGTTATAAGCAACAATATTCAGCATGATGTATTAGCTTGAAGCAGTCATTTTTGAAAGCAAAGAAAATGGCTGTCATGTTTTTACTTCTTTTATTGGTTTAATTTCTCTCTCTTTCTTTCTTTTGAGTGGGCGAAAAACCTTGCAGTCGGCAAAAGTTATTTCGCTTTGTTAATATCACCTGTACAGAAAACAAAAAAAACAAAACAAACTTGGAATTTCTTTCCCTGAAGCTATATGCTTGATTTTTACTTGATGATAATAGTAGTCGACTAAAGATGACATTCTTTTTAATATTTTAGTCTTATTTTCTGTTGTTATAATACACTAGTATTGTTATCGACAAATAAGCATACTTTTTTTTTTTTTAGTGCGGTCCGCTTGATGATGGGTCATATCTCAAGCGATCTGCCACTCATAAGAAAACTACTTGATTTTGAGCAAAACTGTATTTTCAATCTTATTGGCATCCTTCTGTCTACTAAAAACGATGGCGTAGTGTCCAAATTTTCAACTGCGTGAGTGGCTGAACAGACCAATTTTTGAATGGCAATCTCTGGTGTAGTGACTGCAAACAAACTGATGCTGTTGTCTCTCCTTTCTTCTGGCTCTCTTTTCTGTGGTGGCTTTTTTCCTCACTTTTTCACTCCTTTTCATTTATGTATTTTTAATACATAGTGTTATTTCTATGATCTATATATTAATACTGGTGTTCCTCAATCTTCCATCTGTTATCATCCTACAACACCCTTTAGTTAAAAATGAAACCGTCCAAATTGTTCAAGATGCAATGCAAAAAATGTAGATCCAGATTATCTGGTGTCGCTTAATCATAGATTTCCCATTTTATTTCACCTAATTTTAAAAATGAAACATTCCAAATGTCCAATATACAAATTAAAATAAATTGAAAAAAGAAAAAAAAAAGAAGTTACATGTTTGTTTTATTGGTAATATTGAAATTGTGAATTACGGAATATATTTTGGTAATTTTGATCTTCTGTGGTCCCAGCCTCCTACCTTGATTTAGGCTATGATTTAGTGAGCCAGTGTCAGGTGAATTTCCAGCTCAACTTAGATATTTTCTGAGTTGTGTTTTTATCACGTTTTTGTCAGCAAATTAATGTAGATATTTTCTGCATGGGAGGATGTAACACAAGGTCATTTTCTTAAGCAGAGTTTAACAAGTTTGAATTCAGAGTTTTCCTTCTCCTAGACTGGTTGCCTAACCAAGGTTAAAGAGCCCAGTCTGCCTTACTATTTATCAATAAGAGAGAGTAGGTGGATGCATATCTTTCCCAAGGGTATTAGCACTATGTGAAATGCAAACAGCCTCATCCAGGATTTGAACTCTCATCACTGAGTTTATTTCCTATGACTTTAACTATTACACCAAGCACCTTCACTCGTAGAGTTTGTTATAGTTAGAATTCTTACAAAAAGGTTTGTGGAGGGTTGCACGTCAATGCATGAATCATTTTATTAGAGTTGCATATAAATTATTGTTGATAATGTGCATCTGTGTCGACAGGGTTAAACCCGAAAGCTTTTGATTGTAGGTTGCTGTGTAAGTTGTGAGAACACCCCCCCCCCCCATCCGAAAAGTATCTCCCAACCCCCCGTTTTGAAAAGGGTTTTTTCAATTTGCATGTTGACTGGTCAGTTGTGTATGTAGCATGGCTGTTGGCTGATGTGCCAAATTTCCAGTAACTGGAAATATCCAAAGAAAATTAAGATGCAGCTGCTTGGGAAGTTGCAGAGCGGACAGGATGGAGAGGGGTGGGTGGGGGTTCTCTTGGTGTGGGTGGTGAGTTGTTGAGAAACATGCCGGTGGTACTGGTAATGGAACAGAATAAAGGAAGGAAAAAAAGAGAATGAGTATGCAAAATGGCTGTGAGGGGGGAAAGAAGGAAATTTTCGAAAAGGAATGAATGAGGCAAATAACTGAACGAACAAAAAGAAAGAAAGAAAGATTGTTGGCAGTTTGTAAAAGCTCATGGCCAAATACACTAATAATGGCTGACAGGTTGGCAGTTGCATTTGTTTTCACTTCAACTGCCTTTGTTTTACCTGCGTGATATTTATGGCAGATGAATTGGTAATAATGTCTCTGAGTTTCTCAATGTACAACTTGCAGCAACACTGCAAATCAATAAGTTGAACCAATATCTTTATCTTCACAGTTTTTATCACATGTTTATACATATAATAGATGATCTGTGAAACCATTGGATTCCTAGTTGTATTAGAACCAATATCTTTATCTTCACAGTTTTTATCACATGTTTATGTTCATTCCATATAATAGATGATCTGTGAAACCATTGGATTCCTGGTTGTATTAGAATCAATATCTTTATCTTCACAGTTTTTTATCACATGTTTATGTTCATTCCATATAATAGATGATCTGTGAAACCATTGGATTCCTAGTTGTATTTGAACCAATATCTTTATCTTCACAGTTTTTATCACATTTATGCATATAATAGATGAGCTGTGAAACCATTGGATTCCTAGTTGTATTAGAACCAATATCTTTATCTTCACAGTTTTTATCACATGTTTATGTTCATTCCATATAATAGATGAGCTGTGAAACCATTGGATTCCTAGTTGTATTAGAACCAATATCTTTATCTTCACAGTTTTTATCACATGTTTATGTTCATTCCATATAATAGATGATCTGTGAAACCATTGGATTCCTAGTTGTATTAGAACCAATATCTTTATCTTCACAGTTTTTATCACATGTTTATGTTCATTCCATATTATAGATGAGCTGTGAAACCATTGGATTCCTAGTTGTATTAGAACCAATATCTTTATCTTCACAGTTTTTATCACATATTTATGTTCATTCCATATAATAGATGATCTGTGAAACCATTGGATTCCTAGTTGTATTAGAACCAATATCTTTATCTTCACAGTTTTTATCACATGTTTATGTTCATCCATATAATAGATGAGCTGTGAAACCATTGGATTCCTAGTTGTATTAGAACCAATATCTTTATCTTCACAGTTTTTATCACATGTTTATGTTCATTCCATATAATAGATGAGCTGTGAAACCATTGGATTCCTAGTTGTATTAGAACCAATATCTTTATCTTCACAGTTTTTATCACATGTTTATGTTCATTCCATATAATAGATGAGCTGTGAAGCCATTGGATTCCTAGTTGTATTAGAACCAATATCTTTATCTTCACAGTTTTTATCTCATGTTTATGCATATAATAGATGAGCTGTGATTCCTTATTGTAACTTGTTCTTAATAATATTAATACTTCTATTCAAGAAGGAGGGATAAATTCTAATTCTTTTTAGATAGAATAAAGATACCATGTATGTGAACCTCAGATCATCATCAGGACAGATAAGTAGAAGTGTCTTTGATTTCTGCTTATGATGTAATATCAGGAAAAAATGTATTTGCAAGTTATGTCACAAACGAATGTATATATATATATATAATATAATATATATATATATATATATGTAGAATTAAACAAAAGACACATATCCTGTTTAACAATTTTATCTTTGATCTTTTCGAGTTTTCTGGCCAACTTTTTAATATTTGGGTGGGATGATGGCACTTTGAAGTGCTGAAAGTACTCGGGACCTGAACTTTGGTGGACTTATCCACGAATTCCACCCAAATTAAAAGTTGGCCAGAAAACTCAAAAAGATCAAAAATAAAATTGTTAAACGGGAGATGTCTTTTGTTTAATTCTATATGTATAAATGAAAGAATGCTGCCCAAATACATATATTTCAATATATATATGAGTTAAGGTACAAACAGTTTCATGCCGATGCAATCTTCAGACCAACTCAGTTGGTCTGAAGATTACACAGGGGAGAAACTGTCAGTAACCTGGTGTTGGCTCCATGTCCATGCTACCTTAAATCAAATATAAATGCTCTATAAATGATATTGAGCACTATCTGCTTAGAAATATAGCATCCATATTATTCACTATATATATATATATATATATATATATATATATATATATATATATACACACACTTTCAAAGAAAGAAAAACTTAACAAACTGTCATTTGGTTATTATAGATTTATTTCGACCAGAACTCCATATGAGCCTTTTTTTCTTTTTTATAAGACCAGTAAAAACTCTCTTTGAACACACATAAAACCTTATATATGATGACAACAACAACAGAAAAGCAATCATATATATATATATATATATATATATATATATATATTTACCAAATATATATAAAAGAATATCAATAAAGAAACTGTGTTGTAAAAAAAAAAAAACGGACTGTTTTACTTATTTTCCAACAAGTTTTGTATATTAAATTATATATATATATATATATATATATATATATATATATATGAAAGAAAGAAGAAAGAAAAACTTAACAAACTGTCATTTGGGTATTATAAATTTATTTCATCCAGAACTCCATATGAGCCTAGTCTCATCAGATAGCCTATTACATAAAGACTGAGAAAAACTAGAATAGAGAAAATATTTTTTTCTTTTCTTTCTCTTTTATTATATAATATAGTTTCTCTCTTTTTCTCTCTGTGTATCTGTGTGTATGTATATATATATATATATATATATATATATATATTTGGGAATAAAAGGCCTTAAATACCATGGGTATCGTGGTTATGGACCATTTCCACTCGCGAGTATGCTCACGAGCTTCTTCAGACCACTGATATATTTTATTTAGACAGGCACATGGCCAAACTCATTTTATATTCATACATTTCACATTTCATAAAATGAGTTTGGCCATGTGCCTGTCTAAATAAAATATATCAGTGGTCTGAAGAAGCTCGTGAGCATACTCGCGAGTGGAAACGGTCCATAACCACGATACCCATGGTATTTAAGGCCTTTTATTCCCAAATAACTTTGCTCTGTTTACAATAATTAAACATTGAGCTCTCATACGGAACCTGAACTCTACAACAAACTATTGGTAGAGAATTAGGACCCACCTAGAATCACCTTGTACCAAGAAACTTGGTACCGCACCAAAGTATATATATATATATATATATATATATATATATATATATAAAATGAGAATTTTGGTAATATGTACATGTCACTGCTATTTGCCTAGAGTCATATTCGTTCTATTCAGAGTAATTTCATATGTTTGTTTACTCTGTTAGTATTATAGGTGGCACCATGTTTTTTGTTTTTGTTTTTTTCATCATTCTTTTTTGTGAACTTTGCTGATTTTTGACATTGCAGTGTCGTTTTGTATTTATTGATGCATTTAGCTTAACTCTTTGCTGTTTGGCTTAGGCAATTATGTAGATGGGCTCATATGACCTGTGACCTTAGCAGTGTCTAATCTTTATTTATCTCTCAGCTCTGTCATGTCTGGCTATTTAAGGAATGGACACACAAATCACTGACCAACTGGATCTGGTGGTGAATGGGTCAAAGAAGCCAGACAGTTTAAGTGAAACACTGGCAATTCTTAAGCTCTTCGGCTAAATTTTCGGCTTAAGTCTTTGCTAAGGTTTCACTTTTTGGATAGAATTCTAAAATTCCTGTTTGTTTTCAGGATCACCATAGGATCCATAGGATTGGGTACTTACTACTTGCATAAATCCCTAAATGGGACTCCTTAGCCATGGTTGGCA
Source organism: Doryteuthis pealeii (assembly GCA_023376005.1). Lineage (NCBI taxonomy): Eukaryota > Metazoa > Mollusca > Cephalopoda > Myopsida > Loliginidae > Doryteuthis > Doryteuthis pealeii. The sequence goes on along the minus strand of CM042159.1, from coordinate 45,467,122 downwards.
ACCCCATCTATATCAAGGAAACGTCCAACACAAAAACCTCTGCTGCTTAGCAGCTCTACCTTATCCCAAAGAAAGACTAGGGGAGCAAACCCCGAAAATAAATCAGGAGCCGGAGTCCCTGAGGTGATGTGATGCTGAAATCCAGTGCTACCCAGCAACTCTTGCGACACTACCGCTGCCTAAACTACATTGGTTCCTTACCTTTCCTTTGGATCACAGCAGCTATGAAACGTTGTACAGATAATATTCGTGTTCAAATGAGACAAATTGGCAGATTGCTAAAGGCTAGTCAGTTGATATTCAACACTTGGAATAATACCTGGTTTTATGTGAATAGAAAAGAGAACAAACATATAGTGAACAATGACGGAACATAGGAATATATTGTTCATCTTCGTCCTCGCACAGTCATTTGTTAACTGGAATTGCAACCAATGATGAACTTGTGGAACTGAGGATGAGTCATGTTTGACACAACGGTATGAAGCTTCACAGATGCAGATGCGGGTTTGAAAGTCATGCCACTCGCAACAACAGAATGGGTATTCTCAGTGGAATGAGTTTGTGCAAGGGTAAGGATTGCAAGTCGGTCACCAAGCACATGAATTTCAAGGCTGTCCAAATGTGCATCAGTAAGTGTTTGCACAGTTTTTTTTCAGTGATGCGGTTCTTCACGAAAGTTTTGGCATACTGAGTGCATTCAGGTTCTGGAATACCACCCTCAACAAAAAAACTCCCTCCAATCAGAATCAGTCCTGTATTGCAGCGCCATATTCAAGTTCAAATGAGACAAATTGGCAGATGACTAAAGGCTAGTCAGTTGATATTCAGCACTTGGAATAATACCTGGTTTTATGTGAATAGAAAAGAGAACAAACATATAGTGAACAATGATGGAACATAGGAATATATTGTTCAGCAGCAGTGTGGAGAGAAGAGATTTGCTGCATAGGCAACAGCTCATCCTCCATATGAACGCTACTCCATCGTCTCTCGTAGATGGAAAGATGCCAACAACCAACACAACAATATCAATTGTATTCTGTAGTTGACATTCTTTTAGTTATTGTTTAATGTTGAACTAGCAGGACCTGTGGATATACCACATGATGATTTAATTAGGGTTGGTTTAGCTGAGTCAGTAGAGTGTCCACCTAGGAACTACAAGGTTCCGGTTTTGATACGGGCCCTCACTAACTCAGCATATGAGTAGCACAAAGATTGTGTAGTAAAGTGAGGAGCTGATGGTAGGTGTGGCACTCCACCTCAGATGCAAAAACAATCTCCTTGGTCTAGCACTAGGGAAAAGGGGATAGACTCCCTTGCTGTCTGGCTGATACTGACTTTAGGCTACCCTAAGAACTTAAGAGCTATTTCAAATAGTTCAATATGTAAAAAGTATAATAATCTTGATTTAACTCTCTCTCAATCTTTTTCTTTTTGTTCTTTCTTTCCTTTTTTCATTATGTTCAATTGAAACAGATTAGTGTTATCGCTTCCATGTGCTCACCCACTCTCTCTATCTTTTCTCTACTCTTCTTTCTGTCTTATATTTTTTGTTTAGCATATCCTTTTTCATTTTCTAATAAAAATGGAATGGTCCATTATTTAGTTGAGGTGATGACACTCATAAGAAATAAGAATTCGGCAGATAAGCAACATCAGATAATCAGGAAATCTAATTTTGCATTTCATCTTGGACAGTCTCATTTTTAACAGAGCGAGATGATAATGGTCATATTTTGTCGGGACACCAGTATTATTATATAGATAATACATAATTAAAAAAAAAAAATAACAATTATGTTTTTAAAAAAAAAAGAAAGTTAACAACTAAAGTTACTAACTAGTAAGAAAAGGCATGTGCATCATCATCACTATCATCACTACTATCATAAGGCCACCAAAACTACTATAAGACTACCTGGGCCTCCCATTACTATTTAATCATTGCTGAAGGGAGAACAGATATATTTATACCTTTCCTAAGGGCATTATTGAAAAGTGAAATGCAAACAACCTTTCTAGGATTTGAACTCGGGTTGCTGATTTCATTTCCAGTGTCAATAATTGTTACAGCCTCCATACTCTATAAGTACTAGCAAATATATGCACCCTCCAGGTGCAAGTATTTAAGTTTTAATGTAATGAAATATCGTATTAAATTAGAAAGTCTAATAAGAATGCAGATAAAAAGATTTGAAACAGAGTGGAGGTATAATAGAAAAATAGAAATGAAACTTACTCTTCCATCACTGCCGTCTTTCATTGCTGAATTTTACTTATTTAACTATTTAGTTAAATTAGGAAATAAAGAATAAAATTACACTTATTTTTTCTTGTTAATGAATTTCATTTAAGATTCATTGGAGAGATTTTTGCTTATATTCATTAAAATAAAACCAAACAGTTAGAAATCAATAATACTAAGCCCATATTTAATAAAATCACATTTTTAATATCAATATGCAAATTAGCCTTCCCGTTCACACTGCAAACCACTATTTTTTGTATATATAAATACAATTGCATGTTATTAGTATGTAGACCTGGTCAACACCGGGGGTCCAGTGGCTTCGGCCCTGGATCTTTACAAGTTAATAGCGTCGATCCCAGGGGGCCATCCCCCCAGGCAACACCTGCCCCCTCGATTTAAAGGGGCAGGGCTGGGTTTATTGCCCAGTGCCTGAGGCGCCCCCCTTGAGAGGGAATGCCGACGGGATCGACGCAATTTTTTCACCTGCCACTCCATGAGCTTCGGTTTGTGGGTGGTCCCACGTTAATAGGGACTTTGTGCCTGACCCGTACAAGTGGGGTACGCGGTAAATACAGTATGTAGATATGGGCAACACTAATAAAATGGTGAAGCAATTTTATTAATAATTGAAGTTTGAATATAAATAAAATCATGAAGAATGTGACGTAAATAACTATGTTAATTGTGACTCGATTAGTAATATAGTTTCGGTTACAGACAGAAAAACACACAATCTCCATTATAATAAGATGTCAACAATGGATCTAAATCCTTACTGTGCACACAATCAAATACAAAGGGGGAAACAAAAAAAACAATAAAATACAAACAATAAAAAAACAAACTAAAAAACAAACAAACTAAAAAGCAAACAAACAAACAAACAAACAAATATTTTGACCCCTGGTCCTAGTAAGGCTCCAACATCAGTCAAAACAAATGATCCTAATTCATATGTTGTTGTTGATCCACTCAGACTGTCTAAATTTTTGTGTGACACACAAATAAGAGTAATCAAGAACCCTGTCTGTCCTATTACCTACCCATAGCTGGAGGGAGAAAAGATATATTTATTTATACCTTTGCTAAGGGTATTAATCAGAAATGAAATGCTAACAACCTTTCCAGGATTTGAACTTGGGTCACTAGTTCCATTTCCTATGACGATAATCGTTACGGTCTCTATATTTTTAAGTATGTCAACATTGGTTTTTAAACCCTTACAAAGGACACAATCAAATCGAAAAGAGAAACTGTCAAACAAAAACAGAACTAATATCCCCTCCCCCCCAGTAACGCTGGGACATTAGTCGAAACAAGTGCTCCTAATTCATATGTTATCGTTGATCCACTCAAACTGTCCAAGTTTTTTTTTATGCCACACAAATAAGAGTAATCAACTGAAAGGTCCTTTATTTCCCCCTATTCATCTGTTATATTTTAGTTCTTATTTGTATCACTAATGGTTTGGTTTATTCTATTATAAAAGACTCTACACATACAATGTTCTTGGGGGTGGTGGAGAGGAATCAACCCTTAAATGTTTTTTTTTTTTTTTTTCAATCTTTGCCTGACTTTTTATTTTATCATTTTAAGCTAAATGGTTTCTGATTGTTTGATGTTAAAATGTTCTGTTATTAATTCTTCCCAAAAAGTAATCAGTGTGTGTGTAGGGGAGGGGGTTAATTATTATCAATAAGAAAATTATTGTTTTTGTTGTTATTTGTTTATGACTAGTTTTATGAGTATGTAAATCTTCTTTGGAAAATTATCCATTATTTACCAATCCCTATTAATTGCTTAATTATATGTGTGAACATACATATATATATATATATATATATATATATATATATAATAATAATCATAATCTAGCAAAAATTACACATCAGAGAAAGATTTTTATTTGGGCAATTCACTTAAGATAATTGTGTGTGCGTGTATATCTATTATTATACTAAAGCTGAGTGACTGAATGATTGTTTGCTAAAGGCTTTTTTCCTATTTGGTTTAATGACACAAAATTCATATCAAAATATTCCTTAGTTCTAGGATTGAGTTAGGTTTGAAAAAAATCCATTTTAATTAGTTTTAATTAGTCATAATTTGCAATTAAGTAAAAAAAAAACTCATCTGTCACTTCCTCCTTGTTATATATGTTAGTTTCCTTGTAAGTGTAAAGAGTGATTAGAGAGTGAGAAATATATTTGTATGTTAAATTTCAGAAGCAGCTAACTTGTAGCTTCTCAACAACTTAATCAAGTCCATTTAGATTTAAATTAGGTCAAACGTTCCTTTTCTTAGAAATCTTACAAAATGATTTTAATGTTTTTTTTTTTTTTTTTTAAAAAAATCTCCGGACGTATTTATTTTTCTAAAAATTTAATTCGCTTTGCAAACTTACATTTCCCTAATCCCAATTATTTACCCAGAGCTCAATAGGTGACTCAATGGGTCACATTTTGTCTAATATATATATATATATATATATATATATATATAAAGAAAATTTGAAAAAAACAAGTATTCCAAAATTGGGATGAATTTAATAATCGATGTTTAAAACATTTCGGTTACATTGAACCTTCATCAGGATGTCTCTTGGGGTGAAGAAAATGATGGATGTTTTTATATGTGACAGGAGATGAAAATCTTTTTAGTTATGTAACTGTATTTGATCAGCGTTTTAATTTTGAAAGGCAAGTCGCGATCTACTCACGCGAAGGTGTCATGACGCGTGACGCCACTCGAAGAAATGCAAAAGACGAGAAAAAGTATTAATGGACTGATTATTTTTAAGAGAACATAGGGAAACAAAGTGGGAATGATAACTAAATAAATAATTAAATGAAGCCTGGTATTTAGTAATTATTTAACACTATTTAACTAGAAACGGAGATATAATAAATATCTATATATATATGGAAATGGAAAAACAAAGTATTCCAAATGGATTAATTCATTCTTGATGGTGAAGTCGATGTTAAAATTTAAAAAAATTTTTTGTTTTTTAATAAACCTTCATCAGGACTTTGAGATGTAAAGATTGTTGTCTGAACAGTGATGGATGTTTTTTGAGCAATGGGAATTGGGTAGTTGTATCTGTAGAAACGCCCATAACCAAATTCAGAACAGCACTTACTCATAGAAGTCTGGAATGTGACTAGTATGAGGGAAGACAGTCAAAAGTGTGATGAGGGTTGGGTAAATTGTATCTCTAGAAACCTGACTATAAATTTATAAACTATTTAGAGAGCCCCACCTCATACTAAAAAGTCTCTTGTAACTAAATTTGGTAATTTATGAGGAAGTGCGTCCCGGTCTCCTGCCTCAGAAATTGCTACCCGGTAACTATTAAAATAACATCCCCAGCTATGTTGTCTCGGTGGTGTTACTTGAAAGAAAACACCAATTTAGGGCATTAAATGTATTTTAGAGGGGGGCGGGGGCTTCTCTTTTTTTTTCTCGTAATTCTTATTTATCGTAATTTGTTTGGAAATTTATTTATAGAAATTTGTCGTAATTCTTGTTTATTTATAGAAATTTGTTGTAATTCTTGTTTAGATATGAAGATGGATATCTATCTATCTATCTATCTATCTATCTCAATTTGTTCATTGTTTACTTTGTTTATATATATCTATCCACCCATCTCCATTTGTTCATATCAAAAAAGAGAAGGCCCCCCCCCCTACATTTAACGCTTTAAGTTAGTTGTTTTCTTTCAAGTAATACTGCCGAGATGACATAGCTCGGGATGTTATTTTAATAGTCACCGGGTAGCAATTTCTGAGGCAGGAGACCGGGACGCACTTCCTCATAAATTACCCTAAATTTAATGCAAGATTTTATATATGTTGCTTAGTAAATAAACTGGTGCTTTTAGTGTGACTTGGCCATGATGAAATTGAACCCCCCCAAAAAAACAAAAAAAACAAAAAAAAAACAAGGTTCCTGAGTATGGCATGAAGGCATCTGAGTTTGACAAGAAACACCTGAAGAAAACCAGAGGGCACATCGATCGAATTGTTGTGTATGTAACAAAGATGAGGGCAACTGTCCAAAACACCTAAATAATACAAAACAAACTTACTAACATAGATTATTATTTTTATTAGCAGGGCCTGTGGATATACCACAATATGGTAATTTAATTGTTACAATATTTGGTATGTTTACTTAAGAGCTGTTGCAAAAATAGTTAAATATGTAAAATGTATGATAATCTTGATTTAACTCTCTTTCACCCTTCTTTCTTTTTTTTTTCTTTCCTTCCTTCTTTTCATCATGTTTGATTGAAACAAATTAGTGTCATTGATTCTGTGCGCTCACCCCCTCTCTCTATCTTTCTCCTACTCTCTTTCTTTGTTTCTTTATTATATTTTTTCTGTGTAGCATGTCCTTTTTCGTTCCTTTTTTACTTTATAATTAAAACAGAATGATCCATTATTTAGCTGAGGTGAATGACACTCATTAGAAATAAGAATTCGGGAGATAAGCTACACCAGATAATCAGGATTTATATTTTTGTATTTCATCTCGGATGACAATCTCATTTTTAACCAGAGGGTGTTGCAAGATAATAATGGTTGTACTTTTAAGGAACACTAATATTAATATATAGATTCTTCATTATAATGATCAGTTTTCTATGCATGTTACTATAATAAAAATTTGTATTTTTGTATTTCATTTTGAACAATTTGGACGGTCTCATTTTTAACCAGAGGGTGTTGCAAGATGATAATTGTTGTTGTTTTTTTTTTTTTTTTTTTTTTTTTTTTTTTATAGGAACACCAGTATTATTATTATACAGATGGACAATATTTGAATAAATAAACATTTCAGAAATTAATTTTTATTTTTACTAAATGTTTATATAAATCATCATAAAACATTTAAAAAAAAAAATGATTGAAACTTATCCATTAATTTTTCTTTTTGTTTTTTTATATTTCCAGCATATCAGCCTCCACCAGTGACCCCCTCCAATTATCATGTGACCCCAGGAAGTACTGTTCAGACATGTACTAGTCCACCAGGAAGAACGGGTACCTATAGTGATACAGTCAGAGTTTCTACTGATCGACAAGAAAATCCTAATCCAAGTCACTCCCCATCACAAGCTGTTGTAACAGAGGTAAAGCATGCAATTAATTCCAACCCCCACCCCCTATTTTTTTAGATGCTCAGTCAGGTGTATTATTTTTCTTCTCGCTTAAAAAATGAATGTCTTTAGATGAAAATTTAAGATCTATCAGGCTTTTATAAATATTCTATAATATGAAATGACAAATATTTAGAGAAAGACTTAAAGATAAACTGCATCTAATGGTGAAGTTCCAATTCTGGAATTCTGGGGAGTGTGGAGTCCCCTTCAGCAGCATTACTCCCAGGTCCACTCTGACCCAGAGTGGTAGAACCTGTTTTACAAAAATGCGTTTAAGAAAAATTTGGAAACCTATCAAGCATGAATAGAACGAACCGTCTTCGGTATAAAATAACCCAACAAGGGTTGACATGCCGTAAAATCCAACAAACCAAGCCAAATCTATATATTGTTAAAGTTTTATTATTTTTTGTTTTAATAATATAATTTATAAGTTATGTCATTATTTCACCTTTTAAAAAAAGGGTTGACATGCCATAAAATCCAACAAACAAAGACTCAAAGAGACTCATCCACTGTAAAATTGTTTTCAACTACAACCCAAACATGGCCTCATGAATCGTAACAGAAATGCAACTAACCTTGTCCAGGATTTGAACTTGGTTCGCAGAGTCTGTTACACCAATCGCCTCCATATTATATATATATATATATATATAAGAGAGTTTTATAATTTGCTTGAAGCATTGTGTATATATTGGTAATACGGTAACAATGATGTTGTGTGTTATCCTGTATTTAATTCTTGAATTTTCGAGATAATATCTCTTTTTCAAAAGATCACTGGAACTGAAGCAGTCTAGTTAGGAGATTTCTTTTTAAATGAAAAAAAAAAAAAAAAAATTCATTTAAAAAGAAATCTCCTAACTAGACTGCTTCAGTTCCAGTGATCTTTTGAAAAAGAGATATTATCTCGAAAATTCAAGAATTAAATACAGGATAACACACAACATCATTGTTACCGTATTATTATTTTTTCTTTACACCTGCATTGTGATAGCCTTCTAAATCAACCTCCTAACAAATATATATATATATATATATATATATATATATTATGAGAGAGAGAGAGAGGATACCTCCCTATTAAAGAAAAAAAAAAACTTGAAAAAAAGCCTGATAGCTCATAAGTAGAGTCATCAAGAAATGTCATTAACTATTTATAGTGTAATGCAACTCTTGTCTGTAAAGTGAAACTATGTTTTATGAACTTTAGTTTCCCAAATATTGTTATCTTCTTCGAAAAGACATTGTTTGACACAAATTTATAGTTATCCTAAAATCTAATCCTTTCTAGACAACTGATAGCTACAGACACAAGGAATTGTCCCTTTTCTCTTTATTATTACATAGAAGAAGGGTTAGGGGGTGGGGGCGTCTGCTCAGCTTATTATTAATGTCTATCAGGCTGTCACCTGTCATTTCTAATTAAATACTTTAAGTGACAGCGTCTTATTAAGCCAACTTCCTATGACGCAGCATTGTTGCTTTCTTATTATTTGCACATTCATCTTTAAGTAAAATAAATTATTATGTGTAAGTTCTTAAAAATTACTACACTTGTCCTATAATAGTTGTTACATTTTCATATAGATTTCATACACTAGATGTAACAATTATTATGGGACACAAGTAGTAGTTCATGATATCAGTCATTGGTTTGTTAATATTGTTTCATAGTCAAGTAAGATGTTTTCTTTTTTTATTTTTTTGTGTGTTCAAGTAAACATTTTTTTCTATTTTTTAAATTTAATTTTTTTTCTATTTTTTTTAAATTAATTTTTTTCTATTTTTTAAATTTTAATTTTTTTTCTATTTTTTTAAAATTAATTTTTTTTTCTATTTTTTAAAAATTTAATTTTTTTTCTATTTTTTTTTAAATTTAAATTTTTTTACCTATTTTTTTTAATTTAATTTTTTTTCCTATTTTTTGAAATTTACTTTTTTTCTATTTTTTAAAATTTACTTTTTTTCTATTTTTTTAAAATTCAATTTTTTTCTATTTTTCTCTATTTAAATTTAAAAAAAAAATTTTTTTTCTATTTTTGCTGCATGTAGGTTTGCTATTTTTTTTTTTTTTTTATTTTTCCCCTCTCCCTGCGAAGCATCTGATGAATTTTGCAGTTTGAGTTTTTGTTGGGTTGCTGCATGCTTGATTAGATTTGAGATTGATTTTTAATGATAACTTTTATTTTTCTCGTTTTTCTAATGAGAAAAATCATCCATATTTGAACACTTGGTACTTTATTGCATCGTGTCACATATTTAGAAAAAAAAAAAAAAAAAAAAAAAAAAAATTTCTTTGATTTTTGACTAACAAACTTTAAAAAAAAAAAAATATTTTGCAAGGAGCAAAAATAATTTTATTCTATTACCCGTCTCCTCCTTTAAAGATTTTTTAATTTTTTAATCAAAGTGTAGGAATCCATAAGAGAACATCCCCACCTGTATAATGGGAAATGCAAACAGCCTCGTCCAGGATTTGAACATATGTCCATTTCCTATGACTATAACCATTACACCATGTGCCTCCATATCTTTTATCTCATTATTAAGAATTAGACCTATTCATATTTAATAGACTTATTTTTACTGCTCTGTTGGCAGGGCTTAGAACATCCTCGGCAGAAGAGTGGTGACCTGGGGATGGCACTAAACTGGATTTGATGGTGAGGCTCCAGTTCTTGAGATCTGGAGAATGTGGAGTATCCCTTCATTGCCATTACTCCCAGGTTCACTCTAACTCAGAATATTAGTACTATAAGTCAAATAGATCTGTTTGAAAATTATTTGTATTTAATAGAACTTGGTGCAATAAAAGAAAAGAAAAAAAAAATCAACTACCCCAAAATGAATATATATATATTTACCAACCCCTCCGCACGAGTAGGATGCGAACACAAGGTCAATTTCTTAAGCGGCGTTTTCCAGGTTTGAATTCAAAGTTTTCCTTCTCTAGACAGGTTGCCTTACCAAGGTTAAAGAGCTCAGTCTGCCCTACTATTTACCCACAGCTGAAGGGAGAACCGTTGGAATCAATCAATCAATCATATAGAGTGATGCTGATAGCTTTTTGATTTAGTGCATCCTGGGACGCACATATTTGCTTTGAATGCGTCCCTAGGAAAATTTATGAGTCCCAACTAAAGTTTCCTAATAGATTGTAAGGTCTTTACTTATGATCTGGGGAAACAACTAAAGCCGTCTAACTCTTACCTTGTAACCTATCCTGTGTAATTCGTTTTTTAAGAAAATATTGAAATGTATTTACAGTTAGCTTGAAATTATGAGGGAAGAAAAAAGAAAAACACTGGGATGCATGGATAACATTTTACTGCATCCTTTTAGATTTTTGTGCGTGAGGGATGCAGGACGCATCAGCATCTCTGCATATACTTAATTTTAGAAATTTTGGGCATATTTGTTACGCTTTTGTTCTTTTAGATTATTGTTATGTAAATTAAAAGATTTATCTTGTAACCTGGTATGGTGTTGGGGGTACTAAAGTAGTGTGCCTTGGACAGGAATAGCCTGGTAGAGACCATCCTACTCTAGGTCTACACTTGGTTGCCATATGCAATGTTAAAAAAAACAATCTGGTCTACTATTTGCCCATAGTTGGATTCATACCTTTCCCTGGTGAATTGCAAACTGCCTTGTTCAAAATTTGAACTCGAGTAGCCTAGTTCACTTCCTACTATGATAACTATTATGTATGTGCACCTTCATTATATAACTTACTATACAATTTAAGAGTTTTAAAAAATATAATTTTGGAGTATTTATTTTTGGGTTATAAACTGCCTTGCTCAAGATTTGAACTTGGATAGCCAATTTACTATATAACTTATTATTCAATTTATAAGTATTGACTGGATAGCCAATTTATAAGTATTGACTGGATAGCCAATTTATAAGTATTGACTGGATAGCCAATTTATAAGTATTGACTGGATAGCCAATTTACTATATAACTTATTATTCAATTTATAAGTATTGACTAGATAGCCAATTTATAAGTATTGATTGGATAGCCAATTTACTATATAACTTATTATTCAATTTTTAAGTATTGACTATAGCCAATTTAGTATTGACTAGATAGCCAATTTATAAGTATTGACTAGATAGCCAATTTATAAGTATTGACTCCAATTTACTATATAACTTAATTCAATTTATAAGTATTGACTGAATGTTTTCTTTCTCATTATGTCATCTCCAAATTCATGTGGTGTAATGGTTAACAAGCCAGATTAACAGACCATTGTTACTGAGTTTGAGTGCCCCTTCTAGCCTTGTGTTATAACTAAGCTAAACTTAGTAAAAAAAGAAACAAAACAAAAAACAAACTATATCTTATATCAGGTTAAGTATTATCTCTCAAGCTTTAGTCTGACACAAGGCCATAGAAAATGAGCCTTTATAATACCATCAAGTTGGTTTACTTTATTATCTCTTCTTTTTCTTGCTGGATGCCAATTTTCCCTTCATTTTTTGCTTTCTAATTTGTTACCTACTAATTCTATAATTATTTATAATTAATCTATCATTCTTTAACTGGATGAATGACAGCATTTGTTTTTATTCAGCTGAATCTTGCAAATGTCATCAGTTGTTCAATATAAAACATATTTATTGTTTTCTTATTGTTTTTATTTGATCTAATATCATCACTTTTAATTTGATCTATGAACTTGGTCAGTTGATTTGTTTAGCTTTTCATGTTTAGATATTTTGATTTGACAACTTGCCTCAGCTTATTGATTTATGTATGCTTTGTTATATATATATATATATATATATATATATATATATATAAACAGAAGACTTAGATTCTTTGCTGTATAGCCTATTTCAGGAAGCCTAGACCACGTGTCTAAGGATCCCAATCTTCAGATTCACATCTTCAGATTGGCATCCTTACACACTAGGCTTCCTGAAATAGGCTATAAAGCAAAGAATCTAAGTCTTCTGTTATATTTTTTACTTGTATAATTTTGTTCTGTGACTCTGACAATAAGAGCACACATTGAGTTCTGCTAACTGCGACAATGTTTTAAAAAAACTTCTATGTCATAAGGAAGATTTCTTCTCTGGATTTTTGGATTATGTATATGTGTGTGAAGAAAAAAATGGAAGTAAATCCGACAGTATTATAAAAATTTAAAAAACGCAAGTTTCATTTGTTTATGAAAAACACAAGTTTCATTAATTTATGAAACTTGTGTTTTTTTTAATTTTTCAAAATATATATATATATATATATATATATATATATATATATATATATATATATATATATAATATAGATAATAGGAAAAACACAAATAAAGTTTTTTATTGTGCTGATATTGCAATATTTTCGATCTGTTAAAAATTTTCATCAAAGCATATTATGTTGTGTTTATAAGATGAAAATTTATGAAAATTCATTTAATAACTTTATTTGAACAACATCTGTGTGTTTTACTATAATCTTACCCTTATATATATATATATATATATATATATATAGTATTTTGAAGCAAGTAATTATTTAAGCAGATATTGTTAAAGAGCACAGAATATTTCTTCTTTATGAAGGCATGAGTAAAAAATATAGGACATTTTCTTTACCATCTGGACCCTGATCTATGAAAAACAACTAGAAGTTCATAGCCTAATAATGAAGAAAAACAAAACAAAAAAACAACCAAAAAATCTTACACAATGTATATATATATATTTTTTTCATTATTAGGCTATGGACCTATTGATTTACCCCAATATATATATATATATATATATATATATATATATATTTGTTTTTATGTTGTAAAATAATGGGGTTCTATATTTTAAAGTAAAATAAAGCTCAAATATTGATATCATATTACATGTACTAGATTTATAATATAACAGTTTATATGATTGCTTATATGTTGTTGACCAAGCTAATTGGCTATTTGCATGATCCCCAATGAGGATTGCTACAATGCTTGGTTGATTTGTCATGCACCATTGGTCATTTGGATTATTTGCATCTTTCTGATTTGTTGACTTGTTATGGAATTGTTTGATTTTAGCCAATGTCCAAAGTTTGATTGTTTTTTTGTTAATTATAACCTTTGTCTGGTCAACTGGGTCAACTTTGATTGGTTTGGCCGAGAATTGATTCATCTAAAAAATAAAAAAAATAAACACATTTTTAGAGTATACTCTCTGACATCAAATGTTACATTATGACGACTTAATATTTATAATAAGTTTTTGGGCTGGGTTAGCTCAGTCGGTAGAGCGTTCGGCTAGAAACCACAAGGTTCCTAGTTCAAAACCGGTCCTCGCCAACTCAGCGTATGAGTAGCACAGGGATCTGTGCGGTAAAGTAAGGAGCTGACGGTAGGTGTGGCGCTCCACCTCAGATGCTAAAATAATCTCCTTGGTCTAGCGCTAGTGAAAAGGGGATAGACTCCCTCGCTGATTGGCTGATACCGACTTTAGACCGTCCTGACGACTTTACTTTTACTTACTTTATACAAAGTAGTTTTGTAAAGCTCATGACTTAATATTTAAAGTTTTTAAATATTCTAAATATTTTAAATATTTTAAAGTTTTTTAATTAGAATTTTAATAAAATATTAAAATAGTTTAACATTAAATATTTAACACATAAAATATAAAATATAACATTTACGATTAAATTTTATCTATAAGAGTAGTATGTAATTATTCCACTGCAATATAAAGATGCTTAGCGATAAAACTGAAAGTTAAATCGTCAATGAATTAACAATTAAATGCATTTAAGATTATATTAAAATATAACATTTAACACACAAAATATTTAAATATTTTAAAGTTTTTCAATTAAAGTTTTTCTCTACACAAAATAACGGGTCTAATGATGCCTGATAGTTTGCAAGTTTGAAAATTTTGGTTAACTTAATTTTGCTTGAATTCATATACTGAAAATATAGGCTTCAAAACTAATGAAAAACACGTCTAAACAGGGCATTTTTCACTTTGTTTTGACGCATGTAAAAAAAACCCTTAAAAACGCCTGCCGGACCCCTTAAAACTATGAAATTGACATTCCAACTGTTGTTTTCAGTTAAGGGCCATGCCGTACATATTTCCTGATAGTTGTTACGTTGGAAAAGTTAGGGGAAATTTTTGAAATCTGTGTTTGAAAGGCTTTTTTTTTAGTTCCAAATACTTTTCTTCTTAAATAAAAAAATCTTTCATCACATAAGACACAAATTTTGTTTTGTCATACATTTTTGTCTTTTCTGATTTAAACAAAAAAAAAAAAAAAAGAAGTATTTAAAAAGAAATATTGTTATTGTTTTTATTAAATTTGATTGTTTATTATATTGTTTTCTCTCCATAAATTTCCATTCTTTGGATTTAAAGAGAAGAGAAAAAAATCAGTATGTAAAAAGAAAAGAAACTTTGTTTTTATTTTGTATAAAAGAAAAAGAAAAAAAATAGAAGCAGGAAATATTAAGTTGTCATAACATAACGTGATGTCAGATGGTGTATTGTGAAAAACGTGTCCGTTTGAGATGAATTAATTCTGGGTTCAACAAATCTTGAGTTGACCCCGACCAACTTGCACAACATTGTTAAATTGCTTTTTATCAAACTAACTAGCTTGGTTCTTACACTCAGTTTGTAATCTATCTGGGTCTTTTTTTTTTTCTTCTTCTTTTTCTTTTTTCAGATTTTACACTTTTAATAACCGTCATGAACATAGCAACTTTTGTCTTCTTACTTAGAATAGGTTTTCTTGCTTTTAGAGAAGTGTATGACAGAAGTTAGAAGAGGATCGAGCACAGATCTGCAAATCTTGACATAAAGCATGTAATCAACTGTTTTAACCCTTTCACTACCAAGCAGGGCTGTGGAGTCAGAACACAAAAAACCTTTGACTCTGATTCCTCTATTATTGGCACCTCTGACTCCAACTCCCAGCTGAAAACAGTAATTCTAGTCTGGTAGATAAGGTGGACCAGGAAAAAATTGTTAACAAGCTAAATTTGGTATTTTTTGAAAGCTTAGGGTATCCTCTTTTTAAATTTGAAAACTCCTCTTTTTGACCCCCTGGGAAAATTTTTTATTGGGGGGTGGAGTATGCAAACCAGATCTATTTCTCTCTCTGAGAGAAACTGCCTAAGCTTTCATGCCTCCTCACTGACCAAACCACTCCAACTAACAGGAGTGATATGAGGCTTACCAAGAGTCCCCACTCACAACCTGGAGGTTGTGAGTTCAATCTCTTTAGCCTCGCAAGGCAATTCACTTTATCTCCGACTACATTATGTAATTAAGTAATTATGGCCTATAAATAAATATAAAACATTGATTTTTTTAATAATCTATTTATGAGGAATGTGCACTGTATAACTTTACAGACTAAACTAGGGCCATATAAAGTGTAAATTCAACTAGTCAGTATAGTTTTTCCGATTCCACAGTCCTGCTACCAAATTAAATTGAAATTAATTTAGCTAAATCTAAAAAAAAAAAAAAAGCAAAAACAAACAAAAACTTTGTACTGCTAGCCTTTTACAGATTAGCTTTATATTTAACCCTTTCACTACCATTTTTTTTTTTTCCTCTTTGTTTTTGGATATGCAAAATTATGTTTTGAGTCTGACGTTTTAATGGTTAAAATGAAAGTGTGGTTAGAATATGTCAAGATAATATTTCATTTGTAAGTTTCACATATAATTCTTTGAAACAATTCATTGCTGATTTAAAAGCAATATAGTTAGCAATATAATTGTAAATATTTAAAGAAATACAATCGATTAAGATATCCAACGTGTCTTGTTCATCATGAACATTATCATTTATAGCTTTTTGTAGGAATGAAGAAAAGGTACTATATTGGTTAGGAGGTTGATTTAGAAGGCTATCACAATGCAGGTGTTTAAATACAGGTTAACACACAACATCATTGTTACCGTATTATTATTTTTTTCTTTACAACTGCATTGTGATAGCCTTCTAAATCAACCTTCTAACCAATATATACACAATGCTTCAAGCAAATTATAAAACTCTCTTATGTATGTATATATATATATATATATATATATATATATATATATACACACCAACCCCTCCACATGAGTAGGATGGGACACAAGGTCAATTTCTTAAGCAGAGTTTAACAGGATTAACTTCAGAGTTTTCATTCTCCTAGACTGATAACTTAGCCATGGTTGAAGAGCCCAGTCTGCCCTATTATTTATCCATAGCTGGAGGGAGAATAGTTTGATGCATACCTTTCCAAAGGGTATTGCCGCTATGCAAAACATAAACAGCCTTGTCCTGGATTCAAACTCTGGTCGATAGCTTATGGTCAAGTCACATTGAAAGCACCGGTTTGTGCTAGATCACTGAAGTTAAGCAGTGATGAGCCTGTTCAATACTTGAATGGGTGACCATTTAAGCAATAAGCAGGTACTGTAATAAAAAGGAATATCAAAATGACTTGATTTGGCATTAAATGACCCGAAAAGGGTTGATATGCCATTTGTGTGAAGTGACGACTGAAAGCAACCATGGTAATCACTGTTGTCGATAAAATCGCCAATGTTCACTCGTCTTCAGTTCGATGCAAATTTTCACTGGTCTCTAGTCCAACATACATCTCTATTCTCGTTAGTAATATCAAACACAACTGTGCTGTGCTGTGGGAAGGTAGGCCTTAAATGATAATTGACACACCACTACAGTCACCAAGATCTCACATAAGAGCCGACCACGCTTAGCCCTGCCCAACTTGTGCGAAATTTGCATACATGCCAACAGAATTTTGAAGCTCGGAGTGTGTTTTTCCTTAGATTAAATTACTCTCTTTCGGAGTCCCCCTCCTTGTGCAGGCCAGACATATACGGATGCGCTTTGTTCTTGGGGTAAGGAATCTTGTCGTCTACACATTACACCATGCGCCTCTAGAAAAAGAATAGTTATTATACCAGTGCTTGAGTCTTTAATTTGCAGAAGGTGAGTTTGGCGATTGATCCAGTCTCTCTGGGTTTAAGAATTTTATCCATTATCATTGAATTGACTTTGTTTATTAAATAAACAGCAAAACTAGATATAAACCTTTTAAGAAGTTATGGATATGCAAAATTATGCTTTGCATATGATGTTTTAAGGATTTAAAATGAAGATGAGACTTGACTGGGGCAATGGTGTCCTAGGGTGGGGGAGTGAAAGGGTTAAAAGCATTTAAACCACCAAAGAAACATTAAAATTAGGAAGATTATGTTTTATGATTCACAAAAGTGATGAAAAAATAGCAAAAATAAATCAATAATAGATACAATAAAAAAAACATCACAATTTGCATCTTGCATAATGCATGATTAAACATTCTTTTTTTTTTTCTTCTTTGTATTTAATTATTGAAATGAAGCACCAAAATTTAGTTATTTTACTGATACGTGATTATATATATGTATTTTAAAAAAATCTATGTCATAAGGAAGATTCTTCTTCGGATTTTTGAATTATATCTATATGTATATATATAATTCAAAAATCCGAAGAAGAAATCTTCCTTATGACATAGAAGTTTTTTAAAAACTGTCGTAGTTTGCAGAGCTCAATGTGTGCTCTTATTATTGTCAGTCACAGAGCAAAATTATAAAAGTAAAAAATATAACAGAAGATTTAGGTTTTTTGCTTTATAGTCTATTTCAAGTAGCTTAGACAAAGTGTCTAAAACCCCCAATCATTTGCATCTGATATATATATATATATATATATATATATATATATATATATATATATATATATATTAATATCATCTACTGACATGAAAAAAAAAGTTTTAGCTCGTTCAGTTTTGATTATAAAAACCAGCCAATCATTATGTTGTTGGATTTATTTACAGAAAATAATGTTATTATCATTATTGAAGCAATCAAGCTGTAGAAAAATGATTTTATATCTTTTATCACTTGATGAAGAGTTCATAATTTTAGGGTGTTCATTATCTCCCTTGATCTGTATTTATAGCCATCATCTTCAGTGTGCTAGTTCTTTTTTTTTTTTTTTTTTTTTTTAAGTCAAAAACTAGGGAGAGGTAATTGGTGTATAATTGTTGTATAGTCCCAGGAAAATAATCATGCCTCAATTCAAGTTTGTCTTCTTTCTTCCCATTCAGAGCCATTTTTCTTTTTTTTTTTTTTTACAGCTGAGTAAAACCTAGCTCACCTAAGATGGTGGCTATTTTATACTTATCAAGGGCAAATAACTCCAGATCAAGGGAGATAATCAATATATAACAAATCTTTTTTTTTCTTCTTTTTCTCTAAAGTCAATATGATTAAGAACTGATGTCTTTTTTGTGAGTTTAAAAACCTTTGACTTGAATAGTTTTCTAAGTTTTATGAAATACGATGTAAAATGTTTTTCATCCAGTTCTATGTGATTCTGTTTTGAGATTAGTCTTTTTTTGGTCAGATCATAGACTCAAAACTATTCAGGATAAGCATCAACAGTCTCGAGTCATAGAATCTTGTTGTTTAACTAGAATTTTCGACTGATAAATTTGTTTAGAAAGATTTTCTTATTTTCAGAAAATTGGATTCAAAGTGTTTTTCAAGAGGTTCTATGTCATTGAATAGTAGAATTTGAAAATTTTGAATTAGATTTGCTTTTTCATATTGTTGTAGGCTTGAACTTTACTATTTTATTAATAGAACTATATAGAAAGGAATGTTTTAGATATTGAAGACTTACTGTTTTGTCATATTTAGTTGTTAATATTTACAGCCGATTAGTTTAAAATGCTCCCCTTGAGAAGTTTTCTCTATAGATCTAAACAGTAATTGCTTTTTTGAGGAGTCGTTATAAAAAGTGAAATTTAGGTTTTTCTAAAATTGAACAGGACTATACAGGGTGTCCATAAAGTCCCACTACATGTATGACACATGTTCCTGTGTTGGTAATTATACCTGTCCTAAACAAAATGGCATTACTTTTTAACTCGTCTATGTGTAGAAGTAGGGATGTGATCCACAGAGGACCAGCTTCATTTTGATGTATGATACATATTCCTGTGTTGGTAAACAAAATGTCCTTAACAAAATGGCATTACTTTTTGATTCACCTATGTGATCCACAGAGGACCAGCTTCATTTTGATGTATGATACATGTTCCTATGTTGGTAATTATATCTGTCCTAAACAAAATGGCATTACTTTTTGATTCACCTAAGTGGAGAAGTAGGGATGTGATCCACAGAGGACCAGCTTCATTTTGATGTATGATACATGTTCCTGTGTTGGTAAACAAAATGTCCTAAACAAAATGGCATTACTTTTTGATTCACCTAATTGGAGAAGTAGGGATGTGATCCACAGAGGACCAGCTTCATTTTGATGTATGATACATGTTCCTGTGTTGGTAAACAAAATGTCCTAAACAAAATGGCATTACTTTTTGATTCACCTATGTGGAGAAGTAGGGATGTGATCCACAGAGGACCAGCTTCATTTTGATGTATGATACATGTTCCTGTGTTGGTAATTATACCTGTCCTAAACAAAATGGCATTCCTTTTTGACTAGAGGTTGAAAATATATCAACAAAGATGGCAGTCATGTTGAAGTGCAATATAAAAAAAAAAAAAATACATCAGTATTAAACCTTTTAAGAGTTGAAATTTTATATGATCTTTTTACGAAAATATTTTATCATTTGTACAATGTGAGTTATTAAATGTTAAATTTTAAGATTGTTTCAAGACTTTGTGGACACCCTGTATAAGTAAAAAAAGCAAAGTTGGCGGAGTGGCCAATTGTCAGTATCATCCAAACAGTGAGGGAGTCTATCACCTTTTCACCAGTGCTAAACCAAGTAGATTGTTTTTGCTGAGGTGGAGCGCCACACCTTCCGTCAGCTCCCCAAATAACTGTACAGATCAGATTCCCCAATCTGTGCTACTCATACGCTGAGTTTGCAGGGACCGGTATCAAACCAGGAACCTTGCGATTCCTAAGCAGGTGCTCTACCAACAGAGCTCAACCAGCCCCAACTATATAATGATTAAGTATTATTAGAATGTTTCAAAAGTGTTTTCATATATTTTTTGTTTTAATCAACCGAGAGTTTATGGAGAATATCTTGAGAATTCCTGTATGTTTTTTGAATCTTCTGAAGGTTTTTGAGTTTTGGTAGTTGAGTTTAGAGACAGCAGACTTGGTAATGCATTCACTTAGGAATTGCAAGGTTCTGGCTTTAATAACAGTTTTTACCAACTCAGCTTGAGTAAACTGATCTGTGCGGTAAAGCATTTCGGAGCTGACAGTAGATGTGGCGCTCCACCTTGGCAAAACAATCTCCTTGATCTAGCACTAGCAAAAAAGGGATAGAGTCCCCCAGGGTTTGGCTGATACCAACAATAGGCCACTCTGCAGACTTATTTGTTTTTACTATATATATATATATATATATATATATATATATATATATATATATATATATGAGAAGTAAATACACAGGCGGTTTGTGTATGATATGGCTTCATTTAGCCGACGACCGATTTGTTTAGCCTTAGATTTAATAGGTATGCCCACCTAATTAATTAATTATCTTTCAAAATTAGGTACGACTTCAATTAAGCACATATTCTCCCCCCCAAAAAAAACAAAATATATATATATATATATATATATATATATATATATCAATAAAGGAAGAACTCAATACAGTAATCCCATAATAAATTTATTTCGACGAAAATTGGGGCCCATATAAATCTAAGTTGATTTAAACCGGCTCCCCAAATTTTCGCCTCATCAGATGGGTCTCAATTCACTTATGGACAAGCATATCACAAAAAACCCCAAAGAGCTGAATATATATAAATTCAAACAAAAACAAAAAAATAATAAAAAAAATTATATATATTTTTTAACAGTGTGGGAGTGTAACCATATATATATATATATATATATATATATATATAGATAGATAGATGCACACTAATATATTAAAAAAACTTAAATCTATGATAATCTTTACTTATAGAGTAATCTCTCTTCCCTTAATTGATGATCAGGTGGAATGATTATTTGGGATCTTAAAAGTTTACAGAGATGCTGATAGGTATGCATCCTGCACTCCTGATGGACAAAAATCTAAAAGGATGCAGTAAAATCATATCCATGCATCCCAGTGTTTTTCTTTTTTCTTCCCTCACCATTTCAAGCTAACTGTAAATACATTTCAATAGTTTCTTAGAAATAGATTACACAGGATAGGTTACAAGGTAGGAGTTAGACAGCTTTAGTTGTTTCCCCAGATCATTAATAAAAACCCTACAATTTATTAAAAATTTTTAGTCCCCGAGGACTCATTCAAAGCAAATATGTGCATCCCAGGATGCAGTAAATCAAAAAGCTATCAGCATCACCGCTTTTAGGCCTACTTGACTTTGCCTGATTGAGGTTCTTATAAAATTTCTTGAACCATCTGGTTATTGTACTATTAACAACTATACTTTTACCGTTTTGTACAATGTTTTCAGTTGCTTCAATTGCAATAGGATCCACTTTGAACTTATAAAGTTCCTCAATTAGATTACATTGAAAATTCATATGTGTGATTAAAAATTGAGGAATAACAGATAAAACACAAAACAACTTCATTCAATTGATATTGTGACCATAAATTTCCACGAGGACTCATTCAAAGCAAATATGTGCGTCCCTGGATGCACTAAATCAAAAAGCTATTAGCGTCATTGAGGTTGTTGACGTTCTTATTGACGTAAGGATATTTTGGTTCTTTCTAAGAGAGAGATTAATCTTTTAGACTACAAGCAGGGATTTTCTTGCATGAATGAAGTAGATGATGGATTTGAGAAGAGGGAGTCTTGTCAGTGTGCTGGTTCGTTTCATGTAGCATTCGTGCATTTGAAAAAAAAAAAAAAAAAAAAAAAAATGCAAAGGGGGGGGGCAGTGAGAGAAAAAATATCCAGTCAAGCAATAGCACACAGCACACACACAAAAAAAGGCACCATCCAATCTGCTCCCTACCCCCACCTTCCTACCAGGTCCCATATTTTTGTACCTTCAGTGCCAGTAAAATATCCCAAGTGCAAATTGGTATCTGTTGCCATCTGCACAAATCATACATAAATCTTCTTTTTCCCCACCCTCACGGTCACCCCCCGGGGGTGGGGGGTGGGGAAATAGATTATTGATTTCGGTCATGTTCGGTCTTAGGTGAAGCATTGAGAGAGAGATTTTGTGTTTGCAAAAAGGGTTTGCTTCATTATCCTTGATTTCCACTCTGTCTCCTGTCCCATTCTCTGTAGACTCTTTAATTCATTACATATTCTCTTGCAATGTCCTCAAATTGCTTTTATTTCCAGGATGAGGCTTGAGGCAAGTGCAGCGTCCATCCCAAGAGAAGCATTCGTTAAATGTTTTTGATGAAATTATCCTGACATCTTTCGATCTTATGACACTGTGATGACAAAAGGCTTCATGCAGTATTATCATTATTATTTTCACTCCTTTTGAGTTTTTCACATCAGCGTTAGCTGATGGTATTTCACTGAGGGCTGAGTGACAACAAGTCTCCTCAGGTCTCCAGAACTCTTTTGAGCATTCTAGCCGATTGCAGCAGTGCGATAGTCTGGATGGTCTCAATTTTTCCTCTGATTTCCAGATCCTCCAGTCGTTTTTCCAAGTTTATTGGGACCATTCCAAGTGCACCAACTACAATTGGTATCACTTTCACTCTCATATTCCACTGCTTTTTCAGTTCTCTGGCAAGGTCCAGGTATTCATCCATCTTTTCATTTTCTTTCACCCTGTGATCTGCTGGAACCGCAAAGTCCACCAGTTGACACGTTTACTTTTTTAAAAATCAACACTAGGTCTGGTTCCTGGCTGGGATAGGGTGATCCGTCTTTATTCCTCTTTGCGAGTTTTGTTACACCTGCTGGTGGTCTTTCACTGGTGTCTGAGTAAGAGCAAGACTCCTCAGGTTTCCAGGACTCTTCTGAGTATTCTAGCCGATCTTAACAATGTTGTTATTTCAATAGTCTTGATTCTTCTGATTTTCAATTCATCCAGACTCTTTTCCAAATCCTTAGGGATCCAAGGGCACCAACTACAATTAATACAACCTTCACCTTTCACCCCCCCCCCCAGTTTTCTGGCCAGGTCTAAGTATTTGTCTATCTTTTCATTTTCTTTCAGTGATCTGTTTATATGGCAAAATCCATGAGGTGACAAGTTCACTTCTTGTTAATTAACACTAGGTCTGGTCTCCTGTCTGGGATTAAGTGGTCCGTCTGTATCTTAGTTCGAGAGAATTTTATGCTTTTCTTTTAGACCAATTCTGGTTCGTGCATATACCATTTAGTAGCATAGAGAAAATTGAATTTCTTGCACAGTTCCCAGTGGATCATCTTTCCCTCCCAGTTCTGATTATTCTTGTCCTCCCAGTTTTGCTTATTCTTGTCCTCCATTTGTGCTAGTTTGCTGCATTCATTTATTATATGAGTAACCGTTTAGTCTGTCTCCACAAATTCTATGTATGTTATTCTGTTGCTTCTTATCTATTTTTGCTTTTTAGTTAGTTCTTATGGCATTGTCTTGTGCTGCAATTATAAGAAATTCAGTTTCTCTCTTGAAGTTTCCCTTTCTTAGCCATGTCCAGGTCTTCTCATGTGCAATCTCTCCAGTTTGTCACTTAATATATCCATACAGTTGTTTTTTCTTCCCATTTCTGTTTTCTTCTCATTATTTTCTTTTCTTTTAACTCCTTTTTAATTTTCTTCTTGATAATCTGTCAGCTTTGATATGTCCTTTAAGATGTGAAATAATCAGAATTAAGTTTTATCCCTTGGCTAAATGTTAAGGCTAAATAGAGATTATTGTTTCTTTTAATCTTTGCTGTTGGCTTGAATCTGTGTATTGGAGGAACTTTTTTTTCTGGAAGTGTTTCTCAAGATTCTAAACTATCAACTGCAAATTGAAAAATCTGTAATCTAAATATCAGTCTTCTTTAATTATTCTTATTTCTAGGGTGAGTCAGAAGTTTTGCAATATTTTAGTAACATGAGGTACAATTTAGCAGCTCTGGTTTAGAAGGTGATGAATTACGCACGATTTGGAGATACTAAGCTCACCTGATATTCTCTTCCCAGGTCCACTCTGACCTGGAATGATAATACCTGTTAGGGTCCCATCTATGGGTTAGAGAAAAATATGTTTTAAAAAAATTGAGTTCCCATCAAGAATGAATAAAACAAAATGTCTTCAACATAAAATAACCCAACAAGTTGACATGCCATACCAACCAACCAACAAACCAAAAGAACTCTTCCATTTAAAAAAAAAAATTGAGTTCCCATCAAGAATGAATAAAACAAAATGTCTCTGGCATAAAATAACCCAACAATTGTTGACATGCCGTAAAATCTAACTAACCATCCAACCAACCTAATATTCTCCAAGTTTGCCTCTATGGCTTGAAGAGAATAAATTTCTCAATTAGATTCCATTGCACATTCATCTGTGCATCTTTTAAATTCTACACAATGTAAACCAATACGTAATGTGTTGCCTGATATTCTGTAAGTTTCCTCTTATGGCTTGGAGCATGGACTTGGAATCCATGCTTATAGCAGAGATGCAGATAGGTGCGTGTCCCGCATCCCTGATGCACAAAAATCTAAAAGGACGCAGCCCCAACCCCTTTTTATCATATGGGTGCTAGAAGGCGGTGGCTGCGGGTCTACATGTCCTGGGAATGACGTTAAACTCTATCTGATAGTGAGGTTCCAGTTCTGGAGGTTTGGGGAATGTGGAGCACCCCTTCATCACCATTGCTCCCTGGTCCACTCTGACCCGGAGTGGTAGTACCTGTTAGGGTCCCATCTATGGGTTAAATAGAAAAATGTATTTATAAAAAAATTGTATTATCTATTAAGAATTGATTTATTTCAAAACTTTATCGGCATTAAATGACCCACTGAGGTTGATATGCCGTAAAACAAAACAAACCAAACCAAACAAACAATATTCATATTAAAATATACCTTGCTTTTAGGATTGAGTTATGTTTGATAAAAATCATTTTAATTGGTTCTAATTAGTCATAATTTGAAATTAACTTAAAATTTTACCAGTCTCTTATTTCACATTTTGCCTGTCACTTTCACCTATATATATATCTTGATTACCTCGTCGTTATATATCTTAGTTTTTCTGATGATAAAGAGAGTGATTTAGAGAGTGTGAAATATATTTGTATGTTAAGTTTCATCAGCAGTTAGCCCATAGCTTAAATTAGGTCAAACGTTCCCTTTACAAAAATCTAAAAGGACGCAGTAAAATCTATACCCATGCATCCCAGTGTTTTCCTTTTTTCTTCCCTTACAATTTCAAGCTAACTGTAATACATTTCAATAGCTTCTTAGAAATGAATTACACAGGATAGGTTACATGGTAAGAGTTTGATGACTTCAATTATTTCCCCAGATCATTAATAAAAACCCTACAATTTATTAAGAATCTTTAGTCCCTCGAGGACTCATTCAAAGCAAATATGTGTGTCACAGGATGCACTAAATCAAAAAGCTATCAGCCTCACTGCTTTTGACTTTGCCTGATTGAGGTTCTTCTAAAATTTCTTGAACCATCTGGTTCAAACAACTATACTTTTACCGTTTTGTACAATGTTTTCAGTTGCTTCAATTGCAATAGGATCCACTTTGAACTTATAAAGTTCCTCAATTAGATTACGTTGGAAATTCATTTGTGTGATTAAAAATTAAGGAATAACAGATAAAACACAAAACAACTTCATTCAATTGATATTTTGTCTAAAATTATGCAAAACTTTTTATTCACCCTTAGCAATTATTATTAGCTATAAGATGAAGCAATAAAGTAATAATTTTTAGTGTGATGGCTTCTAATTGAATAAAATTGCTAAAGATATCATAAGAGGTAATTTTATAGGATATTTAAAGTTTTCTCATCAGTTAATAACTATTATCAATTTGAGTCATCTTGTATGCCAGTATATAAGGTACATTTTTTTTCTTACAAACTCTCTTGTACACTATAACTAAAACCACAATTTAAATCAACTGGGAACCTTTTGCCATTGGTCTTTCTCCCTTTAGCTTACTAAATTTTATTGGTTACATCCTGTTGACATCCTTCCATCTGTTAAAGACGATGACAT
>CM042159.1:45415473-45435473 GCA_023376005.1 Doryteuthis pealeii | reverse complement strand
ACCCCCTCTGTTCCAAATCTTTTTATCTGCATTCTTATTCAGTTTCATTAGCCTTGCTAATTTAACATGATATTTATTATATTAAAACTTAAATACTTGCACCCGGAGGGTGCATATATTTGCTAGTGTTTATAATGAATATGTTGTTGTGGTATAACTTTTGTATAATTGCTGTACTCTACAATCTTTCAGAGTTCTCATAGAATTTAATTTCATATCCATTTTCCAAAATCTGTTTTCTAATTACTTGACTGTCTTAATGCTAGAACAGGTGCAAGGTTATGTTTTGTCCAATTATTCTTTGGAAAGCAGAGCAATTTGCATGTTTTAATACTCGTTATAACAAAGCCAATGAACATGTTTTATTTGTCTTTATATCAGAAATGAGAGTTTCATTACTTTGTGATACGAGTTATTCAAAAGGGGGGATTTTAATGGCTGATGATATTATTTAAGATCAAAGTACAAAAATGTGTAGCATCTAACCTTTCCAGCTGATAAGGCTGTTTAATAACAAATTACAATAGGCAATAGTGATGTAGGGATTGGTATTCTTCAATCAGAATTCAGGTTGCCTGGGTATATGTACTTCTAGGTAGTGGTACAAATACATGGCAGATTTAGTTCTCACCATTAAATATAAAGAAGTATATTGCCTTGAGCTGCAAGTAAAATTAACCTTTTATCTACCAGAGCGCCCCAAACTGTCTGGTCAAAATGCCGGACTGCTCGAAAACAATAAATAAAAGTATTCTACCTTATTAAAAAAAATGGACCATATTACCTTTAGGCACCCCTTTTTGATCTTGATTAAGAAAGGACATGTTTTTCATTTACACTGTCAATATTCGGGTGTTTGTTAGGGGTTAGGGGTTAGTTTTATAATTAAAAAAACAAACTAAAATTCGTCTGTTAAAACAACCGGATATTGATGGTGTAAATGAAAAACATGTCCTTTCTTAATCGAGATCAAAAAGGGGTGCCTAAAGGTCATATGGTCCAAAAAAATCTACTTCAAGGTAGGCAACTTTTAATTAGTTACTTCCCTTCATTTTATAGAAAATTCAATGGCTATTGCAGGATGGCAGTGGTAGATAAAGGGTTAAGATACTTTTTTGATGTTTGATTTCTTTGTCTCTGTGTTTGTCAACATGAAAGAAAAATTTATTCAACAGTCTTTTAAAGGTTTTAAGTATCTGGTCGGCATCCTTAGTTCCAGATGTAATAAGTAAGTAAGCAAGCCAATAAGAATCCGGTGTTCTTTGTAAGTCCTACGTCCAAGAGAATCCAAGTGTCAATGACATAAGTTTAGAATGGTGCCTCTATTAATACAGCAGAAGCAGCAGCAGCAGTGCCAGTGATTGGACAATAGAAATCTACCCCAGGTCACGTGGTAGTCAACGAGTCTATATTTAGGAGTGACCATTTGCCCCATGCCTTATATCAATATAGTTCAACAGTTAGCAGATTGCAATATTTTATAGGCAATAGCGATTTAAAAATGGGTATTTTTCAGCTGAAATTCAGGTTACCTGAGTATATGTACTTCTAGATAGCTAAATACAACTCACAACCACTCAGGTTCTGAGGGTTAAGTAAAAAAAAAAGTCAACGGTGCGGCCTAAAGTCGGTATCAGCCAATCAGCGAGGGAGTCTATCCCCTTTTCAATAGCGCTAGACCAAGGAGATTGTTTTAGCATCTGAGGTGGAGCGCCACACCTACCGTCAGCTCCTTACTTTACTGCACAGATCCCTGTGCTACTCATACGCTGAGTTGGCGAGGACCTGTATCGAACTAGGAACCTTGTGGTTTCTAGCTGAACGCTCTACCGACTGAGCTAAATTATTTCAAACAAGTTAGTATAATCACCCTATCAGTTTAAGACCCGAAACCCCCTAAGGAACCAGTTAATAATAACATAACTGACAACACCACCCAGTGCTGTTTAATAATACAAGTGTATCTCAAACAACACACCCTCTCAGTGGAGACTAGAATACATCAAGTGCTGCATCCCTTGCAGGGAGGTAAGACATCCCCCCAGAACGTATTCTGGATATGAGACTAAACTACACCCAATTGTGAGCCCTCAGATCTGGAGCTTTGGGGAGTGTACAATTACTTGTTTATTGTCAGTATTCCCAAATCCACTCTGACTTGGAGTGGTAGTACATGTTAGGGTCTCATCTATAGGTCAAATAAATCTATTTGAGATGATGAAGTGTTTACTTATTTAAAATGATTCTGAAGATACATTTTTGTACTGTATATAATTGAAGACTATAATTGTTAAACTGACTTTGGCATAAAATAACCCAACAAGGGTTGACATGATACATCATTGTACTGTATATAATTGAAGACTATAATTGTTAAACTGACTTTGGCATAAAATGACCCAACAAGATGTTGACATGCTCTAAAACCAATCAACTGATAACAAACCAATGTATAAAAAATTATTTTCCCAATATGGTAATTTTCAAGGAAATTTTCTGTTGATAACAATGATACTAATATTTTAAATAGAGACTAATACCACTTATAATAATAATAGTAGTAATAATAAAGCTGGAAAACAATCCCTGGCAAGAGTAAAAATCCAAAGAGGTATCTTCCAAGGAGACTCATTATCACCACTACTCTTTATTATTGCAATGATGCCGCTAAACCATATACTGAAAAAATGTACCGGGGGATACAAATTTAGTAATTCACAAGAAAAGATCAACCACCTTATGTACATGGATGACATTAAAATTTTTGCAAAAAATGAAAAAGAATTGGAGAGCCTAGTACAAACTATTAGAATATATAGCCAGGATATAGGGATGGAATTTGGAATCGAAAAATGTGCTATGCTTGTAATAAAAAGAGGTGAAAGAAAACTAATGAATGGAATACAACTACCAAATCAGGAAACTATAAAATCTCTTGATGAAAATGAAAGCTACAAATACTTAGGAATTTTAGAAGCAGACAATATCATGCAAGCAGAAATGAAAGGAAAAGTTAAAAAAGAATATCTCAGGAGAACTAGAAAACTTCTAGAAACGAAACTTAACAGCAGAAAGGAATTAATACCTGGGCTGTCCCCATTATAAGATACTCAGGACCATTCTTAAAATGGACAAAAGAAGAACTCAGACAGATAGACCAAAGGATGAGAAAATTAATGACCATGCACAAGGCTCTCCACCCTAGAGATGATAGAGATAGATTGTATGTGTCAAGAAAGGAAGGGGGAAGAGGTCTTGCCAACATAGAGGAATGCGTAGAAACCACAATCCAACAACTTGAAGATTACACAAGGAAGAGCAAAGACAAATTACTTATGGCGGCCAACAATAGTAGAAACGGCAGATGGACAAACAGAAAAACGACAAAGACTAGAAAACAAAAATGGGAAGAAAAAACAATTATATGGACGCTTCAAACGACAAATAGATGAGGTTGCACATGGAAAGACTTGGACATGGTTAAGAAAGGGAAACCTCAAAAGAGAAACAGAATCACTTATAATTGCTGCACAAAATAATGCCATAAGGACAAACTACATCAAAGCAAAAATTGATAAGACCCAACAGAATAGTAAATGTAGACTTTGCGTAATAGAGATGAGACTGTTAACCATATACTCTGCGAATGTAGCAAACTAGCACAACGAGAATACAAAACTAGACACGACTGGGTTGGGAAGGTGATCCACTGGGAATTATGCAAGAAATTAAATTTTGACCACACAACAAAATGGTATATGCATAAACCAGAATCTGTTCTTGAGAACGAAACGCACAAAATTCTCTGGGACTTTGAAATTAAAACGGATCACCTTATCCCAGCAAGAAGACCAGACCTATTGTTGATTAACAAAAAAGAAAGAACTTGTCAACTGGTGGATTTTGCAGTGCCAGCGGATCACAGGGTGAAGTTAAAGGAAAATGAAAAAATTGACAAATATCTGGACCTTGCCAGAGAACTGAAAAAGTATGGAATATGAAAGTGAAAGTTATACCAATTGTAGTTGGTGCACTTGGAACAGTCCCAAAAGGATTAGAAAAGGGTTTGGAAAGTTTGGATATCAGAGGAAGGATTGAAACCATTCAGAACACTGCACTGCTGCAATCTGCCAGAATACTCAGAAGAGTCCTGGAGACCTGAGGAGACTTGCTGTCACTCAGACTCCAGTGAAAGACCATCAGCTAACACTGATGTGAAAACTCAAAAGGAATAATAATAGTAGTAATAATAATGGTAATAATAATAATAATCATGATAATAGCATAATAATGATAATAATATAATAATATAATAATATAATAGTGATAATATTGATAATAATAATAGTAATAATAATAACATATAGTAATCATGGTGTTGGTGTTGTAAATAAAAAAAGATAAAATTGAGATAACATTCAATGTTTATTATAATATTGGCCACAGAGATTGCAGGTGAATATTTGGCAAGTGGAGATAACTCCTATTTTTACAGCATTGCTGGCACACTGAATGCATTGATCTGGCTACTATCTATATATTAATAGTTATCATCTTGCAACACCCTCTGGTTAAAAATGAGACTGTCCAAGATGAAATCCTAAAATGTAAATCCTGATTATCTGGTGTTGCCTTGACCTATTAGGTCTCATCAGCAGTGTATACTATATATATCCCCTATTTATATCTCAATTATCATTGAATAGAAATATTAATGTTAGATTGAACAAGTCCTGGAAACAGCACCCCAGAAGGAAGCAGCTGTATGGCCACCTGCCCTCTATCTCACAAATCATCCAAGTGAGATGGACAAGGCATGCTGGACGCTGCTGGAGGAGCAAGGATGAACTCATAAGCGACATTCTCCTGTGGAGGCCAACACATGGGCATGCTAATGTGGGCCACCCACCAAGGACCTACATTGACCAACGCTGCGAGGATGTTGGATAGAGGACCTCCCTGGGACTATGAATGATAGAGAAGGTTGGCGAGAGATTATCATGGATATTTGAGCTGATTGTGTGACATGATGAGTACGATGAATGTTATATAGGAATACTTGAAACTATTTAACTATCCAATTCATTTGTATTAAGAATAGTTACTTAAATCTACCATTATTTTTTCACTGATTTATATGAATAATTTATATAAAAAAGAATTCCATATAATTATTCTTAGACATTTCATTCTGCTGACAAATCTATTAAAATTCCTCAGATGAAAGTCTGAAGAAAGACGCTAAATATGAACTCAATTTTTTTCAGCTATAAAATATATACTTAACAGGGAATTATGATATCGGGTTTATAATGTGTTGAATATACAAAGGGTGGCCAAAAACAATCGGTATAACCTTTGTTTTATTTCTCTGAATTTTTGAGATGAGGCTTGATAATTAGTTTTATTTGTATTATTCGGACTATTGTCTTCATCTTTATTGTGATTTGTACAATGTTTCGGCCGATGTACCCTCCGGTCTTCTTCAGGTATTTCTTCTGAAGAAGGCCAGAGGGAACATTGGAATGAAACGTTGTACAAATAACAATGAAGATGAGGACAATAGTCCAAATAATACAAATAATTCTAATCTTTGTTTTGGTTGTTTCTTTTATGTAAAATTTAAATTTTAAATCAACATATGTGCACGACTGAACATTATAATAAAGTAATGATGTAAAACTTAAATACATGCATTAGATGCCCCGGAGTACTAGTTTTAAAAAAGAAAATGTTTCATTCATTGTTCATTTCTGTACAGACAAATACCACCTGAGTATTGATATCTCTATGTAAACACCTCGTATATTGCTTACTTGAAATCGTATAATTGTGTAAGTAAAGCCGTCGGGCTGTCCTAAAGTTGGTATCAGCTAGACAGCGAGGGAGTCTATCCCATTTTCACTAGTGCTAGACCAAGGAGATTGTTTTTTTTTTTAACATCTGAGGCGGGACGCCACACCTACCATCAGCTCCTCACTTTACCGCACAGATCCCTGTGCTACTCATACGCTGAGTTAGCGAGGGTCGGTATCAAACCAGGAACCTTCAGGTTCCCAGCTGAACACTCTACCGACTCTCTCCTCTTTGATTCCTATTTTACTCTGACGGACCCTCCATATCAATTCAATGTTTAAAAGTGCTATTGTATTTTTGTAATTAGATATTTTTTGCTTGTCTGGACCCAAAAAAATATTATATGGTCATGAGGGGAGCATATGGCCCTTGGTTGAGAACCACTAGTGTAAATCATCAGTTGCCTTGTTGTTAGGGCTTAGAATATGTTGGAGTTGGATAAATGCATACTACGCAGATGATCATCCCAGGTTGAAGAGATCTGCCTTCGATGAAAAGACAAATCTTGAATTAAATAATTTTCAGAACAAATACTATGATCTAAGTTGGAGGCACATGGTAAATGGTTAGTCTTAGGAAATGGACTTGTCGACACGAGTTCAAATCCTAGACGAAGCTACAGTTCACATAGCGTTAATACTCTTGGAAAAGGTATGAATCCAACCACTCTTCCTCCAGCTATGGGTAAATAGTAGGGCAGACTAACCTTGGTTAGGCAACCAGTCTAGAAAGGAAAACTGAATTCAAACATGTTAAACTCTGCTTGAGGTAGTCACTACTAGAATAGGCTCAGTCCTAATTAGTGATCGATTTCACTAATTTATTCTCATTCTTAATGCTTTAAATTTGTCTGGCCCTTTATTTTATTTTATTTATAGATTTTACACTTCTCAGGAAAGCAGAATATTTTAAAAAACTGTGTTTCTTTTTTTATTCTTTCTTTTTTTTTTCTGACTTGAATGAATTAACTGTTTATTCATGCTTAAAAAGAGTTGATTCATCTTCTTAGTCAATTTTAATTTTGTTATTGATTTTTTTTCCTTTTCGGTTGAGCGGTGTTAAGTGCTTTTTGTACCCAAAATTTATAGCTTGCAATAGTGAAACGGTCGAGAAACTTCAAGAGTGCCCAAAGGTCTGTGGGTGAGAAACAACAATCCCAACTTGGAAATATATGGATTCTTGTAGCCCAAGCATAAATGAATATATAGCAGTCCCAAAATAAATTTATTCTGTTTTATCCATCCATCTATCTATCATATATATATATATATATATATATATATATTAAATATAATATAATATAATGGAGATTGAATGTGAAAGGTTTTAGCATATGAAGGTACTCAATGCTAAAATAGCAGAGCAGGTTTAAAAAAATCAGATGAAATATTGTGGTGTTAATTTTCCGTAACTGCAGTTTCATGCATATTATGCTATCTTCAGATGGTCAAAAATATTAAAACCTTTTTAATCTTAATATTTTGATATTTTTGACCATCTGAAGATTGCATAATATGCATGAAACTGCAGTTACAGAATATTAACACCATTATATTTCATCTCTGATTTTTTATATATATATATATATATATATATAATTTTATTTTTATGTTAGTGTTTCAATGCTGTTGAGTTTAGTAATAAATGATACCTAATAGTATTCATTTTAATGGTATAATGTTCTTCTAGCAATCAGGGTTGCAGAGTTCAAAGTTATTAGGCCAAACTGTGATTCCTAGTATTTCTAGAATACTGAATCTGACTCCTAAGATACCTCTGATTCCAACTCCCGACTCAGACTCCTTAACATAATCAGAATTAAATTAACAAAGGTAAAGTAGCTAACTAAAATAATTTTACTAAATTTTTGTAGTTGAATACTGATCAATCTAAATGAATGTCTACACTGTTAGGGTCCTATCTATGGGTCAAATAGATCTGTTTAAAAAGTGCTTATATTCAATAGGAAGCGTGTGGTGTAATGGTTAAAGTCATTGGAAATGGACTCGTCGCCCCGAGTTCAAATCATGGATGTGGTAATTGCATTTCACTTAGCGCTAATACCCTTGGGAAAGGTATGAATCCTACTCTCCTTCCAGCTATGGGTAAATAGTAGGGCAGACTGGGCTCTTTAACCTTGGTTAGGCAACCGGTCTAGGAGAAGGAAAACTCTGAATTCAAACCTGTTAAACTCCGCTTAAGAAATTGACCTTGTGTCGCATCCTGCTCGTGCGGAGGGGTTGGTAAATATATATATTCAATAGGAAGACCATAACAAAGAACTACACACAATTTAAATATAAATGTACAATGAACATGATTCCCTAACCTCTAGGCATAATACTAGACAGGTTGACCTACCATTAAAATAAATCAATCAATGGTTTCATGTCAGCTTTTCATTTTAAGTGGTTAATAATTTCTACATGATGTATCTAGAGCAGAAGACCAATAGATATGGGAGGTACAAAGTGAAGAGTCTTGTGAGATCTGAGGAAGCCCTTCTTATTAGAGTAAAGCAACAGAGGTTGATGTGGTCTGGTCATATCACAAGGTCTGACATTTTAAACGAGCCCATCATTCAGAACATTGTCAAGGGAGGGCACAGGTGAGAGTGGCTGGTCTGATAATGTAAAAGTGGACAGTTATTGACCATGCCAGAATTCTTGGTGTAGGCAGCAAACATATTGGCAGAGAAGGGAACCTGAATTTTTCCTACCCTCAAGTCCCCCTGGCAATGGCAAAGGTCAAGGAACGGATGTGAACTTGCTGATAATTGGCTAGTTTAGATTTGGAAGCAGTTAATACAGCTGATCACACACACACACACACACACACACATATATATATATATATAGTTTCCTTGTGCATATAAATAGGTGAGCTTTGTTATAAACTCTTTTTCAGCCACAAAGCCATCCTCATAGGCCTTATTTGCCAATGTGCTCATTGGATGTATCCAATACCTAATGAGGCATAACCTACAAGGGAGCACTGCTTCTTTGATTTATCCAGCCATGATTCTGAACTAAATCAAATAGACACCAATAAAATAGTACCTTCATAATTAGGTTAGACCTGCTGGAGAATAAGTATTTGTTCTACTTTGCTGTAACATTGTCACCTGGATACTAAATCTCCTAGTCTAATATATATACAAGGTGTGTCATAAAAGTATATTCCCAGGGGTTTATGGAAACTACTAAGCCTTCTTAGTAATTAGAAGAAATTAATTCCACAAGAATTCAGGAGAATATGCTCGTTGATATATTTTCAAAAGTTTAATATTAGGTTTTAAAAACATCAAAAGTTATTGCTTTGATTCCTGAAATTAATTCCTACATTACAATTAAATTTTAGGCAAAATATATTGTGGTGTGTTGCTTCTTTTAGTTATATCTTTATAGAATTTGGTAAGTTATTAAGTTAGTATTAAATATTTGCAGTGCTTTTTTACATGTTATGCTTACTTTACTGTTTATTTTATGGTTATTTTACAATTAAGAGTTTTACATAAACTTTTGTGTAGAATTAATTAATTACATAATTGGCTGCAACAAAACAACTGCAAGGTAGACTGGGGT
This sequence comes from Doryteuthis pealeii, assembly GCA_023376005.1. Taxonomy (NCBI): domain Eukaryota; kingdom Metazoa; phylum Mollusca; class Cephalopoda; order Myopsida; family Loliginidae; genus Doryteuthis; species Doryteuthis pealeii. Next base: position 45,426,033 of record CM042159.1, on the reverse strand, counting down.
ATATAAGGAGGGGGTCCATGATAGATCAATCAAATTTTCATAGGGTTCTACAGACTTAAGTTTGAGAACCCCTGTTAGATAATACCAATACTGGCACTAAATAACCCACAAAGGTTGATATGCCATTAAAAAAACAAGAAATAAATAAAGCTATCAAATTGAAATAAGGAAAAAGTGATTTCTTTTTAAATATTGGACAAAGAATAGAAAACTGATTATTTTGTAAAATAATTCTGTAGAATTTTTTCGAAGAATAAAAGAAAACAAAAGATAGTATTAATTTTTGTTGGGGTTTGAAGAATTGATAAATTTTGTGTCACTGTTAAAATCAATTATGTTCAGGTTTGCACACAGAAATGAAAATAGAATTAAACTTGTGTTCAAGAAAGAGAAAGAGAAACGCTGTAAATCATGTTTGTAAACAAAAGTGATTAATGATAAAGTGCAACAGAAATATATTTTCTGCAGAGACTGAAATAAAATAAAGATATACGAACATAAATAAATAAATAAATAAGTAATAAATAAATACAAAAAAAAAAAAAGAAAAGAAAAAACTAACAAAATTGAAGTAGTTACAAAAGCGGATGTAAAACGTTGGAACAAAACAAAAACACATTTTGGAGAAATTTTTTTTCTTTTCTTTTATTTGTTTACTTTTTTTATTTTTTTTATTTTTTAATTACTGCTGAGGTAGGAAAAATGCTTTTTAAAAAAGTAAGCTGCGATTTCTTTTGATGTTTATTGTTAGTTGGTGGTGGTGTGGGGGGGTAGAGAAAAAGAGTAATGATAAATTTAAGATAAAAGAATCTTTTTTTTAACTTTACGTCTTATGAAATCATAATTTCTAACCCCCCCCAAAAAAAAAAAAAAAAAAATTGAAACAAACAAAAATATTGCAAAAGATCTAAAAAAGAATAAATTTCTAATTTGAGTATTTGTCAAAATCAAACTGGAATAATCTTTGATGTCTATATATGAATATATATATATATATATATATATATATATATAAGACAGATTTGTTTGGGCATGTTATTTATCTATTCATATGCATATCATGTTTCGAAACTGTATATGTATAACTTCATATCCATTGATGATGTATATGTATTAACATAAAACTTTATAGAAACATGTGTTCTGGGTTTAATACTAAACTTTCTCCAATGGAGGTGGGTGGATGCTGTCCTCATGGTGTAGTGGTTAAGGCGCTGGATTGCAGCATAGTGAGAAAACAATACTGCAGGCTTAAACACGTATCTTACCTACTTATAAGAAAGTAAATTTGTGTCAACTATTTGATAATCTATATGTCTGGTTAAAGATGGTATCTAACTAGGAATGCACAATCAGCTAAAATCTACATCAATCAGCTCTGCATTGGATACTGGATGCCTTGTGTAAAACCTGCCTGGGACAATGACCAATAGGTCAGTTGGTGAGAGAGAATCATGTGTATCTATAATGTCAGTGCAACATGATCATGATTAATCTGTCTGTCTGTCTCTGTCTGTCTATCTCTCTATCTATCTATCTATCTATATCTATATATATATATATATATATATATATATGAGTAAAATTGGGAATTAAATTTGACAGTAAAAATAGAAACATTCCAAAAGATGAATTTATGACTTCACCATCAAGAATAATTCAAATTTTGGAATACTTTGTATTTTAAAAATTTTTTTACACAAACACACACACACATACTGTGATGCTGATAGCTTTTTAACTTAGTGTGTCCTGGGACGCATGGATTTGATTTGAATGAGTCTCTGGGAAATTTAATGGGTCCAGCTAAAGTTTCTCAATAAATTGCAGAGTTAGACAAATAAAGACAAATGTAGAGTTAGAGACAAATAAAGCCGTCTAACTCCTACCTTGTACACTGTAATTTGTTTCCAAGAAAATATTGAAATGTATTTACAGTTAGCTGGAAATAGTGGGGTAAGAAAAAAACAAAAAAAAACACTGGGACACATGGATATGATTTTTCTGTGTCCTTTTAGATTTTTATGCATCAGGATGCAGGACGTGTATCAGTGCCTGGCCAATCATACTAACGTTATTTAGAAGAGAAGCTAGTGCTCTCGAAAATTAAACGAATGAAACAAAACGTAACAATTCAAAATCAACTTTTTGATATTTTATTCCTATTGCTTCACACCAAAGCCCAAACAATATATACCATAAATACACACACACACACACACACACACATATATATATATATATATATATATATATATATATATATATATATATGTTTTTTATTTTCCATTTTCTTTAATAGGATTGTCTCATTCCAAGTTCAAGTATTGAACATGGCCTCACTTTGGTGAACTGACTTTTGAATCTTGTCACATGTGTTTGAGTAGCTTAAGATATTTTGTTAAGCTTGAAAACATTTAAATGAAGAAAGAATATTGTGGATAGATGTGAACTTTAAGAAATGGTGATGATGTTAAGCAAAAGACTTGTAACAATTCTTTCAAAATAATCAGTGACATGACATCTGAATGATTTACAAAAATAGTCTGGAGAGAGAGAGAGACTGACTTTCACAAAATTTTGCACAAAGCTTATTTCTCTCTGTTTCTGTTCTGTCTGTTTTTTGGTGAGGAGCCCCCATGCCTTCCCAACACTTTCTCTCTCTGTTTATGCCTTCCCAACACTTTCTCTCTCTGTTTATGCCTTCCCATTTCTTTCTCTCTCTCTCTCTGTACGGTTTCTCACTGATTTGGGTGAGGAGCTTTGGCGTAGTAGCTAACATCTCTTTTTCTCTCTGTTTACATGTTTTTTGCCTTCTCATTTCTCTCTCTCTCTCTCTCCATCTGTCTTTCTCCCAGTTTTTTGGTGAGGAGCCCCCATGGCGTAGTGGCTAACATCTCTCTTTCCCTCAGTTTATGCCTACCCAACTCTTTCTCTCTCTGTCTTTTTATACTTTCCTATTTTCCCCCTCTCTCTCTCTGTTTGCTTATTTCTCACTCTTTTTCTCTGTCTGATTTATTTAATTTGATCCAGGACTGAGAAGCTACCCACCTCACACCACCAAAAAGCTACATGTGAGCACACTGTTAACCGCAAATTAATTATATGTTGATGAAATTTGATTTTATTAAAATTTGAATGTTTTTCCAACTGTGTTTCCTTGGATATGGTCACTTAACAGTCATTGAACTACACCAAATGGTTTTGGTTTCAAAGAAAAAAAATCTCGGTGGTTTCCGGTGTGTAGATAAAACCGGAAAAAAAAGGGTTCTTCATTTACTCCTCTCTAGCATTTAAATTACTCCTCTCTAGCATTTAAATTACTCCTCTCTAGCATTTAAATTATGCCCTTAAAACGTAACCATGTTCATAAAAGTGTTTTTTTAAGGAGGTTCATGGTGTAATTCAAATCGTTGCAAATATTCTTGACCAATTTCTGCAATCTGCCACCCTGTTGGCTGGGGCGTTAGAATACGACTGCATCTCTGCAGATGGGTAAGACTCCCATGAATGGGTCCACCTGTTGGCCGTGGCTGGCAACCAATGATGCTTAAGGATGGAACCCTGATGGTTGAGCAGTTCATGACATGCAATAATTCACTTTGGTCTTTACTTAGGCTAGATGGGCGGTCGGAGAGAGCCTCTCCAACCAATCAGCTGGCCATGTCAAACCCTAGCATCTATATGATTGTCTCGACCCTATTGGCTTATGGCAAGCCCCAAGCCTTTTTATCATATATATGCTAGAAGGTGGTGGCTAAAGGTCTTCATGTCCTGGGTATGACGTTAAACTCTAACTAATGGTGAGGTTCCAGTTCTGGAGGTCTGGGGAATCTGGAGCACCTGGAGTGGTAGTACCTATTAGGATCCCATCTATGGGTTAAATAGAAAAATATTTTTATGAAAAAATTGATTATCCATTAAGAATGAATTTATTTCAAAACTTTGTCGGCATTAAATGACCCACCAAGCTGTAAAACAAATCAAACCAAACCAAAATCTTCAATCTGATTTTTCAGAGATCCACTTTATATATTTGGATATTGTTGTCCGACTTATGAAGAAACTTTGACTTTTGATTTTGTGCCAGAAACATATTTATGGATAAGATTAGAAATGACATTGTGTACTTAAATTTACTTTTATTTTATTTATGTCTGATTTAAGATGGTGAGATAAGGTTGTTTGCTTGGATATGGGAGTCAGGTATCAGAAGTTTGAAGTTCAATTATTAGGATCCAAGGAAATAACTTGGAACATTGGAATTAGTTCCAGACATTTCCCACTTATCCCAATCCTTGCAATATAAGGGTGCATCTTGTTATTAGCTGTATTTTGATTTGAAAATTGTACAATGTTCAATTTATATGATAACTAGCTTAAAAGCCGCCCTTTTTGGTGGCAATTAAATGAAGGGCTCTTGATTTGGCCTTCAGCCCAACAATGATACTTACATTTAGTACATCATAATGTTGTGCGATTAGCACAAATATCCATGACAATCTTTCGCCAAACTTCTTTATCACCATTGTCCCCAGGAGTCCTCTGCGCAGCATCCAGTATCTGCACAGAGCTGGTCTACATTGGCATGTCCATGTACTGGTTTCCAAGGAAGAACATCACTTATGAGTTCGTCCTTGCTTCTCCAGCATGTCTTGTTCGTCTCATTTGGATGGTTTGTGAGATAGGGGGCAAGTGACCGTACAGCTGCTTCCTTGTCAGGTGTTGTTTGCACAACTTGTTCAAGATCGCAAACATTATTCTTGTGCAGCTCCCATCTAACTTATTCTCCAGGCGCTTCGTTAGGGTCCAAGTGGTGCAGCCATACACCAGCACTAATTCAATCACAGCTTGGAAGAATTGTCGTTTTAACTTGAGTACATTTATTGAGTACATATTAAATCTTATCAAACTTGAACAATATTTTCATCAAAACAATAATATAATTTGTCTATTTGAAACTTATTACAAAACTGCATGATAAACAGCATTTTTTGTTTTTCCCATTCGTGGTCAGTACAAATAGCTATGTATTAGGCAAAAATAAACTAAAAAAAAAAAAAAAACCTCAAAATTGATTGCTGCATTTAAGTATTGCATTGATATTTAAGTTTACCTTTTAAAAAGTTCAATGATAATTCTTCTACAGCTATTTAATTTAACTCTTAACATCCTGTTGAGATTTTTCTAAGTCCAGAGCATTCCTATAAGGATATATAAAAAAAATGGCTAAAAATGACCTTTGCATCTAAAGTTACCTAATATTTCCCTTAAATCAAAGATTTCTACATATGTTTAATATTAAATTTAAACAAAGGCTATTGTTTGGGGCTGATTAGTTAAAACGAATGTGACTTCCAGCCGGGTGGAATGAGGTGGTATAGGACTTTAAGAGTTAAAGACAATTTGATGTACATCGGTCCTTACTTTCCATACAAACAATATTTTTATTTAATGGTTGACTTTTGCTGGATTTTGCAATTAATTAATTTAAAATGGGTTTCATGTAAAATGTAGAAATTGTCAACTGTGTGTGTGTATATATATATATATATATATATATATATATATATATATATATATATAAATATAATAGAGTAAACTACAGACACGTGTTTCGAGGTATCACCTCTCATCAGTGCAGTTATACCATTTTAGCAGCTGCCTCTGGCCGGGTTCGAGATCCGAACGAACTTACGCTCGCCGAACCTTCTTACCCATACGGCCACAATCAGCTGCCAAGTATAGCAGGCTATCTAATCGCTACATTTCTAAGCGGAAATGAATTCACTAAGAGTTCTCAAACTTTGTAAACAAAGTGAGATTTAGCTTTAACTCCGAATACGGTGAATTTGCAATTAGATTCCTCCTAAATAGAGTGCTCAACTGAAATTAGGAGCGTATAATAATAGAGTAAACTACAGACACGTGTTTCGAGGTATCACCTCTCATCAGTGCAATATATATATATATATATATAGGTTAGGTTAGTGTGGACATAAAGTCAATAGTGCTTGATTACTGACAGTTACTTGCCCATGTGATTCTCAAAATTGCATAGGCGAGTAAATGTCAGTAACCAAGTGCCGTTGACTTCAGGTCCAAACTACCCTAACTTAGATATACATGCTTTATCTGTGATACTGTGCGCTATTTACTTATAAATATAGTATACTATATATATCAATATTAATAAATTATTATATATATTTATAAACTTGATGATATATATCTACAATAATACCTCACCCTTCCTCATTAATTGGTTCCAGTTGAGAAATGACTCAATTTGAAATAGCCATCATTTGGATGCAATTATCTAAACCTAGGCCTAGCCTAGCCTAGTTTTTTTTATGTTAGCCTATGTAATTGGTATATTTTGGTAAATTATAAATGCAAACAATTTATAGAACCAGAAATTAAAGGTACCATACAGAATGAATTATACAGCTTTTTTTACTGACAACATAAAATTATAATATTTTATATAGCTTTTAAGATTTCAATATTTTTGAAAAGCGACGTGTCTTCGAAAATGACGTAAGCGAAAACAACGTAAATAGAGGAATGACTTATATGTATATATATATATATATATATATATATATATATATATATATATAAATATAAGACAGTTGATACAAATATTAACCGAAATAAGTCAGAGTTATAAAGAATATAAGGAGCTCAATACATTAGTAGAGTGGATTTAGTATTAAGGTGTATATAGAAATAACCTACTCAAGTTTCACCATAAAGAATTATCAGGGTAAATTGATGAATTAATCAAGATATTGGTTAATTACAGGCAATTGCGGAAAAGCTTCATCCAATAATGAGTTGAAATATCAACTGAATTTATCTGTCTGTTGTTATATCCACACTTTCCTCTATTCTCAAACACATTTTGTCGGATTTATTCAAATCCTTCACTTCTCATATATATATATATATATATATTTATGTAAAATGCCAGTAAAAAAAGTTGAATAAAAGACTAAATGCAACTATAGCAGAGCAAGTTTCACTTCTAGGATACAATTATCAGATAGAAAGATTTCTGTCTGAGGATTGTGTGCTATACATGTAACTCTGAGTAACGGACTGAACTCGGTGGGAACATAATTTTGATATCTTATGTCATATATATATATATATATATGCACATCCAGCAATGTATAAACATTTTCTCTTGTGAATGTATGAATCTACATTTTTTTTTTGTAAGTAAAGTTGCAAAAATAACTTATAATAATATACACACACACACACACACACACACACACACACACACACACTAACGTACATGTGCATATGTACGCACATATGCACACCTCCACATTCTTTTCATTTGCTGTGATACATGCAGCAGGGAACTATTTTATTGTTGCCATAGCAGCATTCTATCACTGCATCTGCACTTGTCCCGCACCCCCTCACCCAACCCCCCCCGTTTTTTCCTATTGATTTTTCTGTCTTGATATCTCTTGCCCTCATCTCCCCCCCCCCCCTCTTTCACATGCTGCCCTCACCCAGACGATTACTTTGAAGAAATTGTCTTTGAAGATTCTAAGTTGCGGATGCCAGTTCACACCTTTTTCCCCTGCTTACCTCATCTTTCTCTGGCGTTGTTAGTTGGCTGTAGAGTGTCACTTTTCACTTTCTCTTACTTCATGTACAGAAAGACTTTTTTCAAAGTGACACTTTCTTAATTTATTGTAGAATAAAGCACAAATCATATGTGTGTGTGTGTATGTATATATATATATATATATATATATATATATATATACCAAAAGTAAAATCATTTTTGTTTGTTTTTGACCCCTCTTTTTCAAAATTCAAATTATTCCGTTTTCATTTTCTTCTTTATTCTATACATTTGACTTATCTTCATTTATTGTGGAATAAAGCAGAAATATATATATATATATATATATATATAAACCAAAAGTAAAATCTTCTTTTTTTTATTTTTTTTACCCCACCCTCTTTTCAAAATTTAAATTATTCCCTTTTTATTTTCTCTATTCTATACATTTGACTTATCTATTTTTTCTTTCTTCTGTACCATTCTATCAAATCTTAAGTTTATTTTAAATCCTTTTTTATATTTTGGTTGCATTCTTTATTTTTTTCCCTCCTCCCTTCCCTCACCTTTCCCTCCCTTTCCTCCTCCCTTCCCTCCTCCCCCTCACCCCCTCCTTCCCTCCCTTCCCTCACTTTCCCCTCCTCCTCACTTTCCCACTTTCCCTCCTCCCTTCCTCCCTTCCCACACTTTTCCCTCCTCCCTCACTTCTCCTCCACCTTCCCTCACCTTTCCCTCCTCCCTTCCCTCTCACATTTCCTCTCCTCCCTTCCCTCACCTTTCCCCTCCTCCTTCCCTCACTTTCCCCTCCTCCCTCCCTCATTTTTTCTCCCGTTTTTAATTATCTTCTTTTTCCACTCTTGTTTCCCTTTCTAACCCCTTGTTTTATTTTTTTTCTTCTTCATTTCCCTCATTTGGTTTATCTCCTCCTTCCACCTTTATTTCTCTTTCTCTCCTCCTTCCACCTTTATTTCTCTTTTTCTCCTCCTTCCACCTTTATTTCTCTTTCTCTCCTCCTTCCACCTTTATTTCTCTTTCTCTCCTCCTTCCACCTTTATTTCTCTTTCTCTCTCCTCCTTCCACCTTTATTCTCTTTCTCTCCTCCTTTACCTTTATTTCTCTTCTCTCCTCCTTCCTTTATTTCTCTTTCTCTCCTCCTCCACCTTTATTTTCTTTCTCTCCTCCTTCCACTTTATTTCCTTTCTCTCTTCTCTCTTCTCTCCTCCTTCCCTTTATTTCTCTTTCTCTCTCCTTCCCCCTTTTTCTCTTTCTCTCCTCCTTCCCCCTTTATTTCTCTTTCTCCCTTCCCCTTTATTTCTCTTCTCTCCTCCTTCCCACCTTTATTTCTCTTTCTCTCCTCCTCCCCACCTTTATTCTCTTTCTCTCTCTCCTCCCCTTTATTCTCTTTCTCTCCTCCTCCCCTTTATTTCTCTTTCTCTCCTCCTTCCACCTTTATTTCTCTTCTCTCCTCCTCCCCTTTATTTCTCTTTCTCTCCTCCTCCAACCTTTATTTCTCTTTCTCTCCTCCTTCCATTTCTCTTTCTCTCCTCTTTATTTCTCTTTCTCTCCTCCTTCCATCTTTATTTCTGCTTCTCTCCTCTTACCACCCCTTTCACTCAACTTTCTCCTGCTCTCCGCCTGTCATCTTTTAGAAAAAAAACTTTTTTCATCCTTACTCTGTTTTCTTTCACTTTCACATTTCTATATTCACACCACTTCTTCTTCTTTCCCTTCTTCTGTCTTCTTTTATTATGACAGTAAAACTTATTTGAAAGTCAGTAATAAAGATGCAAGTGTCACATTATCCTCATTATTGTTCATAGTATTTATTTTAATTTGGGAGTTTAAGGAGTCATTCTACTGTCTACATATAATTACTAAAAACTAAATCCTTTATTTTTCTTGTCTTCTCTACTTTTATTTCCATCTCATTTATATCAATTTTATTACCTCTTTAGTTTTATCTACTCTTTCTATTTTTGTTTAATTTTTTTTAAATGCTTTTTAAATTTCATTTAATTTTTTTTTTTTTTACACTAAAAATTCCTGGGATGATAAATATTTTTGAAGATATTAATTTTCAGTTGACAATTTAAATTATTGGCACTTTTTACTATTTTTTTTCTTTCTTTTTGTTATATCTGCTAAAGTTAATATATCTAAACACTTTAAAACTTAATTGTATTTTGAAGCCAGGTGTATGGGAAACACAGAAAAATAATTGAAAAACAAAGAAGAAAGAAAGAAAAAAAAAATAGTGTATCTCGTTTAATAGTGGACCAATATATTCCAGATTTAATCTATAATAATTTGTTTTCTTTTTATTTAGTATTTTAGTATCTGTTGCTATGGCAACTTCATTTTCAACTTTTTTTTTTTATTTTCTTATTTATAGTTCTTCCTTTTTGATTTTAAACTTTGAATCAAGTTCATTTTAGTTTTCTTTTTAGAACTTTGGCATTGGCATGGGAAAATGAAAAATGGGAGAAAATTTGTTTTACGCACAGTTTTATATTAATTTTTTGAAAAGTGTCTTCATACGGTTTTAAATTTATCTTGTAGGCATGTTGAGACTTTGGACTTCTTAACTGTCTTGTTGGTCTCAGTTGGTAAAGCGTCCGCCAAAGAACCACAAGGTTCCGGGTGCGATACCGCCCCTTGCCAACTGAGCATATGAGTAGCACAGGTGTGGCACTCCACCTCAGACCCTATTGCCCTTATAGCAAGCCCCAATTCCTTTTATCATATATGTACTAGAATATGGTGGCTGAGGGTCTTCATGTCCTGGGAATGACATTAAACTCTATCTGATGGTGAGGTTCCAGTTCTGGAGGTCTTGGGAATGTGGAGTACCCTTTCATCACCATTGCTCTCAGGTCCACTCTGATCTGGAGTGGTAGTATCTGTTAGGGTCCCATCTATGGGTTAAATAGAAAAATGTGTTTTTAAAGAAAAATTGAGTATCCATTAAG
>CM042159.1:45365473-45410473 GCA_023376005.1 Doryteuthis pealeii | reverse complement strand
GGTATGAATCCTACTCTCCCTCCAGCTATCGGTAAATAGTAGGGCAGACAGGGCTCTTTAACCTTGGTTAGGCAACCGTTCTAGGAAATGGAAAACTCTGAATTCAAACCTGTTGAACTCCGCTTAAGAAATTGACCTTGTGTCACATCCTGCTTGTGCGGAGGGGTTGGTAAATATATATTTGCAAAAGTTTAAATGTTGACTATGTGGGGAAAAATAGTGTATTGTATCTGAAGCTATTATTGTGCCCCTTATATTTTTGTCACCCTGGCGCAATACCATGAAGCCAAGAGGTTCAGAAGAAAGTGGCAGCAACAAAGCACTGGCACATCTTCAGGGACAGCCTTCACATGCAACATCTGTAGTTGAGAATGTTTTTCAAACATTGGACTTCACAGTTACAGGAACTGCTGTAACTTCAGGGGCACAAGAACTATACAGTCTTCCGAGACTGTAATCTCGATGTATATTTTTTGTAGTGTCTTTTAAAAATCAGACTTTTATTTATCAAGAGAGAAGGAAGGTATTATTTATGCTTTCCACTTTATTCAAATGATACTTACTTAAAAGTTTCTTTTGGGGGTCACTAAGTTCAGTGTTGAGTCACATACTAATTACATAATTTGTATTAAAATTATTTGTAAAGTAATGAATGTTGACTATGTGGGGGGAAATAGTGTATTGTAGCTAAAGCTATTATTGTGCCCCCTATATTTTTTTTTAGTGTCTTTTAAAAATATGACTTTTATATATCAGAGAGAAAACCAGGTATTATTTATACTTTCTTCTTTATTCAGACTCCATTCACTGTTAAATGTGGGTCACTAAGCTAAAATAACCCAACAAGAGTTGATATGCTGTTAAAGCAACTTCAATCAACTTAGTATGTCATATGTAACATACAATAATCCAATCATTGAAGATATTATTTTTATCTTTATTATTTGTATTCTCTTTATTATTCTTTTGTATTTTTTTTTTTCATTCTTCTCCTCTCCTCTTTTTTCTTTCTTCTCCTCTTCCTCTTTTCTTCTTCTTCATCTTCTTTCTTTCTTTCTTCATCTTCACCTTTTTTTCTTCTTCTTCCTCTTCTTCCCTTTTGCCTCTTCTTCCCTTTGCCTCTTCTTTTCTTCTTCTTCTTCTTCTTCTTCTTCTTCTTCTTCTTCTTCTTTCTCTTTTTCTTCTTGACATTTCTTCTTTCTTCCTCTTCTTTCCTCTTTTTCTTCTTTCTTCTTTTTCTTCTTCTTGACATTTCTTCTTCTTCTTTTTTTTTCTTCTTCTTGCAATGTATTCTTTTTCTGCTTCTTCTTCTTCATCATACATAATATACAATAATCCAATCATCACAGATATAGCTTAGAATATTTTATCTGATTACCAAATCTAATTTTGAAAAAAAAAAAAAAAAAAAAAATTACCAGAGAAAATATCATTATTCCATATTTCAAAATGATAATTCAGTTTGAAATAAAAACTGTGTTACAGATAAATGAATAAAAGTCATTATTCATCCAATTGATAAAGATGACAAAAATTATTTTGAGAAAGTAACTTCATTTTTATTTACTCTTTAATTACAAGGTAATATTTTTTCAGGTGTTCTGGGATGTGTGTGTAATATATATATATATATATATATATATATATAGGGTCCTGGAAAATCTGTGATCTAAGCAAGAAGGGAATGACCTTTGAATTTTAGTGAGGGAGGAAGAATTAAAGAATGTATGTTTTTTAGAATGAATATGTAGAATAATGTGGATCTGAGTTAATTATATATTAAAATTATAATACTTCTTGCCTAACTAAGGTTAAAGAGCCCAGTCTGCCCTACTATTTACACATAGCTGGAGGAAGAATAGTTGAATTCATACCTTTCCCAAGGGTATTAGCACTATGTGAACTGTAGCTTCGTCCAGGATTTGAACTCGGTTCAACGAGTCCATTTCCTATGATTGTAATCATTACACCACACACCTCCAATGAAGTTTTTTTTTTTTTTTCCAAGGAGAGCTACACACAATCATATGACAGACAAGACAACTTGAGTAAAACATAAACTGGCCTCAATGGTGTTGTGGATTGTTAATAGATTAATTGATAGTTTAGGAAATTGAATGTTCCCATCTCTTGGTTGGTCCAAGAACTTATCAGTACCTCTTCATTAATTATGAATAACTTCTGATCATCCAAGAAAGTTTTTGATTCAGATGAAAAGTAACACAGATCCGGTTTACAATAGGTCAATTCAACAGAATTTCTTTTAAGAGTATGAGGATATTTGGTTGTAAAATGCAGGGGTAAGATTTTAAATCAAAGACTTCAAAAGAAATTGGAACACACTTTCAAAATTGGACCATACGTCCAGAAGAAAAATCTAACAAACTTTAATATTCTTAAAGTCCATGAAACCATTGAAGCCGTTTTTTTTTGTTTTTTTTAACAATACTGGAAGATAAATATATTTTATATCCAAAATAAAGATTTCAATGAGGTTTATTCAATGATATATTGGGTTTAAACTAGCTGTAGAAACTTACTGAAAAAAACACAAAATATGCCTCAATGATGCTGTGGGCTGTTAATAAGGTTAATAAGGTACTTGATACTTAAAGATATTGGTTGGTTGGTCCAAGAACTTATCAGGACCTCTTCATTAATCCTAAATAATTTCTGCTCATTATCCAAGAAAGTTTGTGATTCAGATAAAAAGGAGCCGAGATCCATATATTATCGAGCAGAATTTGATTTTTTCAAATTATTATTTACATTGTGATTTTTATGTTAATTTTTTTTTATTTCAAAATTTTTTTGAAGACATTTTTTTATTTTCAAAATTTTTTTTGAAAATTATTTTTTATTTTTAAAATTTTTTTTGAAGACCCAGACATTTTTTGTTATTACTGCTTTGTTTGGTGTTATTTGATCTTGTGTGGTGTGGCTATTTACTCACCCTCTCTCCCTAAAAGAAGAAAAGAAAAGAAAAAAAGATCTTTTCTATTTTCCCTGTTTTTTTTTCCCAACACTAACTTGTTACTAACAGTATCTCAATGATACACAAAATAGGTTACCACCTATCTTGTAGTGAACTTGGACTGTATCCCCTGCTGAGGGGTAAGCCCCCCCCCCAAAAAAAAAGAAAAGATTGTCCTGGGTAGGACACTAAATTGCATTTGATGATGAGGCTCCAATTCTGGATCTCTGAGTGTAGAGTACTTTTTCATTGCCATTACTCCCAGGTCAACTTTGACCTGGGGTGGTAATACCTGTTAGGGTCCCATCTATTGGTCAAAAGAATCTGTTTAAAAATTATTCATGTTTGATAGGACTATGTGGGGGAAAAAATCAACAAAAAAAGAAAAACTCTTTAGAAAAAATTACACAAAAAATCTAATGAATACAATTTTCTAACCTCTATGCATAAAATAACCCGACTGGTTGATATGCCATTAAAATCAATCAGTCAATTAACTTAACCAACACATTGTTTGTTAGAAAATATTGATATCTCTTTTGTAATAGAAACAGAATAGTATTAATTATATATATTTACCACCACCCCCACACAAGTAGGATGTGACACATGGTCATTTTTTTAAGCAGAGTTTAACAGGTTTGAATTCAGAGTTTTTTTTTACTAGACTGGTTGCCTAACCAAGGTTAAAGAGCCCAGTCTGTCTTACTATTTACCCATAGCTGGAGGGAGAATTGTTGGATGCATACCTGTGTAATGGTTAGCAAGCTAGTCTCACAAATCCAATACTACTGAATTGCAACTTTGATATTCACTGGATGCCCCATAATTGCAAACTTGAGTCACATCCTACCCATAGCAAATGATTTGGGTAAATACCTACCTTTTCCAAGGTTAAAGAGCCCAGCCTGCCCTGTTATTTATCCATAGCTGAGGAGAAGGTTGGTTGTATATGTTTCCCAATGGTATTAGTGCTGTGTGAAATGCAAACAGCCTTGTACAGGATTTAAACTTGGGTTGCTGAGCCCATTTCCCACGATGATAACCATTACACCAGAGATGCGGATATGAATGCGTCTTACGTCACTGATGCATAAAAATCATATCCATGCATCCCAGTGTTTTTCTTTTTTCTTCCCCACCATTTCCAGCCAACTGTAAATACATTTCAATATTTTCTTGGAAATGAATTACACTGTATGGGATACAAGGTAGGGGTTAGACGGCTTTAGTTGTTCATAAATAAAAATGCTATAATTTATTAAGAAACTTGAGTTGGGACCCATCAAATTTCCTGGGGACTCATTCAAATCAAATCCTTGCATCCCAGGACGCATTAAATTATGAAGCTATCAGCATCACTGTTACACCACAAGCCTCTGCTGTGGTATTAGATATAAAAGGAATGAGTTGTTAATAATTAAAAAAAACTGAAATGAACTTATTCTATCATTTCATTGCTTTTCTTTCTTTCTTTTGTACATAGCATTCTTATCTTTAGAACAATCCATCCATTGTACTCTATGACCTTTTGAAATTGTTACATTTTATAATCTGAAATAGAATCGTTTGTTTCACTCGGTAGGGGGGGTGGATGAGATTTATTTTATTTATTGATCGATTAATTTCTTTGATGTTCATTGTCCTTGAAATTGAACAATTTTTCTCATCTGAACAGCTCTGTCAGCTGGGGCTTTAGAATACACCGACTGCACATCTGCAGAGGGGTAAGACCCCCTCCTCTAAAAACTGGGGCCACCTGTTGGCTGTGGGTGGCGATCCATGATGCTTAAGGATAGAACCCTGGTGGCTAAGAAGTCTATGACATGCAATACTCCACTTTGGCCTTTATTTAGGGTGTTTGGAGAGGCCCCTTCCGATCAATCAGCTGGTTACATCAAACCTTAGCAACTACATGATTGTCCCAACTCTATTGCCCTTATGGCAAGCCCAAACCCTTTTTATCATATATTTGCTAGAAGGCGGTGGCTGAGGGTCTTATTGTTCTGGATATGACGTTAAACTCTGTCTGATGGTGAAGTTCCAGTTCTGAAGCTCTGTGGATGTTGAGTACCCTTTCATTGTCATTACTCCCATGTCCACTCTGAGCCAGAGTGGTAGTACATGTTAGGGTCCCACCTATGGATTAAATAGAAAATATTAAAAAAAAAAAAACGTTTGAGTACCCATAAAGAATGAATACCTCAGTCCCATTATTATTGTTAAACCAAATGTAACAATAATTATGGGACAGAGGTAGTAATGTTTTAAGTCCTTTGTCCCATAATAGTTGTTACATATTGATATGAATTTTATACACCAAATGTAACAATAATTATGGGACAGAGGTAGTAATGTTTTAAGTCCTTTGTCCCATAATAGTTGTTACATATTGATATGAATTTTATACACCAAATGTAACAATAATTATGGGACAGAGATAGTAATGTTTTATTTTCTTAGAGATCGGGTAAATTTGAGAATTCTGAATAATGTTGTGTCAAGATGTCATAATTAAAATAATCATTTTGAAAGACTACAAATTATTTGAGAAAAAACCCAAAACAAATGCTTCATATTTGACAATATTCTTGTACTTCCACTTGGCATCCAAGGGCAAATAACTTAAATGATTTGGCTTAAAGCACAAAGTCTACGACCACACAATAAAGAGTCACAAATGAATTTGAGAGTTTTGAAGAACACTTGCAAATGCAGAAAAGAGTTATAATTAAGATTCTTCTAAAGAAGCAATAAATTAATTTTGAGAAAATAAAAACAACAAACAAACAAACAAAAAACAAACAAAAAAACCCAGACTTAAAAGGCTGGTTGAACGCTATGTTATTCAATAAAATTGAACGCTATGTTATTCAATAAAATTGAACGCTATGTTATTCAATATGTTATTCAATAAAATTGAACGCTATGTATTCAATAAAATTGAACGCTATGTTATTCAATAAAATTGAACGCTATGTTATTCAATAAAATTGAACGCTATGTTATTCAATAAAATTGAACGCTATGTGAACGCTATGTTATTCAATAAAATTGAACGCTATGTTATTCAATAAAATTGAACGCTATGTTATTCAATTTGAACGCTATGTTATGCTATTTATTGAACGCTATGTTATTCAATAAAATTGAACGCTATGTTATTCAAAAAAAATTGAACGCTATGAATTTGAACGCTATGTGAACGCTATGTTTTATCAATAAAATTGAAACGCTATGTTATTCAATAAAATTGAACGCTCAATAAAATTGAACGCTACGCTATGTTATTCAATAAAATTGTATTAATTCAATAAAATTGAACAATAAAATTGAACGCTATGTTATTCAATAAAATTGAACGCTATGTTATTCAATATGTATGTTATTCAATAAATTGAACGCTATGTTATTCAATAAAATTGAACGCTATGTTATTCAATAAATTGTATGTTATTCAATAAAATTGTATTTATTCAACAATAAAATTTATTTTTAAAAGATTGAGTTGATATTGATTGTTTTAAAAGAAAAAAAAAATTTGTTTAGTCTAAAAGTAATAGAAACATTTATTTGCTAAACATTTTAGAGTTTGCATATCATGATACAATCATTATAACCTGAATTTTGTTGATAAATGCCATGGGTATGGTGTGGGTGGGTGTGTATGTATGAGGGTCATGGGAATGACAGTTTTTGGTTACTTGTTGATTTGAATGAATTTAAATGATTTTTGTTGTTGTTGTTGTATTGATGCTTTTAAAATAATGAATGTTGTCATTGCATTATTTGTTCCTCAAAAACTTGTTTGATATATGAACCATGTAAATATTAGTGGGGCAGAAAAGTTGCCCAAGAAAATATAATAAAAGCAATTAGGAAAAACAAATATATATATATATATATATATATATATATATATATATATATATATATATATATATAAGTAAAGAAATAACAAAAAACTTAGAGATTTAGCATTATAGTCTATTTCAGGTAAGTCTTCTGTTATTTCTTTACTTATGTATTTGCTCTGTGACTCTAACATTAAGAGCACACATTGAGCTCTCAAACTGCGACTTGGTTTTGTTTAAATAAAACTCTTGTGTCGTAAGGAAGATTTCTTCTCTGGACTTTTAGATTATATATATATATACAAAGCTCAGTCAGTAGATTTGTTTGACCAGGAACCACAGATTCCGGGTTGAATACTGGCCCTAGCCAATTCAGCATATGAGTAGCACAGGGATCTGTGTGGTAAAGTGAGGAGCTGATGGTAGGTGTGGTGCTCCACCTCAGATGCAAAAACAATCTTCCTGGTCTAGCACTGTCTGGCTGATACTGACTTTAGGCTACCCTGACGACTTTACTTTACTGACAGCAGTATTCAGTCCCTCTTCGTTTGAAGCCACTCTTTCTTTTGCTGTCAACTGAATTTCTGCAGAGGAGTACCCCCCCCCCATAGGGCCACCTGTTGGCTGTGGGTGGTGACCTGTGATGTTTAAGGATAGAATCCTGGTGGCTGAGCAGTTCATGACATGCAACACTCCACTTTGGCCCTTACTTAGGCTAGACGGGTGATTGAAGAGGCCTCCTTCAATCAATTGGCTGGTCACATCAAGCCCTAGCACCTATATGGTTGTTCTAACCCTATTGCCCTTATGGCAAACCCCTAACCCTAGCCATGCATGAGCTTCAGTTTGTGTGTGGCTCCCCTCATAAAAAAACGAATTTGGTGGAAAATAAATGCATACACCGATGGAAACAAGTTGTCTTGTCTGTCATATGTTTTGTTCTGATTTGTAGAATAATATAATTTCTAATGTGTAAAATAAAAAGGGGTCCAATAAGAAACATTATCTATTAATCTATTAATAATGGAGATTCGCTTCTGGTTTTTGTCTGTAACAAAAACTGTGTCACTGCTTACGTCACACTACGTAACATAGAATAAATACACTCAAAATTTGAAAATGCAATGTTAGACAGTCCTCATTGGTATTTTAAACAAGTTTTAATAAATACATACCTGGTATTATTTATCTATATATAGTTTGTTTTATTCTAATATATATTTAAAGTTATCAGAACTAAGTTTCCATTTCAATTTTTTTTTTTTTACTCCTTTAATAAATTTATTTTATTTTTTACTCCTTTAATAAATTTGATGATTTTACTTTACTTATGATAAAAACTCTCTGATATTAAATTTTCAACTCCCATCCCCTCAGGCAATATTTATTTTATGTCGCACAGAGGGCGTTTTTTTATTTTGCTCATAATTTTAATCTCTCCACCTCCTTTACATAAATCACTTCTCTATCTCTCCTTCTCATCTATTATTATACTAAAGCTGAGCAAATCAATGTTTGTCACCTAAATGCTTTTTTACTGTTTAGTTTAATGACACTAACATTATACTAAATTATTCCTTAGTTCTAGGATTGAGTTATGTTTGAAAAAAATTCCATTTTAATTGTTTCTGATTAGTCATAATTTGCAATTAAGTCAAAAACTGACCCATCTCTCACTCACATTCTGCCTATCACTTTCTCCCTCTCAATGTATATCTTGATTACCTCCTCATTATATATGTCAGTTTCTCATTGAGAGTAGAGAGAGAGATTGGAGTGTGCAAAACGTATTTGTATGTCAAATTTCATAAGCAGCGAGCCAGTAGCTTCAACATCTTGGCTCTCAATGAATTTAGAATAGGTCAAACTTTCCCTTTCTTAAAAATCTTACAAAATGATTCTATTGTTGTTTTCTTTTAAATTCTCCAGCTGTATTTATTTATTTATTTAAAAAAATGTAATTCTCTTTGGAATCTCACTTTTTCTTAATCCCAATTATCTACCCAGAGCTCAATGGGTGACCCAACAGGCGACATTCTATCTAGTATATATAAGATAGAAAAATAAACTGGGCTTATTGAACATAAAAGAATGAAAATACACATTTTAAAATAGACATTTAAAAATTTATCATAAGGAATGCAATTACTTACCGAACCTAATCTTTTTTTTAGATTTAGAATGATAGGAGTTAAGGAAGCCTTAAAATATAACAAAATGTATCTTTCAATTTCCTATTGAGAATATTTTGTAAATTTTATCTGTTAAAATAATCTAAAGTCAATATGTTTCAAATTTAAATTAAACAATGGATTGAACAGTTATATATTAATAAGAAAAAATTGATTTTATATGTATGAATTATTTATATATATATATATATATATATATATATATATATATATAAAAATAAAAATATATACATACATACATGCACTCACACATCTTTATTTATATATATATATATATATATATATATATATATATATATAATGTAAGTCAGTGGAAACTTTTTTTTTTAAATTGCAAGTGCTAAAATTATGAAATTGCATAGACTGACTGAAGATTGAGAGGGGATGCATATAAATAAATAAAAAAATTGTTATTAAGATCTCATAACTAAAAGTTTCATGTATCAACAGCCCATGACACCATTGAGGCCTATTTTATGTTTTACTCAGTAAATTTTTACTGCTAGTTTAAAGCCATTCTACAGGGTGTTCACAAAGTCTGGGTACATGGGTATTAACATATACTTTTAAAACAAAACAATTTTATTTCTTTAAACTTTTGATCAATTTCTCAATGGCAGTAAAATAAATTTTGCGATAAGACCATCCCTCTCGTCCACTTAAGAGTACTAACTCGATTCTTTCTTCTTTAGACAGAGCCACCATTCGATCTGTGTAGAAAAAATACCATAAATAAATTTAGAAAAGTAAAGTATTTTTTATTTAATTTAAACAAAAGTAAAATTATTATTTCTTATATTCAATTGTTTATGTTATGATTTTATTTACTGCTAAATTACCACATCTGCTTTCTCGGAAAAATAACAAATCTTATTATAATGGAGATTGTGGGTTTGTATGTCTGTAATGAATGAAAGTTTGTTGTAAATTCTTATTCAGTTTCATTAGCCTTTCTAATTTAACATGATATCTTCTTAAATACTTGCACATCTAGTAAATACAATAGTGAAATCTGTATGTACCCAGACTTTGTATAATTGAATAGTTTGTTGAAATCTTTCATTTTGTTCTTTTTCTCCACTCATCAAAACTATATTTATCTCTGAATAACTTCAAAGCATTGGGTGAAAAAATGGCCTTAATAGTGTAATGAACTGTAAGATAACAAAATGTGAAGGAGCACCATCTTGCATAAAAATCAAGTCTTCAATATTCCAAGTATTGACAATTGGTCAGATAAAAAAAAATTATAATTTAACTCTTAACATACTGTTGAGAATTTTCTAAGTCCAGACCCAAATTCCTATAAGGATTTATCAAAAAATGGCCTTTTCATTTAAAGTTACTTGTTATTTCAAAGACTTCTAAATATGTTTAATATTACATTTAAACAAAGGCTATCATTTGGGGTAGATAAGGAAAATGCATGTGACTTCTGGCCGGATGGAATGAGGCGGTATAGGACGTTAAGAGTTAAAATAGGGAATTACTTTTATCACCCTGTATTTAAAAAAAAAAAGTTTTGCATCTCATCTGTTATTAATTTATTTACTGCTAAATAAAAACCAAAGTGAACAATCCTCTAAGTATACTAATTTCCTAATTTTGTGCCGGGGGGGTAGTACCTTTTTGGACATAACTTGTCATGCATTATATGCAAGTAAAATTAACAGGTATTGGCCAAGTTAAAATAGCTTCTAATGCTATCAAATCAACTGAGTGTCTATTTAACTACTTCCCAACAGAAGTAGTAGTATGCAACACGGTCATTTCAATTTAGAAATCTGGAAGGAGAATAATTGGATTCCTACCTCTCCTATGTGAAATAAAAACAACTTTATTCTGAATTTGAACTTGGATAGCTGAGTCATATTTATATGACAACACCTGTTACACTATAAGCACCTTCTGATTGCAATATCATCATCATCATCATCATCATGTCGCACTGTTAGCACGGATATCCATGACAGTCTCTCTCCATCCGTCCCTATTGTTCATCATTCTCGGGAGGTCCTCTATGCAGCATCCTGTATCCGCGCAGAGCTGATCAATGTACGTCTTTGCTAGGTCGGCCCACACTGGCGTGCCCATGGTTGGTTTCCACAGGAGGACGTCGCTTATGAGTTTGTCCTTGCTTCTCCAGCAGTGTCCTGCCCATCTTACTTGGATGGTTTGGGTGATATGTGGCAGGTGGCCGTACAACTGCTTTCTTGTGGGGTGCTGTTTCCACGTCTTGTTCATGATCACCCATAGCATTCTTGTGCAGCTCCCATCTAGTTTATCTTATATGATACAATTAAGATTACTATATTGTTTTTTTGGGTTTTTTTGTCTTTTTTTAATGGTATTGTTTTATTTTATTTTTTTTTTTAATAATGAAAATGCAGAGACTTTATGCCAAAAAGAAATAATTCAATTTGGGTTTCTGAATCCAATACCAGAGACAATACATGTTAAAATTACTATATTGTTTTGTTCAACTCTATTGATTTATATACCTATCTTATATACCAATTTTTATTTAATTCTTATTACAATAAAGATATAATTGTTTACTAACAAAATGATAATGATTATGCAAATTAAGTGACTGTTTATGATAAATTGAAAGCTGTACATTTTCCCCCCACAAATCACTTTTTCAGACCGAAAACAGAAGTGCCCCAGGTTCTTTGGCTGCTAGTCGGGAAAATCTTGTTGATAATCGCTCAAGGACTCCAGTTGATTCGGGCAAAAGGAATTCTGCTGATTATAGCAGAGAAGACACCAGTCATATAGGTAAGTCATTTTGAATTTGACTTTTACTTTTTTTTTCTTTTGTCTACTAATTATTTTATATTACTTTTTCTTGATCTTTTGTTTTTATGTGGACAGCTTTCAGATGTTTTATACATTTTTTTTATTTCAAATAAATATTTGGGGGATTAAATGTTATTTTAATGTTTCTGGTGCATTCTGGGAAATTTTGGTTAGTTTTTAAGATTTAGGGCAACATTTAGATTTTAGGTGTGGCCTATGAATTTTAATTGAGTTTGGTTATTTATAT
Organism: Doryteuthis pealeii; assembly: GCA_023376005.1. Classification (NCBI taxonomy): domain Eukaryota; kingdom Metazoa; phylum Mollusca; class Cephalopoda; order Myopsida; family Loliginidae; genus Doryteuthis; species Doryteuthis pealeii. The sequence continues at coordinate 45,398,404 of CM042159.1, read as the reverse complement.
TCTTACTAGCATAATGCCTGTCAATAATGATGGGATATTTTGGGTATGGCTTTGATGCTTCTGTATAGGATCAGAGTGCTCTACTGGAGATTAAAATATTGCTCGTCTGCTGAGTGTCAGTGTGCATTATTCTTGTAATGCTGTTTCTGGTGCACTCTGGGAAACTTTGGTTAGTTTTTATGATCGGGGTTAGAATTTAAAAGTAATTATTTGTGTAGGCTAATGCTTTTAAGGATTATAGAAAATATTGCTCATAATTATTTGAACAAGTAGCTAATTTATTTTTCCTGGGTTATTGCAGATTTTGAACAGGGTCAGGGGATCCAGATTACTAGTTTGGCAATTCTTCCAAAATAAAAGTGTGAGTTTGACTTTCAACTTGAGTCAGAAAAAGATTTTAGAAGTATAGTGGTATCTTGACATGTGAGTTTAATTCGTTTCATTCATGACTCAATTTCCTTGTATATCAAATCAGTTTTCCTCATGAAAAAAAACTGAAATCCACATATACAATATTATAAATGTACAATAATATACAATATTATATATCATTATATATATATATTTTTTGTGTATTTTGGCAGCAAATTATTCTCAAGGCATGTGTTATTGAACAACACAGAGTATTCTTTTTTCATTTTTTGTATAGATATTTTTTCCAGTCTTCTGGCTATCCTTTTTGAATCTGGATCGACTGAAGACGACTGGCGAAACAGTCGAAAGCGCTCGGGAAATTAGTATGCAAAATATCATGAATCAACTCGATCCAGATTCAAAAAGGATAGCCAGAAGACTGGAAAAAATATCTATACAAAAAATGAAAAAAGAATACTCCGTGTTGTTCAATAACACATTATATATATATATATATATATATATACAATAATATACAATTATATTATTATATCATATTATTATATTATTTTTTTTAATATTATTTTATATACAATATTATATATCATTATATATATATAATATATATACAATATAATTTATTTCTTCTTGTGTAATGTTCCTCTATTTCCTTATTTTATTTTTCATACTCAAAGTAAGTAAATAAAGTCAGTGAGGTGGCCTAATGTTGGTATCAGCCAGACAGTAGGGAGTCTATCCTCTTTTCACTAGTGCTAGATCAAGAAGATTGTTTTTTGTGTCTGAGGTGGAGCACCACACCTACCACCAGCTCCTCACTTTACTGCACAGATCCCTGTGCTGCTCATATGGTGAGTTGGCAAGGGCTGGTATCGAACTTGGAACCTTGTGGTTCCTAGTTGGACACTCTACCTTATGAGCTAAACTGGCCCTAATACTGAAAACTGTGATTAAAAGCAGATTTTGTTTAGATACTTATGAGTAGACTTTATATTGACACATCTCATTATAATGGAGATTTGGAGTCTATTTGTCTGTAACTGAAACTATGTCACTGCTTAAATCAAATTACCTAAAATCATCATAACCTAGAATAAATACACTCAAAATTTTAGCATGCAAACTTAGATGATCCTCATTGTTTTTTAAAACAAGTTTTAATAAATACATGCCCGTTATTATATATAGTTTGTTTTATTTTAATATATATCTAAAGTTATCAGAACTAAGTTTTCATTTCAAATTATTTTATTTATTTACTTTAATAAATTTGATTTTACTTACTTATGCTACAAAGTCTCTGACATTTTTAACTCACACCCCCTCAGGCAATATCTTTCAAAAATTATTTTTTACACCATTCAGAGCGTGTTTTTTTGTTGGTTTTTTTTGCTAGTAATTAATAATGTATAATTTTTTTTTTTTTAAAGAATTACTGATTATATTATTTTGTCGTTAATAAAAATGTCAGTCATGTTATCTTTTAAAAAAAGCATGAAACCATTATAGCTAAATTTATTGTCACTTAACAATGTTGTCTTAGCTGATAAAATCAACTTTAAATGTTTTTCTTTAATTTTTTTTCTTTTTAGCTTATTAAACTTTTATTATTTTTTATTTCCTAATTTTACACCTGCATTAAATCAACTTTAAACATTTTTCTTATTAAAAGAAGTTTATTAAACTTAAATCAATTTTCTTATTGAAAGAAGTATAATAAGTTAAAAAAAAATTATTAAACTTTTTTTTATTTTTTTAATTTTCTAATTTTACACCTGCATTAAATCAACTTTAAACATTTTTCTTTAATTTCCTTATTAAAAGAAGTTTATTAAATTTAAATGATTTTTCTTATTGAAAGAAGTTTAATAAGTTAAAAAAACTTATTAAACTTTTCTTTTTTTAAAAATTTTCTAATTTTACACCTGGATTATTTAATTTAATTTGTTTTTTTTTTTCATTAAAATTAATTAATTATAAAATTCAATAGAATTTTCCTCTCTTTATCTTTTTTTTCTTCTTCTATTTTTGGTAATCCCAATGTTACTCTGTTTTAATGTGTTTTGCTGTATAGTCATATTGCAGCATTTGTAGTATCGATCTTAATATTCCTGCTACGGGTTTTCCTTTTGGGTTAAAATGGTTATTAATGCTTGAGGGTCTGTCTGGATTGTAAATTCTTTCACATATCGGTATAAATTATATTTGAGAAAGAAAAAAATGAAGCAAAAGTGTTTTTTTGTGGATGGTTTTGTGTCTCCAGGAAGAAAATGGAAGTAGGGGCAGATTTTTTATTCTTTACTTGTCATACATTTAGCTTTATTTGGTCTGGCACACAGTCCTTAAGTTGCTTACAGTACCTGATGTTACTAAATGTTCACCCATACAAGTCCTGTTCAGACCTATTGGTGCTTACCTTCAGTAATCTAGCAGGAACCAGTCCTATTAGTGTGGTCGGAGAGGCCCCCTCCGATCAATCGGCTGGTCACATCAAGCCCTAGCACCTATATGATTGCCCCAACCCTATTGCCTTCATGGCAAAACCCCAACTCTTTTTATCATATGTGCTAGAAGACAGTTGCTGAGGGTCTTCATGTCCTGGGAATGATGTTAAACTCTATCTGATGGTGAGCATTCATCACCATTGCCTGTTAGGGTCCCATCTATAGGTTGAATAAGAAAATGTGTTTATGAAAAAATATTGTGTATCTATTAAAAATAAATTTATTTCAAAACTTTATCGGCATTAAATGACCCACCGAGGTTGATATGCCGTAAAACAAACCAAACCTATTAGTGTGGCTTGATCATAAGTCTTGTAATGTTGAAGTGTTTATTTGATGGTACTGAAGACTTTTACAATCTGTTTGAAATCATTTACTGACCATAGAACAGCCGAGGAAAATTGTGGCCTATGATGCTTTCTGAATGGTCTACCAAATTTCAAGACAAAAATAACATTTATCAAAATATTCACTTGTAATTTACAACATGGTTAGCTCAGTCGGTAGAGCGTTCGGCTAGAAACCATAAGGTTCCTAGTTCGATACCGATCCTTGCCAACTCAGCGTATGAGTAGCACAGGAATCTGTGCGGTAAAGTAAGGAGTTGATGGTAGGTGTGGCACTCCACCTCAGACGCCAAAAACAATCTCCTTGGTCTAGCACTATTGAAAAGGGGATAGACTCCCTCGCTGACTGGCTGATACCGACTTTAGGCCGCCCCGACGACTTTACTTTTACTTATTCTCCCGTTATAAAGGATTTATTAATAAAAACTAGTAAATTAACTCCCCTGTAGACCCCCCCATGCTTTTATTCACTTTGTCAAAATGTTATTTGTCCTGGGTATGATGTTAAACTGCATCTAATGATGAAGTTTCAATTTTGGAGCTCTAGGGAGTGTGGAATACCCCCTCATCACCATTACTCCCAGGTCCACTCTGACATGGTGTAGTATTACCTGTTAATATCCCATTTATAGGTTGAATAGAAAAAATTAGTTTAATAAAAATTGAGTTTGAAAAAAAAAAAATTGAATACCATCAAGAATGAAGAAAACATCTTCAGCATACAATAACCCAACAAGGTTTGATGTGCCATAAAATCCAACCAACAAAAATGTTATTCACTCCCTGGGGACTACTTTGAGAATCCTGGTCTTGAAGAACTTAAGATCTGTGAATTTTGTTTAATTTTTATAATCTGGGACAGAATTTGAACCTTAAATTAGGGCCTGTGAATTTTTAACTTAGATTGTTTATTTAGACTTTTATTAGCATAGTGCCTGTAAAAAATGATTGTATTATTTGAGAATGGGTTAGCACTTCTTCCTTGGATCTGAGTATCTGTTCATAGTTAACTTTTACCTGGCATGAATTGGTAACTTGACTACTAGTCTTTTAGTGCTTATCTATTGGGGAAATTTAACTAAAAAAAAAAAAAAAAAAAAATGAGATGCACATTGAATCAAGCAGACAGAATTGAAGTCACAGACTTAGTATGTAAGTTGTTTCAATGCATTCTATAGTGAAATGAAAAGAATTCAAAGTAAATGATTTGTATTATTATGATTTGAAACTTATCGTAGGTCTTCATTAGATGATGTTACTCAGTATGTACAAGTTCATTGGTAGAAAAATCAATACTTCTAGACGTAATGATTGCTGCCTTGTCTAATATATTACCATTTATTTTTTGTCTCATACTTTGTGCTCAGTGAAAGCAATACCTACAGTTAGGAGTGTCATCTGGATGTTATTTTCAAATTTTTTATTTAAAAAAAATAAAAAAAAAAAAAGAAAAGAAAAAGATTTTTATTCAGTATGTCTCATTTTTGTAGTCTATTTCCAACTGCACAATTCAATTTGATGAACTGATATATTAATGTATGTCTGTCCACCCTGTCAGCTGAGTCTGTAGAATATGTTGACTGCACCTCTGCAGAGGGGTAAAATGTCCCCAATAGGGCCACCTGTTGGCTGTGGGTGGTGACCCATAATGCTTAACTATGGAATCCTAGTAGTTCAGCAGTCCATGCCATGGAACTCCACTTTGTCCTTACTTAGGCTAGATGGGTGGTTGGAGAGGTCTCTGCTGATCAATTGGCTGGTCATGTCAAGCCCTAGCACCTATATCATTATCCCAACCCCCTTTTTATAATATATGTGCTTGAAGGTGGTGGCTGAGTGTCTTAGTGTTCTGGGTGTGATGTTAAACTACATCTAATGGTGAAGTTCCAATTTTGGAGATCCAGTGAGTGGGGTGTACCTCTTTTATCGCCATTACTTCCCGGCCAACCCTGACCTGGAGTTGTAGTACCTGTTAGAGTCCCCTCTATGGGTTAAATAGCAAAAATTAGTTTGAAAAAAAAAACATGTTTTAAGAAAATTAAGTTAAAAAAAAAAATGTTGAATACCCATTAAGAATGAATAAAACAAAATCTTCAGCATAAAATAACTCAACTATGTTGGCATGTCATAAAATCCAACCAACTAACTGTATGTCTGTGTATGTATGTATGTATGTATATATATCATAGGAAATCTCACCTGGGTCAATCCATGCAAATTCCAGGAACAAACAATGTGTCTTGTGCTATCTGTGGCAAGGTCTGTAAGTCGCGTCAGGTCTTAAGAGACATATGGTGGTGCATAAGCATCAAATTTTATCATCTGATTCATCTGGAAGGAAGTCCTTTCAATGTCATATTTGCATCACACTTTATGAATCTGCAGCAGGTTTGATGAGTCATTTGAGGGCTCATGCAAGGAAGGGTTCTGGTGGTGGAGTTGTGGGATTGTGAGGGACGGCAATGATCTGTAAGGATTATGCTATTGCTATATGCTATATATATATATATATATATATATATATATATATATATATATATTAATACCCTTGTAACTACTTACTTTCCCTCTCAAGATTTGCCATGTATCCCATAAAGGGCAGGAGAGGGACAGATAGTCTTAGTTTAGTTTCTTTGGCAAATCAATCTTCATGATTTATTTAATGCCAAAGCCATCTTTGTCGACGAACAGTTGTGGTACTATTTAACTCCTAGCTATGGGGATGAGGGGGGTCATACCTTTCCCAAGGGTATTAGCTTGAAAATGAATGTAGTAGTGTGACAGGAGTTTGAACTTGTTTTCTATGATGTCGCAGTCCAGCACGTTAGCCACTAGGCCACAGGGACTTTCTTAGATAGATGGATTAAAGTAAGTAAAAGCAACCCCTACCCTACCCCCCGTATACTTTTGAAAAGATGGATCAGCAGGTCAACTACTTTATTCTCTAAGTTAGAGAACTTTGAGTGCATTGCTCTAATAAAAAATCTTTATGGTTTTTGTTGAATGACAGTTACATACAAACATAATGTGGATGGTGTAGTGTAATTGTTATTGTACTAGCAGGACCTGTAAATATACCACAGTAAAGTAAAAGTAAGTAAAGTCATCGGGGTGGCCTAAAGTCGGTATCAGCCAATCAGCGAGGGAGTCTATCCCCTTTTCACTTGCGCTAAACCAAGGAGATTATTTTAGCGTCTGAGGTGGAGCGCCACACCTACCACCAGCTCCTTACTTTACCGCACAGATCCCTGTGCTACTCATACGCTGAGTTGGCGAGTGCCGGTATCGAACTAGGAACCTTGTAGTTTTTAGCCGAACGCTCTACAGACTGAGTACAACATTTGATATGTTTACTTAAGAGCTATTGCTAAATAGTTCAATATGTAAAAAGTATAATAATCTTCATTTAACTCTCTCTCTCTCTCACCTTTTTTTTTCTTTCCTTCTTTCCATTATGTTTAATTGAAACAGATTAACATTATTGCTTCAACACACTTACCCCTTCTCTCTATCTTTCCCCTACTCTCTCTTCTTTCTTTCTTATTATATTTTTTCTGTGTAGCATGTGCCTCCATAATATATATATATATATATATATATATATATATATATTTACATAAATAAATAAAATATAATAAAATAATAGATTTAATGGTGTCCTGTCTTTGTTTTTGTTTTTCTATTGGTTGTTTTAGTTTATGCTAATTTATTTGAATCATGGTGGTAGGTACTATATATTAATGCGTTTGCTCTGAGTCTCTTTAGTCGGATCTTAGCCCTGAAGAGCATTAAGCAAAACTTTTAGTAGGTTTATCTGACTTATTAGATTTATCTTTATATATATATATATATATATATATATTATGGAGGCGCATGGTGTAATTGCATTTCACATACCCTTGGGAAAGGTATGCAGCTATGGGTAAATAGTAGGGCAGACTGGGCTCTTTAACCTTGGCTAGGTAACCAGTCTACAAGAAGGAAAACTGAGTTCAAACTGTTAAAATCCGCTTAAGAAATTGACCTTGTGTCACATCCTGCTCATGCGAAGGGGTTGGTAAATATATATATATATATATCAATGTGTATGGTTGGCACTATCACACTTGAAGAAGCAGTAGTAAGTCAATGTACAGTATTATTAGGAGAGTGCTGAATATCTGTGATAGAGCATTAATAAATAAATGATAAGTACATCTTTTAGTATATATTTATTTGTATGGAAACAAGTCTGTTACCGTTGGTTTCATGCTATCCAAACTTAATTGTTTAAGTGGAGCAATCATCGAGCAGTGAAATATTTTTTGAAAATCATAAAGATATAGTAAAATTTATTTTGTGTGTGTGTGTGTGTGTGTGTGTGTGTGTGTGTGTATATATATATATATATATATATATATAATAAGAAATCTTAGTAATGTATTGATTGTCAGATGAGGATACAAATCATGTTATTATTCATTTAGTTTTTTTTAAATCTCTGACTTTTCATGTTATTGATGATGATGATGATGGGATAATACATTTACATCTTTTCTATTTTTATTTCATTGTAATTTGGGAGGAAAAAGTTAAAAACCATTTAATAAAGAAAAAAGAAAATCTATAAGAGAAACATTTGTGAACAAATTGCAGAAGCATTAAAACACTTTCCAAGCATTGGAAAACAAAAGCAGACTTTAGGGTTTCTTGGTTAATCGTGCCAAAATAAAGTTGGCAGCAAAGAATACTTAGACGTCTACATAAACACACTCTTTATCTCTTTGACTTTTAAAAGATTCTGATTCTTTGTATACACACTTTGCTAAATGGTTGGAAGAAGGAATTTCAAATTGGATATTTCTCTTTAAGAAGTGAAGGAAAGAAAGAGAAAAAAAAACGAAATGTAAATAACTGGCATGTTTCTCATCCCAGTTACACAAAAACTAAAATTTTAATACATGTATCGAACATTTATATTATAATAAATTAATTAAAACTAAAATATTAATACATGTATTGAACATTTATATTATAATAAATTAATTAAAACTAAAATATTAATACATGTATTGAACATTTATATTATAATAAATTAATTAAAACTAAAATATTAATACATGTATTGAACATTTATATATAATAAATTAATTAAAACTAAAATATTAATACATGTATTGAACATTTATATTATAATAAATTAATTAAAACTAAAATATTAATACATGTATTGAACATTTATATTATAATAAATTAATTAAAACTAAAATATTAATATGTATTGAACATTATATTATAATAAATTAATTAAAACTAAATATTAATACATGTATTGAACATTTATATTATAATAAATTAATTAAAACTAAAATATTAATACATGTATTGAACATTTATATTATAATAAATTAATTAAAACTAAAATATTAATACATGTATTGAACATTTATATTATAATAAATTAATTAAAACTAAAATATTAATACATGTATTGAACATTTATATTATAATAAATTAATTAAAACTAAAATAAATACATGTATTGAACATTTATATTATAATAAATTAATTAAACTAAAAATTAATACATGTATTGAACATTTATATTATAATAAATTAATTAAAACTAAAATATTAATACATGTATTGAACATTTATATTATAATAAATTAATTAAAAAAAATATTAATACATGTATTGAACATTTATATTATAATTAATTAAAACTAAAAATATTAATACATGTATTGAACAGGTGAAGGTTTGTGGTGTTGAAAGACCCAAAACTCCTGCATCACTGACGATGTAATCAGGAGTACCTTAGGATGTATTCCTTGAAATAATTATATTTTCAATGTACAATTGCAATCAATGTTTTGATTTTTATTTGTATATTATAATCATTTATTTTGCACACAATTACATAGTTTTAAGCATTCCTATCTATTACTAATAATTTTCAAACACATGTATTTAACCCACATATGGGATCTTAACAGTTATTACCACTACTGGTCAAAGTAGAACTTGTAGAAGTAATGGCAATGAAAGGGGCCACATACTCCCCAGAGCTCCAGAACTGGGTGCGGTTTAATGTCATACCCAGGTAACTATGCTCATTTAAAAAGTGAGTTAGTGAAAGAAAGATAGAAGGAGAGAAAAAAGTAGAGAAGTGGTTAATTGAATGAGTGAGTGGTTTAATAGGTAAATCAAGTAGAAACATTAATAGATACAACATTGCTGTAAAGTTACACATGGAGGAGGATTTAAAATGGAATGTAAAAAGAAAGAGAAAAGTATTATAGGTTCAAATTTTGGAGTTTTCAGTCGAGCTTACTCAGAGAGAGAGAGAGAGAGAGAGAATGTAGTGAGAAAATATTATTAAGATTATTCAGACTATTGTCTTCATCTTGAACACATAGCATAGTGGATATAGGTGTTGGGTTAAGACAGTTCTAAGTGACAGTTATCTCTAGGCTGCAGGTTCAGTCCTGTTCAAGGGCAACAGTAACATAGAATAATAAACAACACAGCTTAACACTTGTACCCAGCTAATGTTAGCAGAATGAGAACAGGATACCCTTGTGGATTGAATAAAGGGTTGGGTTCAAAGTTCCGTGATGGCTCTCCCAATTACGACAAGAAGGTTCCCAATTTCGAGAAGGCTTCCAAGTCCGACAAGAAATACCTGAAGAAAGCCGGAGGGCACATCAGCTGAAATATTGTACAGATAACAATAAAGATGAGGACAATAGTCTGAATAATACAAAAATTCAGTGAAAAAAATGTATTGAAGATTTTAACTCTTTGCCTACGTTAAGCTGGTCACAGTAGCAACCGGTCTAGGAGAAGGAAAACTGAATTCAAACCAGCTGTACTCTGCTTTAAAATTGACCTTGTGTCACATCCTACCCATCACGGGGGTGGGTGGGTGTTTGGTAAATGCATACAATTGATTCAGTTAATAGTTTGGTATGTATATTCCCAATATCTGTGGAAATATGAATTAACTAAGATGAATTTCCACTAGATATTCACTAAGCATGGCCGACAGAATCGGACAATCTACCTGCATAGATTGAATAAAGGGTAAAGTTTAGAATTGCCAGCAGGTTATGAAATGTAACAGGCACTTGAAGAAGGCTAGAGGCCATGACAGCTGAAACATTGTGACTATAACATCCAAAATGAGGACACCATTGGTAGAATAATCAATAATATCTGTATGATGATAATTCCGCTCTGCAGAAATTTGGACAGAAATCTTCAGAACAGTTGGATTGAAAATTCCTTGTGTGGCTTTCCTGAATGGAAATTGAGAATGAGATTCATCAGAAATTCTAATAAGTAAATAAATCATTTACTTATTAGACATACAAAAGAAAATCTAAGAAAGTAATCGGAATAAACTTTGAAACTTTAACAAAATAAACTAGAATTTATTTTTAATTAAATCACCCATTAATTGGTTTTATCAGAATTTTATTCATCTCTAAAAAAATTTGCTAAAACTCTCATTTGTGTGAGTTTAATTATGTGTTTGTGTGTATGTGTATATGTGTGTGTGTATATATATATATATATATATATATATATATATATATATACATACAATGTGTAAGTAAAGTTGAATTTTATTCATCTCTAAAAAAATTTGCTAAAACTCTCATTTGTGTGAGTTTAATTATGTGTTTGTGTATATGTGTGTGTATATATATATATATATATATATATATATATATACATACAATGTGTAAGTAAAGTTGAATTTTATTCATCTCTAAAAAAATTTGCTAAAACTCTCATTTGTGTGAGTTTAATTATGTGTTTGTGTGTATGTGTGTGTGTGTGTATATATATATATATATATATATATATATATATATATATATATATATACAATGTGTAAGTAAAGTTGAATTTTATTCATCTCTAAAAAAATTTGCTAAAACTCTCATTTGTGTGAGTTTAATTATGTGTTTGTGTGTATGTGTATGTATATATATATATATATATATATATATATATATATATATATATATACACACAATGTGTAAGTAAAGTTGTCGGAGTAGCCTAAGGTTGGTATCAGCAAGACAGCCTATCCCTTTTTCACTAGCGCTAGACCAAAGAAATTGTTTTTAGCATTTGAGGTGAAGTGCCACACCTTCTATCAGCTCCTCACTTTACCGATCCCTGTGTTACTCATATGCTGAGCTGGCGAGGGCCGGTAATGAACTAGGAACCTTGTTGTTCCCTGGCGGAAGCTCTACTAACTGAGCTAAACCAGCCCTATATATATATATATATATATATATATATATATATATATATACGCACGCGCACACACACACACACACACACACAAATGAAGGAAAGAAACTTTAAATTTGGTTCTTGTAATAATTCATTTCAACTGCAACAAGCTTAGCTCATAACAGCATATTCAGACAGTCAAATAATAGTTAACTAACCATGTTTTTGCTCAGTCTGAAAACGTCCACTCTGACCTGGAGTGGTAATACCTGTTAGTTTCCCATCAATGGGTTCAACCGATTTAAAAAATGTGTTTATATATTTAAAATATATTGAGTTTAAAGAAAAAATTGAAAACCCAACAAGAATGAATAAAAACAAAAATTTCTTTGGTACAAAATAACCCAACAAGGGTTGACATGCCATAAAAGCCAACCTTCAACAAAGTTTACTGTAATGATGATAGGATGATAAAAAAGATAAGATAAAATTAATAATAAGAATAACTATCAATTGGTAATTAACACAAAATTCCAAATTCCAAAATATTTGAATTCTTTCAATTTCTGTTGAAATTTTTACATCTTATTATAATAGAGATTGTGTGTCTATCTGTCTGTCTGTAACCACAACTACATCACCACCAATGTCACACTTCCCTTAGTTATTTACATTATATTCTCAATGATTATTAAATAATCACTATTTAATCTAGCATCTTATTTATCAATAATGTTTCTATTAAGGTCTAGCTGTGATAGATCTGCCTCAAAACAGCCCCTATCATTAATGTGTTTAAACTCTCGTGATGTGTTTTATATATCATTATCAAATAAATATTTACATAGTATATGGTTTGAATAATTTGCATACCGGTTTTAATAAAACCGTGTTTAATAAATAACTGACCTGGAGTGGTATTACCTGTTAGGATCCCATCTATGGGTTGAATAGAAAAAAATGAGTTTAAATTTTTTAAAATTTGAATACCCATCAAGAATAAATGTTATGTATTAGAAATACATTAACGAGAAGATTACGAGTGGTTGTAATAATAGTTTATTATTACAATAAATACAAATAACAAAAATGGTTCCGACCGGCAAGGTAAAAAGTCTCTGAGCATAAAAGGGGATTTGGTAAAGATTACTTATCTTCTGAAGAGTGTAGCACGTGTGTTTACATCCGAGAATACGAAACAACATTCGTGGTTGGAGATCACCTCACATCACGCTGAGCTAATCTCCTGTTGTTCTTTTATACGTATTCATTTGCATACGTGAGGGATTATCCGGTTACTTCCCTTTACAACAATAAACAAAACAATACACCTTAGATAACCCAGCAAGGGTTGATATGCCATAAAATCCAACCAACCTAACCATATGATCATTTAAAATAATTTTTTTTATTTCACAATTGATTTACCACGTTATTGATCTCTCGGCATCATGTACAGAGACTCTAAAAACAGTCTAGACCTTGCTCCAAGTACAAAAAAAAAGTAATCTTTCTTTTCTTACATTTTATTTGAATGTATTCTGGGATTATGTCTGTAAGATATAAATATTGTCTAGTGATATGAATAGAAATATAACATGGTATATTTTGTGTGTGCGAAAGCAATGGACACTGGCTTTTATCTTGAGGGGGTAGGGCAGACATAATAGGAAATCTACATTGTTGACTAAGTTATTACTTTTGTCCTATCTTGTATATAAATTATATGAAGTGCAAAACTTGGATTTGTGTATGTGTGTATAATATTACATTATATGGCCACATTTTATCATCCATATTTATAATAAGCATCTGCTATTGATAACCTATGAACCTTTTGGGTTTTTCTTGTAACAGGATATTGTTGCTTCTATTTAAAAGAGTGAAGTATTCCAATTAGGATTTTATTGTTATTTCTGATATATCAAGAATTTTGATGATTGAAAGATGTTAGGCATCTATGCAGTTCCCTACACAATTATTCAGTTGCAAACTGAACTGAAAATTGCTTTATTCTCTAAGAGTATTTTAAGTTTTTTGAAAGATGTTAGGCATTTATGCAGTTCCCTACAAAATTATTCAGTTGCAAACTGAACTGAAAATTTCTTTATTCTCTAAGAGTATTTTAAGTTTTTTGAAAGATGTTAGGCATTATGCAGTTCCCTACAAAATTATTCAGTTGCAAACTGAACTGAAAATTGCTTTATTCTCTAAGAGTATTTTAAGTTTTTTGAAAGATGGCATTTATGCAGTTCCCTACAAAATTATTCAATTGCAAACTGAACTGAAAATTGCTTTATTCTCTAAAAGTATTTGAAGTTTTTTGAAAGATGTTAGGCATCTATGTAGTTCCGTACAAAATTATTCAGTTGCAAACTGAACTGAAAATTGCTTTATTCTCTAAAAGTATTTGAAGTTTTTTGAAAGATGTTAGGCATCTATGTAGTTCCCTACAAAATTATTCAGTTGCAAACTGAACTGAAAATTGCTTTATTCTCTATGAGTATTTTAAGTTTTTTGAAAGATGTTAGGCATCTATGCAGTTCCCTACAAAATTATTCAGTTGCAAACTGAACTGAAAATTGTTTTATTCTCTATGAGTATTTTAAGTTTTTGCTCTAAAAAACGAAATTCATCAAAATTTGCTGTTTTTGTTGGGTTATAGTGTAGTCAGGTCTTCTTTCTTACCTGCTACTAGTACCATATAAACTAGTATTACCTTTTCCATGGTCGGTTTGCTGGTCGACTAAACTGTTACCCTATCAGATATGCCTCGTCTTGTCTGGTGAGGTGGGGGTGTGAACACCCAGCATCACTAAAAACAAAAGCTGTCAAAGAACAGATGAGTTCCAGGGGAATCAACGGTCATCCATATCGGTCAATAGTAGTAGAATTAGGATACTTACTACTCACATAAATTCCCAACACAACATGGCACTTAATTTCAAGGGCTAGGGATTCTGTGGAGGCTTGCCTCTCATGAAGTGACTCAATGCTACCTAAGACAGCACCCTGCTGGAGATCAGCAGCCCAGTCGTCTCGGACTTTCCCCTGCCATTGGATCAACTGCGGGACTGCCAATATAGTGGACTGGGTCTATGCAGCCACTTTCCACTTAAAATATCTCACGTACAAGTTTCACTTCACTGCATTATTATTATTATTATTATTATTATTATTATTATTATTATTGGAGCTGCTGCAGAATGCTGAGACAGCTCCCTGCAGCAGATCGGCAGCCCAGTCATCTCAGACTTTCCCCTGCCACTAAACCAACTGCAGGACTGCCAAATATCTCACACACAAATTTCACTTCACTTCACACACACACACACACACACACACAGTGTTTGTTTAAAAAGTTCTAAGCTTCACCTAGAAAGAAAAGCCCTTTTTATAAAATTCAGAGAAACTAATTCAGATTTTTGTCTTCATTTCTGTGCTGGTGATGCTCATACAAAGATGAGGGGTGTGTGACAAATCTAAAAATGGACAAAAGAGAGGCCTGAGCAGTCATAAATTATTTAGACAAGATTTAGAACTTTTTCAATGACCCTCTTTATATATATATATATATATATAAAATTTTACTGTGTCACTTACCACCTGACCCTAATTGATCCCTGAATTTTCGCTCTCCTTTTATTTATTTAAAAAAAAAAAAAAAAAAAAAAAAAATTCATCTGAACACCGCGTGCATTAACACCAATGCAAGTTTGTTTGATTATAATGTTTTTTAAATACAAATTTAACGTCATGACATTACATCACGTGAACACAATCCACGTCACATAAACGTTAAACAAGCCACAGTTTAAAAAAAACAACAACAACTTTTAGTTTTACATTTCCCATCGCGTGAAAAACGCTTCATATAAACGCTAAAAAAATTTGGTTTTTAACATCTCAACCATTTCACGACTGGTTTTTGACATCTCGACCACTGATCTCATCTGATGATTGGATTACCATGAAACTTTAAGTTATGAGTGTGAAACCATAATATTACCATTGATTATATATATATATATATATATATATATATATATATATATATCTTATTATAATGGAGATTGTGGGTTTGTCTGTCTGTAACCGAAACTATATTACTATACAAATCACAATTCCCTTTATCTGCATCCCATTCTCCATGATTTTATTTTTATTTAAACCTCAATTATTAATAAAATTGTTTTACATCATTAAGACTGTTGACCATATCTACATACAAATAACATGCAGTTGTATTTATATATACAACAAAACAGTGGTTTACAGTGTGAATGGGAAGGCTAATTTGCATATTGATCTTTAAAAATTTGATTTTAATAAATATGTGCTTAATGTTATTGATTTCTAATTGGTTAGTTTTATCTTATTGAATATGAGCAACATTCTCTTCAATAAATCTTAAAAGAAATCCCTTAACAAAAAGAAATAACTTTAATATTATTCTTTACTTCCTATTTTTACTAAATAGTTAAATTAGGAATAGGAATAATTGAAAATGATGGAAGAGTTAGTTTCAAGTTGTTCTATTTTTCAATCATACCCCCTCTATTCCAAATCATGTTATCTGCATTTTTATTCAGTTTCATTGGCCTTTCTAATTTACTATAATATTTTATTATATTAAAACTTAAATACTTGCACCCGGAGGGTGCATATATTTGCTAGTATATATAATATATATATTTCCATGTATATCCAGGCCATGTCTGAAACTAATCAAGAAAAAATAAGATTTATGTAGTTAAAACAATGATGCATGTTTTGAATGCCTTGAGTTTGAGTTTCATATTATCCTGAAGAAGGTCCATCGACACGACAACTAATAAATTTCCAACCATTGTAACATCCATTGTTTGTTCTACATTTCTCCATATACTGTTGGATTAATTTCCTCATTTTACTCACATTTGTATGTTATGACTTAAGGGTGTATGAGAGAGAGAGAGAGAGAGAGAGAGAGAGAGAGAGAGAGAGAGAGAGAGAGAGTGCGAGTCTTTCTCCCAACATGAGGATTTTGTTAATTCTGTGTACATCTGTTAAGTAATCCATGTTAAGAAATATACCGAAATGGATTATAGAGCAAACTGTGCTGATAACAAGCTTAGTTATTGCTAATCTATTCCATTAATCCATTGTGAATAGGTAAATGAGATCGGAGGATTTTATTTTATTTATTTATTTTTTTTTTTTCCTAAATTCTTTTTTTCATTCAAATGGATGCAAGATAGCAAAAAGCTTTCATTAAAGAAAGTCTTTTTTGTTGTGTTTTTATTTTTTTTTGTTTTTAATCTAATTTTTCTTTCTTTCTTTCTTTCTTCTTCTTCTTCTTTTCTTATTCTTCTTCTTCTTCTTCTTCTTCTTCTTCTTCTTCTTATTATTATTATTATTATTATTATTATTACTAGTAGTAGTAGTAGTAGTAGTAGTATTTTTCCTCACCGTCCACATTATTGTTTTTGTTGTTCTTGTTCTTTTCTATTTTTCTACAACAACTAATTCGAATTATTCTCCATTTTCTTCTTATTATTATTATTATTTTACACTAACCAATTTAAAAACAAAATCCCCAAATTCATTCTGGTTACGTTAGATGTACATGGAATACTGAAATTAAGACATAGAAAAATGTACATGGAAATTTTACTGATTCTTTTCATCTTAGGAGTGAGTTCAGGATTTATGAAGTTGAAAGTAGGTGGTGTATGTGGTGTAATGGTTATTGTCATAGAAAAATAGACGCAGGGTAACTGACTTCAAATCAAGGCTGTTTGCATTTTACATAAAGCTAGAACTCTTGGGAAAATATGAATCCAATTATTCTCCTTCCAGCTATGGGTACATAGCAGGGCTGTGGAATTCAAACACAAAACATTTGACTTCACTTTATTTAATTAAGTGATTATAGCCTATATATGAATATAAAACCATGATTTTTAGGATCTATTCCAGAGATACTGATAGGCATGAGTCATGCGTCCTTGATGCACAAAAATTTAAAAGGACACAGTAAAATCATATCCATGCATCCCAGTGTTTTTTTCCTTTTTTTTAATTTCTTCCCTCACCATTTCAAGCTAACTGTAAATACATTTTGATAGTTTCTTAGAAATAAATTACACAGGATAGGTTACAAGGTAGGTGTTAGATGGCTTTAGATGGGACCCATAAATTTTCCCGAGGACTTATTCAAAGCAAATATGTGCATCCCAGCTACAAACTCGGCACTTTTATGACACACCTTGTATTCAGAAAAAAATCAATGTTCCATTCATTGTTCATTTCTATTTTGGTAAATACAGCTACAAACTCGGCACTTTTATGATACACCTTGTATTCTGAAAAAAATCAATGTTCCATTCATTGTTCATTTCTATCTTGGTAAATACAGTTTCAATCTTAGTAGTTTTATGACACACCTTGTATGTTTAGTTTCAACATAATCTCTTTCCTTGTCATTATCCTTAAACCAGTGGTTGAGGAACACTTTTTACCATTAGCTTAATATGTCAATATTTAGTGATGCTATTATCCAGGACCTTTGGAAATCATTTTACCTGGAGGCACAAGAAGAAAATAATCAGATTTAGGAACATTCTGTTTTTTAATTGAAAATTTAATTGCAAAAGAACAATTTTAATTACCCCAGTAACCTAACCCCAGTTTTGCTGACTGTTCGCTTAAGGTAAAACAGTACAAAAATTTCAGATAAAAATTCCAGCTAATGAACTGTTAGGCTACTAAATCTTTTGAGTCCCTATGGCGTAGTGGCTAACGTGCTGGACTGTGACACTGTAGTAACTGAGTTCAAACTCATTTCTTGCTAGAAGGCAGTGGCTGAGGGTCTTATTGACCTGAGTATAATATTAAACCCTATTATCTAATGGTGGAGTTCTAATTCTGGAGCTCTGGAGAATCTGGAGCACCCCTTCATCACCATTGCTCCCAGGTCCACTCTAACCCAGAGTGGTAGTACCTGTTAGGGTCCCATCTGTGGGTTGAATAGAAAAAATGAATTTTTAAAAATGTGTTAAAAAATTGCCCTTCAAGAATGAATAATACAAAAATGTCTTCTGCATAAAATAACCCAACAAGGGTTGACATGCTGTTTAAAATCCAACCAACCAACCCAATTTGTGCTATGATGTTCATTTTCAGACTGATATACTTGGGAAAGGTAGCTGTTTACCCAACCCATTTTCTATGGGTAGGATGTGACACAAAAATTTCAAGTATGAGACATCCAGCAAGGATTGAACTCACTATACAGGAGTAATCGATCTGCAAGATTAGTTTGCTAACCATTACACCATGATTGGATGCCCTACCATTGGGAAAGGCATGAACCCTCTCATTCCCTCAGCTATAGTTTAAATAGTACTACTACTGTTTTTCTACAAGGATGGCTTTGGCATTAAATAACCCACAAAGCCATTAAACAAACCAAATCTATCAATCTGCCTTTGTATAAAAATGAATAGGATTCTTATGTATATATTCTCACAGTCATGTTAAGTATATTTTCCTTAATTTTGTTTGTTTTTGTTTAATGGATATAGCATTGTGGTGAAATTGATAAACTTATTAAAATTAATAATAATAATAATAAATATATCAATAATTTGGAAAATTATAATTATGATAGAATGAAATTTTAATTTAATAATTTCATTTTAGAACTGTATACAATACTTATATTATTTAACTAAATAAGAATAGTTGTAACATGATATATTAATTAGGTTGTTTGATTTTTATTTTACATTAATGATTTATAATTAATTATTGTTATAAGTACTTAATAATTTGCGTTAGTCATAGTTATTTTAATTTATAATTGGGATAATTAATATAGTAACAGTTTTGGGATTTAAATATTTATAAAAATTGAAATATTATAATCTATATATTAGATTGGGTTATTCAATGCCAGAGCTATCCTTGTAGAAGAACAGTAGTGGTACTATTTAACTGATACGTAAAAAGCACAACTTGAGTTTGAACTCGCTTACTATGATGTCTCAGTCCAACACCTCAGCCACTATGCCACATGTACTCCCCTTAAGACCATCCAGATTTTACATTTCCTAAAAGAGGTGGGATTGTACTAAAAATATGAGCAATTGAACAATAGTTAAAATCTATACATATATACATTTGTTTTCTACCAAACGATGAACCCAAACTTAGTTGGCATTAAATGACCCACTGTGGTTGATATGCCGTAAAGCAAAGCAAAACAAACCAAACAAAACTCTCCTTCCTCTTTTTGTGTGTGAAGGGGGGGGGATATTCGAGAGAGCAAAATAATTGTTATAAAATGGATTCAGTTTGAAAAAAAAAAAAAAAAAGAGAGAGAAAAAAAATGCTAGATATATTTGAACTGTCATTATAATTGCGATATAAAATGATGTATCACTTTAATTTCTATCACTCATACCAAATTACCAAAACAAACATCTGTGAACATAGTAAGAAATTACCTTTATATAAACTAAAGCTCACTATTTTATAACTCGGTATATCATTTTTTTGTTTTTGTTTTCTTTTTCTCTCTTTACTTTTTGGCATGGACATCTAAGATAAATCTTTTCAAAGCCAGAAAAATGTTTCTTGTACCAAAAAGAGAGAGAGCACTTAGATTTTTGTAAGTTATGGGTGTTTGGGTATAAAAGAAGTAAGAAATATTGTCTCAACAGCCGTTGGAATTATTTGATTTGTTTGAATATTGATTAGCAAACCAGTGCAATTTGTGAAGCTGAGGAAACTTACCTTATAAGTAAGTAATGTTATCTCCATCCCATAATATCTATTAATAATGTCTGTACTGTCCAATATAAGAGTGTATTTGTCAAATACCCCACTTGTATGGACTGGCACAAGGCCTCGCTTTAACGTCGGCCCACCCACAAGCCAAAGCTGATGGGTGGGAAAGAACAAAAATTGCGTTGATCCCCTCCTGTCCAATATAAGAGACATGCAGTTAGATATAGATTAGTAATATTAAACAGAGTTTGGATGATTAGAAAATAATGTTTAATATGAATGTAGACCCACAAAAAATATGTAGTTTTAAAATGGACTGGATATTGTTTTATTCTTTAAGTTAGAGCACTGGCCAATATAAGGGACATAAAGTTAGATATAAATTAGTAATATAAAACAGATTGGATGATTAGAAAATATGTTTAAATTTAGACTGGAGAAAATTATTTAGTTTTAAAATGAACTGGAAATGGCTTTATTCATTATGCTAGATCATTTTAAGTGCATTTGTAGTGGTTAGTGAATGAAATCGATTCTCAAATGTAATAATCATTACTAGCAGGACCTGTAGATATACCATAGTATGATAATTTAATTATTATAATGTTAGATATTTTTACTGAAGAGCTATTGTTCAATATGTAAAAAGTATAATAATCTTCATTTAACTCTCTCTCAATATTTTTTTCTTTCTTTCCTTCTTTCCATTATGTTCAATTGAAACAAATTAGCCTTAGTGCTTCCACATACTCACCCCCTCTCTCTATCTATCAAGTAGCATGTCCTTTTTTCCCTTTCTTTATAATAAAAACAGAATGGTTGGGATGGAGACACTCTTAAAAAATAAGAATTCACCAAATAAGCAACACCAGATAATCAGGATTTACATTTTTGCATTTCATCTTGGACAATTTGGACAGTCTCATTTTTAGCCAGAGGTAGTTGCAAGATGATAAAGGTTAAAAAATTAAGGAATACGAGTATTATAATCATTATAAGATTGAAGTAATAATAAATACCAACAGCAGGGATTCCCTTGATTTAATCTCACCATCTGTCTCTATCAGCCATCCCGTGCTGTCGGCTGGGGGCATTAGAATACTCCAACTGCACTGATGGTGAGGTTCCAGTTCTGGAGGTTTAAATATTTGCTTGGTACCATTGATTTCTAATTTTTTGGTTTTATCTTAATGAATACGAGCAACAAACTTGGGGTTAAATCTTAAAAGAAATCCATTAACAAGAAGAAATAACTAATTTTATTCTTTACTCCCTATTTGAACTAAATAGTTAAATTAAGAAAATTTAGCAATGAAAGAAGGTAATAATAGAAGTGTAAGTTTCAGTTCTATTTTTCGATTATACAACCCATTCTGTTTCAAATCTTTTTATCTGCATTCATATTTAGTTTCATTAGCCTTTCTAATTCAATATAATATTTAATTACATTAAAACTTAAATACTTTCACCTGGAGGGTGCATATATTTGCTAGTATATATAATTTTTGATGAACAATACTTAAAAAATAAGCATCTCAAATTAGAATTTATTTGATTTTTAAAATCTAATAATAAATAAAAAATCTTAATATTCTGACTCTTTTGTTTACTCAATAAACTCTGATGTAAAAAATGATTTGGTCATTATCAGTTTTGTGTAGAAAATGGTTTTATTTGAATAACTAATAAACTTAATTATAAATGCTATCAACAAAACAATTCACAAAAGACTTAATTAGAAAAACAACAAAAGTCTTATTTGTGGTACGTTGAGATTTTTAAAAGTTGAATATACAAATTAGATATCAACATTAAAAAAAATAATGTCTGTACTGTCCAATATAAGAGTGTATTTATCGAATACCCCACTTGTATGGACTAGGCACAAGGCCTCGCTTTAACGTCGGCCCACCCACAAGTCAAAGCTGATGGATGGGAAAGAACAAAAATTGCGTCTATCCCCTCCTGTCCAATATAAGAGACATGCAGTTAGATATAGATTAGTAATATTAAACAGAATTTGGAGGATTAGAAAATAATGTTTAATATGAATGTAGACCCACAAAAAAATATTTAGTTTTAAAATGGACTGGATATTGCTTTATTCTTTAAGTTAGAGCACTGGCCAATATAAGGGACATAAAGTTAGATATAAATTAGTAATATAAAACAGTTTGGATGATTAGAAAATATGTTTAAATTTAGACTGGAGAAAATTATTATTTAGTTTTAAAATGGACTGGAAATTGCTTTATTCATTATGCTAGATCCTTTTAAGTGCATTTGTATCTCTTAAAAATGATTTATTTATTTTTGATAAATTCATCACTCTGTTTCTCTATCAGTCATAATAATAATGTATTACAATAAATAAAAAAATTACACACACACACATATGTATGTATATATATATATATATATATATATATATATTTTTGGTTTCAAAGTTTCAATGCTGTAGGATTTAGTAATGAATGATATTTAGTAATATCTACTTCGATATTATGATATTTCCTTGGAAATAAGAACATCTTGGTATCTTTATTTTAGAAGAAAATTAACTTAAATAAATCCCAGACAGTTTTTTTTTTAATCTAATGGTCATACTGTGTATCTGGTCAATGAAATCCTGTGACTTAGAGAAATAAAGAAAAAGTGTATATATATATATATATATATATATATATATAAACGATGGGAATATATGTGTATTCTTATACAGACAGATGAGTATTTAAAAATGTTTTTCTTAAAGTACACTGTTTTTGTTGATATAAACTTTTTAAAGCAAATAGATTTTTTATTTGAATAATGAAAACGTTCCCAATTCTAAAACAATCAATCGCTTAAACAAAATAGTTTTGTTGTGCAATTTGAGGAACTAGTGAGAATTCTGACACAAGTTCTAGACATTTGATAGATAACTCGAGCCTCTCTGCTGACCCTGTTTAGAAGCCAGTATGGATTTTTAGTGGAGACTATCACACAAGTTATAAGACTAGGTGGGGAGGGTAGCTGAGAGGTGTGTGTGTGTGTGCGGCTGGTCATGGTGTAGGGGGTAAAGTGATATGTTGGATTGGAACCAAAGGGAAAGGTCTGGGAGAGGAAGGGTTTGCTGATTTGAAAAACTACAGATTGGGCAGCAGGACGTCAGAGGGGGGTGTGTGTGTGTGGATTGGGTGGTGTGTGGGACTTGTTTTTCCGCTGACCCACTGTTATTGTTCTCTTAATTGAAGCTTTTTGGAAATTCTTTATTGCTTGGGTGAATTTCCATTTAGCATTAATATATTGGGACCAAATTCTTTACAAGAAAATGGACACAGCAACCGTTCTTAGAGATATGTGATTCTTTAAATATAATGAATACTATCTTTAATTTCTATCAAAAACATATTGAGGGGGGGGGGATAATTCAATAAGTTACAACTAGTTTATTTTAGCTTGTGATATCAGAGGTAGCATTTATTAAACAAATATGTTTACTTTTCCACACACAAACACACACACATATATATATATATATATATATATATATATAAGGTGTGTCATAAAAGTATTGAGATTGAAGCTGTATTTGCCAAGACAGAAATGAACAATGAATAGAAGTTAAATTTTTTCTTCAGAATACAAGGTGTGTCAAAAAGTACAAAAAAACTGTATACTTTTTTGACACACCTTGTGTGTGTAAGTGTACATATATATATATATATATATATATATATATATATATATATACACACATGCGGCCTGGGTTCGATTCCCAGTGTGGGAACGCTAATTCCCATCGTTCATATATATATTACACACACACACACACACACACACAAACCCTTCCACATGAGCAGGATGCAACACAAGGTCAATTTTATAATGGGCTCTTTCATATACTCATTTACTCTACTGTAGGGTTTAGAATATGCTGATTGTATCTCTTGCTAAGGAGTAAGGCCCCCACTCCTCAAATATATATATATATATATATATATATATATATATATATAATAATAATAATAATAATAATAATAAAGAATGCCCCAGGTATGATAATAAACAGAATCTGATGTCAAGTTTCCAGTTCCAGAACTCTGGGGAGTGTGGAGTAGAACTTCATTGCCATTATTGACAGGTCCACTCTGACTAAAAGTGGTAGTACCTGTTAGGGTCCTGTATATAGGTCAAATATATATGTTTAGAAATTATTCGTATTCAATAGGACTGTGAGCAAATAAAACAAAAAACAAATATTAAGAAAAATCTAAACAAAAAATGCAAATATGAATGTATAATGAATGTGATTTCCAAAACCTCTGCATGAAATAACCCTAGATAGGTTGACATGCCATTGAAATCAATCAAAAGCCTATTATTAAAATGAACAGACAAACTGAAAAATGGGTTGTAGCTAAGGAGACACTGATTTCTAATTTTTACTACTTGGAAAAAAAAGATACTGCCCTCTCCTTGTTTTTCATAGAGATTGCACACATGAAGAAGGCTGTAGAATGCATCTGCTGGAATATTGTGGTCACAAGAAAAGCAACAAAAAATATATATTGGAAAAAAGAACACTTTTCTAGTTTGTAATTAAACAAAAAGGAGAGGGTTCTTTCCTTGTTTTTCATAGTGATTGTACACCTAAAGAAGGCTGTAGAATGCATCTGCTGTATAATTATGGTCACAACAAAAGCAATAAAATAATGGATATTGGCAGAAGGACCAGGTTTTTCTAGTTTGTGCTATAAAAAACAAAAGAGAAGAGATTCCTCTCCTTGTTTTTCATAGTGATTGTACACCTGAAGAAGGCTGTAGAATGCAACTGCTGGATAATTGTGGTCACAACAAAAGCAATAAAATAATGGATATTGGGAAAAGGACCTTTTTTTTTTTTTTAGTTTGTGCTATAAAAAACAAAAGAGAAGAGATTCCTCTCCTTGTTTTTCATAGAGATTGTATACCTGAAGAAGGCTGTAGAATGCAACTGCTGGAACATTGTAGTCTCAATAAAAGAATGAGATCAATAGGTGAAATAATTGTTAGAAAAAGTAAAGGAACTTTGAAAGAATTAATTACTCTTTCTCACTTGTCCATAAAGACAAAAAAAAAAAATGAGAAAATCTTTAAAAGAAACAAAAATGAAGTGTATCGTGAATATCGTGTCAACTGAATGTTGAACTTTCTATTTTTTGATCTTTTATTTGTTTGATAAAAATTTAATTACGCTTGGCAAAGGTGTCAATTTAGAAAGCAACAAACAAATAATAATGTAATTTCACTTTTAATAAACCTGCTTTTCAAACTCTCTTGGCAATTGACTTTACAGCGTTTCTATTGGCATTGGGTTCTTGAGTATGGTTTCACTTTTCTATGAAAAAATAGTCACTGCTATTTTAAGAGGTTGTCCTCTACTTGAGATGCTGTCTCATCCATGTTATTAAAAGTCTTTTTGATACTTTGTTTTTCTGATTGTGTAAAGCAATGAGAATTCGAGTAAAACCTTTCACATTTAATTTATTTCAGCATTATTAAAGCACGCAGTGTTTGACTATTAAACCTTTGACCAATGGTCTTTTACATTATTAACAAAAATGAAGCACTTTGATTCTTAACTGTAAAGGGATGACATGGATAATTATATTAAAAAACATTTTTAAATTCAAGACTTTAGTGTAGTGGCTAACGCGCTAGACTGTGACATTCTAGTAAGTGAATTTGAACTTCAATCATGCTATTATGTTCACTTTTGGATTTATACTTTAGGGAAAGGTATGAACCCCCTCCTGTAACCTCCCCCCAGCTATGGGTTAAGTAGTACCACTACTGGTACTACTTACTACATGATTGGTTTTTGCATATGAAAGTTGATATCTTATTATAATGGAGATTGTGGGTTTGTCTGTCTGTAACCGAAACTATATTACTATACAAGTCACAATTCCCTTAGTTATTTACATCACATTCTTCATGATTTTATTTTTATCTAAACTTCAATTATTAATAAAATTGTTTTACATCATTAAGACTGTTGACCATATCTACATACTAATAACATACAATTATATTTATATATACAACAAAATAGCGGTTTACAGTGTGAATGGGAAGGCTAATTTGCATATTGATATTAGAAATTTGATTTTAATAAATATATGCTTAGTATTATTGATTTCTAATTGTTTGGTTTTATCTTATTGAATATGAGCAAAAATCTCGGGAATAAATCTTAAGAGAAATCCATTAACAAGAAGAAATGACTGTAATATTATTCTTTACTTCCTATTTTAACTAAATAGTTAAATTAGGAAAATTTATCAATGAAAGACTGGAGTAACAGAAAATGATGGAAGAGTTAGTTTCAAAGTTGTTCTATTTTTCAATCATACCCCCTCTGTTCCAAATCTTTTTATCTGCATTTTTATTCAGTTTCTTTAGCCTTTCTAATTTAATATAATATTTTATTATATTAAAACTTAAATACTTGCACCTGGAGGGTGCATATATTTGCTAGTGTCATTAAAGAAAGCAAACTAAACCACTTTTGGACTTATACTCTTAGGAAAGGTATGAACCCTCCCCCAACTATGGGTTAAGTAGTACCCCTATTATCCTTCTACAAGACTGGCTTTGGCATATGAAGGTTGATATTTCATTAAAGAAAGAAACCCATCTAAACCATTAGCCCACCCTTGTATATGTATAGACCAATGAAAATATTTTTAGACCTAAAGTTAGCTTAATTGTTCTTTGTTTATTTAGTATCAATATATCCAGGATCAGTCGCCGGGGTGTAGTGGTTAATGTGCTGGTTTGGGATAGGTATAAACCCCCTCATTACCCCTGGTATGGTTTAAATAGTACCGCTACTATTCTTTTACAAGGATGACTTTAGCATTAAATAACCCTGGATGGTTGATATGTCATTCAAAACAAAGAAACCCTCCAGGTATGGGCGAATAGTAGGGCAGACTGGACTCTTTAACCTTGTTTACACTACCAGTCTAGAAGGAAAATTCTGTTAAACTCCGCTTGAAAATTGACCTTGTGTTGCATCCTGCTTGTGGTGGAGGGGTTGGGTAAATACATGTGGATAAAATTTTATTGTTTACTGTCATTTTATAACATTAAAGACAAAAAATGTTATATAATTCAAATTGTGGATACTTTCATGTAGTGGTGGTGAT
This sequence comes from Doryteuthis pealeii, assembly GCA_023376005.1. Lineage (NCBI taxonomy): Eukaryota > Metazoa > Mollusca > Cephalopoda > Myopsida > Loliginidae > Doryteuthis > Doryteuthis pealeii. The sequence continues at coordinate 45,370,993 of CM042159.1, read as the reverse complement.
AATTTTAATCTCTTCTGGTAGCATTCCCAGTTGATTTTTTATTTTATTTGAGGTTATTGTTATTCAATAGAAAACTACAATATCTTTAAGCATACAAAGAATAACGACCTTCGTCAGAGGAAAATGTTTGAAATTCAAGCGATCAAAATACGGAGAATTTTGAAGTGTTTGAAAAAAGAATTTCTTTGAAATTGTTTGAGAAACGCTCCACAGCGATAGAGGATAGTGATGTTGATGTCATCATCATCTGCAACGGACTTCGAAAAGAAAGAAGATGGTTAGAGAATATATTTGGAATAAAGTTAGGTGGAATTTTAATTTTTAATGTTTGGGGGGAATTTTTAAAAAATTCAAAATAAATTTGATATTTAATTATTAGTGTGTATTGTGTTGGTGGTTTATTTATTTATTTTTTATTAATTTTTATTTTTCCTTTCAACATATATATGTATGTTCTTGTTCGGTGTTTTACACTTGGGTGGTTTACTCCCTGGCCACTGCTGAAGAAGCCAGAACGAATTCATAAGTGACGTTCTCCTGTGAATACTGATATATGGACATCAGTGTAGGTCAACCAGCAAAAATCACATCAATCAGCTTTGTGTAGATTTTGGATGTCGTGCAGAGGACCTGCCAGGGGCAATGACTAATAGGGATTGTTGCTGAGATGGGAGTCATTCAATAAATAGGTTGAAGTTTTGCCAAAGCAGTTATTGCAATTTTTTGTAATTTCTGTTTATTTAGAAATTTCGTAATCTTTGACTTCGTAATGTTGTTTTTCGATATATGAAGAATAAGACATCTGCTGGAAATAAGCCCTAGTGTTATATTTTACAATGAGAACCCCTGAAAACTCAATAAATAAATAACTTTTTAGAATTTTTTTTTTACAATCTGATAGATTGGTGTGTAAACAATAATAATCCATTGAAGAAAAAGAAAAAAAAATTACAAAGAAAAAAATTTTTTTAAGCGGTTCCGATATGGGGGGTCGATTTACGATAAACTTATACGGGGAACTGAGCACCCTTGAAAACTCGAAAAATAAATAACTTTTTAGAATTTGTTTTTTACAATCTGATAGATTGGTGTATAATCGATAATAATCCATTGAAGAAAACTAACAAAAATTAAAAACAAACATTTTAGAGGGGGGGTTCCAAAAGTTCAGGTCCGCCAAATAAACAAAACTTTTCCGTCTACATACATGTCACATTTTAGAAGTCAAATCCGAAAGAAATATATCTCCGCAAATAACTTATTTTCCTTCCTTAAATAAAATAAAACTTTTAATAAATCTAAACTGAAAGAATTGAAGAATAAATTAAATAACAAACTCACATGACAATAAGATTTTTTAAAATCAATTACTGTTTATCACGGCTTTTGAAAAACAAACGCTTTTGATAAACATAAACATTCAAACATACAAAGAAAAAAGATTAAAGAATAAATATTTTTCCACAATTCTACCAATTGTATTTTAATTGAAGAATAAGACATCTGCTGGAAATAAGCCCTAGTGTTATATTTTGGAGTGAAACTTAATATAAGCCCTGTTTTATTTTCGGGGAAACATGGTAGTTGTTAACATAAGTAATTTTGGGTCAGACTCCTGTGTGTGTGTGTGTGTGTGTGTGTGTGGTGTGTGTGTGTGTGTGTGTGTGTGTGTGTGTGTGTGTGTGATGCAAAATTAATATAAGCCCTGTTTTATTTTCGGGGAAACATGGTAGTTGTTAACATAAGTAATTTTATGGTCAGACTCCCAGAAATTTTGGGTAGCACCTTCTATGTGTATGTGTGTGTGTGTGTGATTGAAAATTAATATAAGCCCTGTTTTATTTTCGGGGAAACATGGTAGTTGTAATTTTTGGTCACTCCCAAATTTTGGGTAGGTGTGTGTGTGTGTGTGTGTACGATGCAAATGCAAGGAATATCGGTCAGTTGATGAGTTTAGAAGAAAGGAGTAATTTGTATGACCAATGATGATAAATGACATGCCAAAAAGTATGAAGTATTACATCATGCCTTGCCAACACACATTCAGCTGGTTACTAATTACACCAATAATACCAATTGTCAACTGCGGATGTTGTCTCTAATTATTTATAAATTATCATGATCATTTCGTTCAGTAACATCATCTATGATGGTTTTCCAGAATGTCCTACGAGGTGTATAAATCTGATCTCATTGATAAGATAAAGAAAAAAAGCCATTTCACTTGGACTCATTATATAATCAAAATGGATATCATTAGGTATTATTTATTACCAAACTCTGTGAAATGATATTAGTATATATATATATATTCAAATAATTTATATATATATATATATATATATATATATATATATATATATAAGATAAATATATAAAGGTTTTACATATCTATTTATTAGGTGACAAAGGAACATTCACGACCATATTGGTTTCATGCGATGCAATCATCAGGTGAAGATGTTTTGAAACATCTTTATCTGATGATTGCATCGCATGAAACCAATATGGTCATGAATGTTCCTTCGTCACCTAATAAATAGATATGTAAAACCTTTATATATTTATCTTATTATATTATATAACAGCTCTATTTTATATTGAGCACTCTACCAATAATACTGCCTTTGGTACGCCATTCCAGCAAAAGCTGAAACAGTGACCATCCCACACTATAGTATATGTATATATATAGGTCTGAAGATCACATAGGTGAGACAGTCAGTAACCAGATGTTGACTCCATGTACATGCTAACTTAAATATATATAAAAGTAAGTAAAGTTGTCAGGGTGGCCTAAAGTTGGTATCAGCCAGACAGCGAGGGAGTCTATTCCCTTTTCACTAGTGCTAGACTGAGGTACAGCGCCATACCCACCATCAACTCTTCACTTTACTGCACAGATCACTGTGCTACTCATACACTGAGTTGACAAGGGCTGGTATCGAAGCAGGAACCTTGTGGTTCCCAGGCTGACACTCTACCAACTGAGCTAAACCGGCCCCTAAATATATATATATGTCAGTGCTACTGTATGGCTGCACTACTAGGACCTTAATAATAATAATTGGAGTAGGTTAACATGTAAGAATTTGAGATACAAAATCTAAAACTGAAAATTCTGCTTGTTAACATGGCCCAACATGGTAAGACTACTTTATCTGCAGGGCATAAAATATGCTGACTGTAACCCTGTAGATTAGTCAAGGATGACAATAAAGGTAAAAGCATTTTGGTGCTACTATTTTGGCAGATGAAGTAGTTATGAGAGATTCATTTACCAAAATGTTCACTCATATCAACTACTACCACAGCATACCAATAATATGATTTTATCAAGATATTTGATGATGAGACAGTGCAGGGACAAGTGGATTCATGCCTTTAATTTTATATCTGGCTTATAAAATGGCTTTAGAATGACAGAGTAGTTGGCAATAAAAAGCAACTGAAATTAAGACGAAAGAAATATTATTAAAAAATGAATAAGAAATATCCCTTTCTTTTCTTTCTTATTATATTTTTCTGTGTAGCATATTCTTTTTCTACCCTTTCTTTCTTTATAATAAAAACGGAATGGTCCACTATTTAGCTGAGGTGATGACATTCTTAAGAAACAATTTGGTGGATAAGCAACACCAGATAATCAGGATTTGCATTTTTGCATTTCCTCTTGGAAAATTTGGAGGCTCTCATTTTTAAGCAGAGTGTGTTGTAAGATGACAACGGTCGTACTTTTAAGGAACACGATTATTAATATATAGATATTTACCAAAATACTCCCTTTCATCAACTACAACAGCATTCCTATGATATGATTTTCTTATTAAGATATGTAGTGACATGACAGTGCAGGGACAAGTGGGTTCATGCCTTTGATTTTTATATCTGGCTTATAAAATGGCTTTAGAATGACCGAGTAGTTGCAACAAAAAGCAACTGAAATTAAGATGGAAGAAATATTAGTAAAAAAAAGAAATGAATAATAAAAAGGTCTAATTTAAATTATGTTCTTTATTTATTTTAAGGATGGATAGAAGGGTCATAATTTTCTTTTCCCCTTTGTTTACTATTTACATTTATTTAAGTGCATATTATTTCCTGGTTGCATGTTTCTATTCTTTAGAAAAGGTTAATTATGGTCTATTGGATATTCTGTTATATTTTTTATTTCTAAATTATCTTTTTATTTATTGAAAAAATATTCAGTAAATTTTCTTAATAGCAGCAGGAGCAGATACGAAATTATTATCTATTGTTATAGTGTCTGGTTTATATGAACAGATAATATTACCCATTGTCCAGTTAATTTTTCAGTCCAAAGAAACTGGATGATTCTTGATTCAAATCCCCACCCTACCCATCATCCCCCCAAAAAATAAATAAAGTCACAATAGATTATAAGTATCATGTCATGTTCAGAATTTTCTTTCTTTTTTTTTTTTTAACTCTTTTTTTTTTTCTACTTGTATCTTGGAATGGTTTAAGGCTGTCGTTATATCACATCAATAATTTTGTACTGTATAAAACTGGATTTAACCTCAGAATCAACAAGGAAGTATATAAACTTGTTTATCAATAATTTAATCTATTTTTCAATAGAAAATAAAGAAATCTGTATTTTTTCTTTTTAAAAAACCAACCAAAAAGTATTTCTGTTGCTGTTGAACTAATAAGTTAAAAGATGTTTGATGCTAAAATTTCACTGTCTCTGTCACTAAAATATTTTCTTTTTTAAAAGTCAAGTAATATTTTCTCATTTGAGATTTTTTTTAAATCGAAGATAATTTTCTTCTTTTTTTATCTGGCATTAAATGACCCACAGAGGTTGACATGCCGTTAAACAAAACTTAATTCTCTTTCTATTGTCACTCAGTCAGTGAAATTGATTACCATTAAAATCTCTTGGATCAATTTTACAAAAAATTTCTTTGGAAATATTTTGAATTTATTATTTTCTACATTTGAGATTTACACGCTGTTCCAGAAAAATTGATATTATTTTGTAGTCTAAGAATTTGACCAATTCTCAGGTTACAATTCTATTTTTCTCTAACAATAACTGAATGTATCTTTGGATTTGCAATATAGGTTCTTTTCTGATCACTATATATATATATATATATATATATATATATATCGACTGATGAAGCCAAGCTCAATGCACGTCGAAATATATCTCCTACATATACTTGTCTGAGTTTTGTTCCTTTGTCCACATTTCTCCCCTCTAATCTTTACTACATTCTATCGGATTTACTCCAATCCTCCTATCCTCATATATATATATATATATATATATATATATAATATATAATAGTAATAATAAAGATGACTAATGAGTTGGGGACACTCTACCTAGGTTTCTCCTAATCGATCATCAGGATAATTCTGAATTAGTATTATCTGCGTTATTCGGACTATTGTCCTCATCTTCATTGTTATCTGTACAACATTTTGGCCGATATGCCCTCCGGCCTTCTTCAGATATTTCTTGTCGGACTCAATTCTTTGTAAACA
>CM042159.1:45355473-45360473 GCA_023376005.1 Doryteuthis pealeii | reverse complement strand
GAAATAGCATTGAAATTCTATTTAAAAATGCCCTGCATTTGTAAATCTCAAAAGTAAGCAAATCAATACATTAGGGTTTTTTTTTTACCCCCATCTACCCAATTGACGCTGGGTACTCACTTCTAGTTATAAATATTGCATAGAATAAGTTCTCTGTCAAACCAACTTAGTTTCTGATCAAAATCAAATTGTCCTAGCATTATCCTGAAGATAAAATGGTTTGAATTCAGTTTTCCTTCTCTTAAATTGGTTGCTTAATCAAGGTTAAAGAGCACAGTCTGGCGTATTTACCCATAGCTGGAGGGAGAATAGTTTTTGAAGGGTATTAATGTTATGTGAAATGCAAATAGCCTCGTCCAGTATTTGCACTCAATCCTGGACAAGGCTGTTTGCATTTCACACAGTGTGTGTGTATTTATATATACTTCACACAGTGTGTGTGTATTTATATATACTAGCAAGACCTGTGGATATACCACAGTATGATAATTTAATTATTACAATGTTATTTGATATGATTACTTAAGTGCGATTGCAAAATAGTTCAATATGTAAAAAGTATAATAATCTTGATTTAATTCTCTCTCACGCTTTATTAAAAGGAAGAGGATTATAAAATATTTACATTGACTTGCTGATAAAAAAGTGACAAAACCACGACTTGGAAAATATCTAAGTTGGGCTGTAAATTTGCCTGATGCTGGCTCGCTAAAACATAGCCTAAATCAATGCAGGGAGCTGGGACACCATAAGATCAAAATTACAAAAATATCTTCCGTAATTCACATTATATCAATATTATAAATAAAACAAACATGTAACTTATTTTTTTCAATTCCTTTTAATTTTACGTTGGGCATTTAAGTGACGCAAGACCATTTGGAATGTCTCATTTTTGAAATTGGGTGAAATGAAATGAGACAAATAAGAAATCTGCGATTAAGCGACACCAGATAATCTTGATTTACATTTTTGCATTGCATCTTGAACAATTTGGACAGTCTCATTTTTAACCATAAATAAGGATGATAATGGACGAAGAGTTAGGAACAACCGTATTAATATATATGATAATTCCATGTCAAATCATCCGTGACATGTCATCTATCCCCTTCAATTTTTTGGAAATTTTCTACAGGTGTGGACTATATTAACTCTTAACATCCCGTTGAGAATTTTCTAAGTCCAGATCCCCATTCCTATAAGGATTTATCAAAAATGGCAAAAAATGGCCTTTTCATTTAAAATTACCTGTTATTTCCCTTAAATCAAAGACTTCTAAATATGTTTAATATTACATTGAAACAAAGGTTATCATTTGGGGTAAATTAGGAAAATGAATGTGACTTCTGACCGGGTGGAATGAGGCAGTATAGGATGTTAAGAGTTAAAGTTAGACATTCTTCCAATTTCAAGAATTGGCGGAGTTATGTCCGTTTTTAGCTCTCCAAATTTGAGGGAGGTCGCAAAAAATGACGACTTTTTGTAATTTATTTTTGTCTGTAAAACGAGTTCTAGTTCGTCCATACTCCTAAAAATTGGTTAATAAAAGCATTTTTGCCCGATGAATCAAAAATGCTATTGAAAAAGTCTGAAAGTTAACCAATTTTAAGTTATTGATAATTTTTTAAATTTTTTCATAGCAAGATCAATATCCCAATGTGGCACTGCATCTATGAAAGATTTTTTTAATTATTTCATATCTCTTGAACATTATTTTTACCAAAAAGATAGTTTGGTTTTTGCTCAGAACCGTATTTTCCAATTTTAGAATCGGAAGCTCAAATTTTGGGGATGTCTAACTTTAACACAGTCTACACCTGTACAAAATTTCAGAAAAATTGAAGGGGTGGGTGAAAATTTTTTTTTTTTTTTTTTTTTCTAAAATGTTATTGAAAAAGTCTGAAATTAACCAATTTTAAGTTATTGATAATTTTTTTAATTTTTCATAGCAAGATCAATATCCCAATGTGGCACTGCATCTATGACAAAGATTTGTTTCCATTAATATTTCATATCTCTTGAACATTATTTTTACCAAAAAGATAGTTTGGTTTTTGCTCAGAACTGTATTTTCCAATTTTTAGAATCGGAAGCTCAAATTTTGGGGATGTCTAACTTTAACACAGTCTACACCTGTACAAAATTTCAGAAAAATTGAAGTGGGTGGGTGGTAAATTTTTTAATTTTTTTTTATTTTTAATTTTTTTATGATTTGACATAAAATTGCTCATATATATTTCAAGAAAACCAGTTTATAAAAAAAAAATCTTATCTTTTGATGCATGGAATCTATCTGCTTTTATTGTAGATGTGTTTGAAAGATTATTTTATTTATTTTTTTTTTTTTTGTATGTATGTATGTATGTTCAGTGTTAACTGACTTGTTGGAAAAATGAGAGCTGTCCTCTGAAAATAACCCTTAGACCAAATAATGGTAACTTGTCACGCCTGGAACTATTAGAATGAAGAGAAAATGGTAATAAATCTCTGTGAATGGTTTTTGTAGTGTCAGTCTTCATGGTACTTCTGGGGAATTTCTCAGAAGAGAATTACTTGTTTTTACATCTTATATATTCTCCTCATGGCACATGAAGGCACTTGTGGTCTGCTTGTAACTTTTATTGCAAAATGATATTGGATAGACAAGTAGATAGGTAGGTAGGTAGGTAGGTATGTGAGCAGTATAGGTCACTATTTAATAAGAGGTTAATCATTTTTGGATTAGTATGGACATTGGCAATATTGAAAATGTGCACAGGGTGCAATTAACTGTCTATGTGTATCTGAGTCACCAACCCTGTCAAATATCTACCCATCTGTCTATATATATTTACCAGGAGGTGTATGGTGTAATGGTTAGAGTTGTAGGAAATGGACTCATCGACCCGAATTCAAATCCTGGACAAAGCTGTTTGTATTTCACATTGCCCTAATACCCTTGGGAAAGGTATGAATCCCACTCTCCCTCCAGAGTGGGTAAATGGGTAAATAGTAGGGCAGACTGGGCTCTTTAACCTTGGTTAGGCAACCGGTCTAGGAGAAGGAAAACTCTGAATTCAAACTTGTTGAACTCTGGTTAAGAAATTGACTTGTGTCACATCCTGCTCGTGGGGAGGGGTTGGTATATATATATATATATATATATATATATATATATATTTATTTATTTACCAACCTCTCCACACAAACATTTTCTTAAGCAGAGCTTAACAGGTTTGAATCCTGAGTTTTCCTTTTTCTAGACTGGTTACCTGATTAAGGTTAAAGAACCCAGTCTGCTCTACTATTTACCTATAGCTGGAGGGAGTATAGTTGGATGCATACCTTTCCCAAGGGTATAAAGCTATGTGAAATGCAAACAGTCTCATCTAGGATTTGAATTTCCATTTCCTACGACTCTAACTATTACATCAAGCACCTCTGTCTGTCTATATGTATTTATCTCTCTTGGCAAAGGATATAGAAAATCCTGAGAAGAAGAGGTAATACTGGCCTGGCTCTGCATTGGTCACACAAGACTTACACACTCTTTTTTAATATTCCAGTGATGCTGATAGCTTTTTGACATATTTGCTTTGAATGAGTCCCTGGGAAAATTTATGGGTCCCAACTAAAGCTGTTTAACTCCTACCTTGTAACCTATCCTGTGTAATTCATTTCTAAGAAACTATTGAAATGTATTTACTGTTAGCTTGAAATGGTGAGGGAAGAAAAAAGAAAAACACTGGGACGCATGGATATGATTTTACTGCATCAGGGACTCAGGTCGTGTACCTATCAGCATCTGTGTACTCAAACAAGAGGACCAACCATGATGTGTAAGATGTTAAACACCCTGCATAGTTAAACACCCTCTCATAGAAATGTGGAAAATTTATTCTTCAAAACTTTTTGCTCTTATCAGAAAACAATTTTTCAGTGCAACTAACATGAAAGATCCATATATTATTTCATTTTCTAATCTCTGTTTACTGTGACATAGGAAAGATCAGGTGCTATTTATCTATATCCCTTTTGTTTGTAGTATACAGGGCCAGTTTAATGACGAGTCTCATATGCATGGTCAAAACTAAAGATAACCCTCATCCCTGTGGCTTATTGGTTGATTGATTTTAATGGCATATCAACTTGTCTGAAGTTATGTTATACCTAGTGGTTTGGAAGTATTATATGTTGTGTATCTATATTTACACACTTGTAGTAATTGATGTAAAAAAAAAAAAATTAGAAATGTGTTAGGTCATGTTGTATGGTACTGATTAGGTTCATGTCTATATTCTATGTTATAATTTTATTTCCTTCAAAAAAGGACAGAATGTCTTCTATGTTGACTTTTTCAAATAGATCTTTCATATTGTTTGCATTAAAATAACGGTTTCTGATGTGAGAAAAAAACCATGCATTCTATAAATAAGTGTTTGGCAGTCAAAGGTGTTTGACATGTTTTACACTGTGGTTGTTGTTCTTGTTTGAGTATATAAGAGTGTGTTAGTCTTGTGTGACCAATGCGTAATTGAGACACAATAACTTGTTCCTTTCTAAACTTCCTTAAGGTTGGTCTCCATGCAGTCTAGGCTAGTCTTCCTTGTTCTGCTTGAAGATAATGGCATTGCTGAGAGAAATAGCACTCTCCAATTTCGGTCTAAAAAAAACGGCTAGAAAAGTGCAGATGTGTATGTGAATCCAAAAAGGCATTGTATATACTTAGTCTGTGTCTCCAAATTGCCTGTTTCTCGGTCGGTCTATTTATATTTAAAACTCTAAACTTATTTTCAGTTAAGATTGTCATATTTAAGTTAGATGAAAGAAGACAGTTCTGTATTTGGAAAACTGTTCACAATGCACTCATTAACCTTTAGGAAGCAGGCTTAGTGTAATGGTTATTGTTGTAGGAAATGGAATTGGCAACCTGAGTTCAAATCCTGGACGAGGCTGTTTGTGTTTCACATTGTGCTAATGCCTTTGTAAAAGGCATGAATTCATTGGAGTACACCTTT
>CM042159.1:45272973-45347973 GCA_023376005.1 Doryteuthis pealeii | reverse complement strand
ATTGTCATCATCTTCAGGCCGTGCTAGTAGCACGAATATCCATGACAATCTCTCGACAACTGTGCCTATCATTCATTGCCTCCGGCAGGTCCTCTGCACAACATCCAGTATCTGTGTAGACCTGTTTGATGTATGTCTTTGCTGAACGACCCTCCCTGGCATTCCCATGTGCTGATTTACACAAGAGAACATCACTTATGAGTTCGTCCTTGCTCTCAGTCGATAGAGTGTCTAATTAGGAACCACAAGGTTCCAGGTTTCATACTGGCCCTCGCCAACTTGGCATATGAGTAGCACAGGGATTCATGTGGTAAAGTGAAGAGCTGATGGTAGGTGTGGTGCTCCACCTCAAACACTAAAAACATTCTTCTTGGTCCAACACTAGTGTTAGGATAGAGGATAGACTACCTCACTGTCTTGCTGATTCTGACTTTAGGCCATTCCAATGACTTATGTATATATTTTTTATTTCTAAACCCGACAGTATAAAAAAAACTCCTAGCTTTATACTTTGTAATTACACAATACAAACTTTTGCCTGGAGAAAAAAATATAAGAAAAACAAAAGATCAAATCATATGCACCTCCTGAAAAAAAATCAGAGGGTACTATAAAAATGGCCAAAAGAAAAAAGAAAAATGGCCAAAAGAAGAAATAAGTCGAATATACTAAAGTGTATATACAAAGAGTATAGCTAATAAATAATAATAAGAAGAATCAGAATTATCCTGATGATCTGTTAAGAGAAACCTAGGTACATATTCTCTGACTCATTAGGCTTATTATATATATATATATATATATATATATATATATATATATATAATAATAATAAACAGTTTTTTATACTGTCAGAGTTTAGAATATATATATATATATACCAGTTTTGTTGATCTGTACAGACAACTCTTGTCGGACGAGTTTTTGGTTGATCCTTTCTAATTTTCAGGCCATCTTTTTGGTGTCGGGGTGGAACTGGTGTATTGAAACCTTTGGTGGACTGTTACACCAGTTCCACCCCGACACCAAAAAGATGGCCTGAAAATTAGAAAGGATCAACCAAAAACTCGTCCGACAAGAGTTGTCTGTACAGATCAACAAAACTTGTATGAAAGAAAAATGCTGCCAAAATACACTTATTTTAATATATATATATATATATATATATATATATATATATATATATATATATATATTCCTTTTTAGATATCTGTTTTTTTTACTTTTGTTTTCTTCTGAAAATGATTTTAGAAATAATTTGTAGGGGCCTTGTACTCAGATTTTCGAGTAGAAGAAAATTCAAGTGTTGGTTTCTACAACTTCAGCACCTGATACTATGGATATATGCGCGCTCTGTAGAAAACAAAAGAAAAATCAAAGTAAATATAAGAATAAACCTTATATACAATACATATTCCTTTACAATTCGAATGTTCTATGTTCTCTAAGTGATACTAAAAACAGTATATGGAAGTGGGTTAATTGTGTATGTGATGTGCGTATGTTTATGCATGTGACTGCTTGTTGATTGTGTCTGTTTTAGTAGAAATATGTGTGTGGCAGTTTTATGAAACAAAAAAATATGTGAGTGAGTGAGTGAGTTCTGAAAGTCTAAGATGGAGGGTTTAGAGCAGGGATTCCCAACGTGGGGCCAATTCAATAATAATAGGGAGGCAATATGAAAAATATAGTAATATCAACATTTTTATTTTATTTTACCCTATATGGGTAAAAATTATAAATTTGTAGGGTGAAATTGTAATTACAACTTAGCTGAGCACTGCAGCTTGTTCAATCTAGTCAAGTGTTCACCCACTAATGTTATTGTGCATCTGGCACCAGCTATATGCATGATTTCTGACTTGTTTAACTTTGCAGTTCTTCATCTGTTGCCCTTCCCCCCCGCAATTATACACATTATAAGATGGATTTTATTTGATTAAATTTGAAGTTAAACCCTTTAGTTTTATTTGAAAGATACAATTTTTGATGTTATACTTCTTCAAAACTGATATTGTTATATCATACTAAACAATTAACGGGTGAGGGACATGAAGAAATTTGTGATAAAAAAGTGGGGCATGGTACTAAAATGGTTGGGAACCCCAGGTTTAGAGAGATCTTAAATATTTTTTGGAAGAGAAAAAAGTAAAGGAAGGGTGAGGAAAGAAAAGGTGTGGGGAGGGGGTAGTAGGTGAAGAAAAAGGATTTAGATTTACAATATGGAAGAAAATGGAAGAATTAAAAATTAGTATTTTTTTATAAATTTTGTTCTGATATCTTATTATAATGTAGATTGTGTGTTTTTCTGTCTGTAACCGAAACTATATTACTATTCAAGTCACAATTCTCTTTGTTATTTACGTCACATTCTACAGGATTTTATTTTTATTTAAACCTCAATTATTGATAAAATTGCTTTATATTATTAATACTGTTGACAATATCTACATATTAATAACATGCAATTGTATTTATATATAATACAAAATAGCAATTTACAGTGTGAATGGGAAGGCTAATTTGCATATTGATATAAAAAATCTGATTTTAATAATATGTGCTTAGTATTACTGATTTTTAATTGTTTGATTTTATCTTAATGAATATTAGCAAAAATCTCGAAGATAAATCTTAAAAGAAATCCGTTAACAAGAAGAAATAAGTGTAATTTTATTCTTTACTTCCTATTTTAACTGAATAGTTAAATTAGGAAAATTTAGCAATGAAAGACGGGAGTGGGGGAAGAGTAAGTTTCTGTTGTTCTATTTTTTGATTATACACCCTCAGTTTCAAATCTTTTTATCTGCATTCTTATTTAGTTTCATTAGCCTTTCTAAATTAATCTAATATTTTATTACATTAAAACTTAAATACTTGCACCCGTAGGGTGCATACATTTGCTAGTATAACTAAAAGATCATGATAAGGTTATAATTAATTTATTTTTGTAAAATGTATATATATATATATATATATATATATATATATATATTATAATTAATTCACCAAATTTTAAAGTAGAAATTGACAATGATTTATTTCAGAACATTATTTACAGCTTTACTTTTAGTATGCACAAACACTTTACAGTATGACATAAGACAGAGTTCCCCAACCTTTTTAGCTTATGGCCAAGATCATCAAAGTTAAGCAGCAATAAGCCTGTTCAATACTTAGATGGGTGACCATTTAAGCAACAACAGGTACTGTAAGCGACCTGATATCAAAATGACTTGATTTGGCATTAAATGACCTGAATGATTATGCCAAGGCTGCTATTAGTTCATAGAGACAACCAAGGTATATATTTCTTTCTGATCACATTTTTATTAAGTTAGAACTAGAACTCCCAAGCTAGAGATCCTTGACCACATGCAGGGAATGATTATGCCAAGGCTGCTATTAGTTCATAGAGACAACCAAGGTATATATTTCTTTCTGATCACATTTTTATTAAGTTAGAACTAGAACTCCCAAGCTAGAGATCCTTGACCACATGCAGGGAATGATTATGCCAAGGCTGCTATTAGTTCATAGAGACAACCAAGGTATATATTTCTTTCTGATCACATTTTTATTAAGTTAGAACTAGAACTCCCAAGCTAGAGATCCTTGACCACATGCAGGGAATGATTATGCCAAGGCTGCTATTAGTTCATAGAGACAACCAAGGTATATATTTCTTTCTGATCACATTTTTATTAAGTTAGAACTAGAACTCCCAAGCTAGAGATCCTTGACCACATGCAGGGAATGAAACTGGTATATACTTACATTATGACATTTCCGGCTTAACTGACTCTAAGCTAACTGAACTTATTTCCCACCCGCAGGAAGTTGGGGAGGGGTCAACCTGATGTCACTGAATGTCAATCATCTAACCACCAAAGATTTTGAATTTCAACAACCCTGAATTCAAAATCTGTCTCTACACTGTCTGTCTAAAAATCAATGGTACTTATCAATATACAACAATAATACTTGAAAATGTTGATTTTAAATAGATCTTAAAGAAACAACTTTAATTCTTTTTTTTTTTCAGATGTCCTATGTATATTTTTGCATATACTAATATTAATATTGTTATAAAATGTCTGTAAATTAAATGCCTATACACTGACAGAAAATAAAATCTCAACGCTCTAATGGACAAACGGTAATTTTGACCTGGGTTCAATAAGTGCACAGGGTGTCTGTGTACTGTTGTTACACCACTTATTCTGGAACCTGTGCACTTATTGAACTGTATTGATAACCATTAACTATGATCCATCTATATTACCTGTGCATTTAATTGAGTAAATTGAAACAATATTTTGGATCTTGCAATTTTCTTTTCCTGTTGGTGTAATTTACATGAGTTCTTTGATTTTTCATTTTCAGGATTTTAAAAATAAACCAATAATATCTCTCTGACATTTTAAAAATTTTTTTTTTTTTTGTTTAACTTAAGTGTTTTGCATGATATAACTAAGACAATATCTTTCTTCTTGTTTCTTGTTTTAATTGAATGTTAAAAATAATAGAAATCTTGCTATATTTGTCTTGTTAATGTCTTCTTGCATGGTTTCATTCTGAAATAGCAAAACTAACTCTAAAAACAAAAAAAGAAAACATTGTATTTTCTCTGCTTCAGTTGATCACTCACTGGTTAAAGCACTGGAATAAAAACTATAAAAGAACTAATGTACACGGTGGTCCAAAAGTCTTATCACTCTCTACTTTTTGATTTCTTTTCCTTTTTTTTCTTTCTTCATGGTGGTAAAATAATTAGATAATAAAACCCCAAATTCTATCTAGCGATGAAGTTCCAATTTTGTAGCTCTGGAAAATATAGAGTACTCCTTCATCACCATTACTCTTTTTTAGAGGTAAAATAATTCCATAGCTTATATATGTTATTAAAAGTAGGAAGCGCGTGGTGCGATGGTTAAAGTCATGGGAAACGGACTCGTCGCCCTGAGTTCAAATCCTGGATGTGATAATTGCATTTCATTTAGCGCTAATACCCTTGGGAAAGGTATGAATCTTACTCACCCTCCAGCTATGGATAAATAGTAGGGCAGACTGGGCTCTTTAACCTTGGTTAGGCAACCAGTCTAAGAGAAGGAAAATATTTTGGTGGTCCAAAAGTCTTATATCACTCTCTACTTTTTGATTTCTTTTCCTTTTTTTTCTTTCTTCATGGTGGTAAAATAATTAGATAATAAAACCCCAAATTCTATCTAGCGATGAAGTTCCAATTTTGTAGCTCTGGAAAATATAGAGTACTCCTTCATCACCATTACTCTTTTTTAGAGGTAAAACAATTCCATAGCTTATATATGTTATTAAAAGTATGAAGCGCGTGGTGCGATGGTTAAAGACATGGGAAATGGACGCGTCGCCCTGAGTTCAAATCCTGGATGTGATAATTGCATTTCACTTAGCGCTAATACCCTTGGGAAAGGTATGAATCTTACTCACCCTCCAGCTATGGATAAATAGTAGGGCAGACTGGGCTCTTTAACCTTGGTTAGGCAACCAGTCTAGGAGAAGGAAAACTCTGAATTCAAACCTGGTGAACTCCGCTTAAGAAATTGACCTTGTGTGGAGGAGTTGGTATATATGTATATATATATATATATATATATATATATATATATATATATATATGTGTTAAATCAAAGAACAGTCAAAGTTAAAACAATAAGTAAGGGTGAGAAGACTTTCGGACGAGTTAAAGATGTATTTAAAGCAAATTAGATTAGAGTTCATGATCTTTAGCCTGTGTTGTTTAAATAAAAATAAATTTAATACTGGTAGATTTTTAAAAAATTATTAACATGCTTATGGAGTATCTTTATATAATTTCAAACAATCTCCACCTGTTCGCCATCTTTATCAACACGTTCTTGAAGTTAAAGATGTTTTTAAAACAAATTAGAGTTCTTGATCTTAGACTGTGTTTTTTTTTTTTTTAAATTTTAAATACAGGTTGATTAAAAAATATTGTTAACATCCTTATGAGAGTATCTTTATGACATAATTTCAAACAGTCTTCACATGTCCAGCATCTCTGTCAACATATTCTTGAAATCTCCCACAGGTGATAAAAAAAATAAAAAGGTTAATATTTCTCTTGGAGTATCTTTGTTAGAAAAGTGGAAGTTATATTACAGAGACTGGAAAAGATTCCAATAATGCAATAAAGATTCCAATAATACGAGGTGTGTCAAAAAAAAGTATTGAGATTTTTTGTACTTTTTAACACACCTTGTATTTGGCCCAAAAAAAAAAAAAAAAACGAATCGAAACATTCCATTCATTCTTCATTTCTATTTTGGTAAATACAGCTTTAAACTTGATACTTTTTTGACACACATAGTATTCTGAAAAAAATTAATTCCATTCATTCTTTATTTCTATCTTGGTAAATACAGCTTTAAACTTGGTACTTTTTTGATACACCTTGTATTCTGAAAAAAAAATTAACGTTCCATTCATTCTTTATTTCTATCTTGGTAAATACAGCTTTAAACTTGGTACTTTTTTGATACACCTTGTATTCTGATAAAAAAATTAACATTCCATTCATTCTTTATTTCTATCTTGGTAAATGCTGTATTTACCAAGATAGAAATAAAGAATGAATGGAACGTTAATTTTTTTAAAACTTGGTACTTTTTTGATACACCTTGTATTCTGAAAAAAAAATTAATGTTCCATTCATTCTTCATTTCTATCTTGGTAAATACAACTTCAATCTCAATACTTTTTTGACACATTGTATGTTGACAAGGATGGTGAACAGGTGAAGACTTTAAAATCATAAAGGAACTCCCATATAGATGTTAACATTTTTTGAAATATCTTGTATGATAATTTCTAAGATTTTTTTGTGCAATTAAACTTCCATAATTATTGATCTTAATTTGTATAGTTGATTGATTCGTAACATTCAATGTTTTATTTAGTCTACTTGAAAAGCATCTTTTACTAATTAAACCAAATAGTTCAATTTTAGAATTGTGGACTAATTAAGAGCCCCCCCCTCCTCAGAAAAACACCCCAACTGTTGACATGGTTTACTTTTTGAATCTTATTAAATACTAATTTAACTGTCAAAAAAGTGATGTCTGTGTTTAAAGTAATTGTGCAGTTACGTTTTATATATAAAATGTATTTAAAAAAATGGCTCTGCATTTTTTTATGTTCTCTATCTTTTTTTTAATATAAAGATGAAATTATGTGATGGTAACATTCGATTGTATGTCTTTTCCCTTTAAAATAATTGAAGAGTTATGAGAAATTAAACTAATTTTTAATTATTTCTCTGAATTTTTTAGATGAGGCTTGATAATTTAATGAATTATTGGTATTAGATAGGAATACTTAACTATGCAAAAAAAAAAAAAAAATTCCCCAAAACAACTACATAAAAAAAGTAAATATAAACATATAATGAACACTGTTACCTAACCTGTTGGCATAAAATAACCCTAGACTGGTAGACATGCCATTAAAATCCATCCATGTATCTTCATGTTGGCATCATTGCAAAACGTTTCATGTATTGGGTAAAAATACAATCATCAGATGAAACACATTCTGTTTATTTAGTTTTTATCCTGCTCTGCTGGCCAGTATTTGAGCACTTTCTTGACTTGAGAAAAACATTTTTATAATGATTTATTTGTTCACCTTATGTAGATTTATGATTTACAGAGATTTGGTTGAATACCACAGAATATTTCTTTATATTTTTCAATTGCTTCTGTTCAAGCTCTCATGTCATTTTTCAGAGAAGGTGCCCCATATTTTTTCCCAAGCGCTTTTGACCACATTCATGATTGTCTTCAGATGGCTTATCTGTTAAATAATCTCACTTGAATAATAACTTGCTGCTGACTTATATATATATATATATATATATATTTTTTTTTTTTTTTATTTGAATATAACACCACTTTATTCTGAATTATAATAATTTAATAAAGTTTTCTGAAGAAGCTTCATTCAAAATGAGGCGAAATATCAATTGAATTTATGCTGTCTGTGTTGTTATATCCACACTTTCCTTTATTCTCAACCACATCTTGTCAGATTTATTCAAATTCTTCACTCCTCATATTTTTTATTTCTTTATTCTTTTAACAGATGCTGATGCAAATAATAGCTTTTTATTGAGTGCTTTAACCAGAAGAAAATAAATTACTTGTATAAATGAATGTTACATTGTTATATCAATAAAAAAAATTCCTTTTTTTTTCTCTCCTTGTAACGGGTAATATTGCATTTATAAAGTATTTTTTAAAGATTATATTTGGAAAATTGTTTTTTAAAAATAAAAAACAAAGAAAATTTATAAAAAAAAAACAAAAGAACCTTTTAAAAGTGTCCTTCCTAATATTGCTTGAGGTGATGACGTACAGTTTTTTTTTAGAACACCTGAAATGTTGTTAATCACCTGCTGCTGCTGCCGCTGCTGCTGCATGTAAAATGACAATCCATCTACTCACCTTTGTTTCTCTTTTTACTTAATGCTGCATCTACAGTTCCCGGCCATCGTAGGTCTGGTTCGTATGGCAACCCTCTACCTTTTGTAAATCCAAATTCATTTGTAAACCTGACTCCAAATAGAAACTCATTTACAGGTGAGATAATTGGAGGTGTGCTGATAATTTAACTTTTCTCTGCCGCTTTTTCTTTTTCATTTTTTAAATTTTAATTTAATTTAAAAAAAATTTAATTTTTTTTGTTATTTGGTTGGTGTTGAGGGTTAGGTCATTCTTTTATGCTTTGATAACTGATAAGTGCCCCCCACCCCCCAAAAAAAGGAACACCCCCTCAAAAACCCTGACTTGTGGAACCAAGTAACCAATAAGCACTCCAAATTATCAACTTAATGAAAGGTTCATATTTTAACTCATCACCGGTAACTTTGACTTTCAAATATTTGAAAATAAACCAACAGATGATTTTTGCAATTATATTGTATCTGACAAAAACAAATTTTACAAATTGTGTGATACTATTTCTGAACAACATCCTTTTATTTAAGTAAACATAAAAATATTTGTAAATAAAAACTGTATTTTTATTTAGATAAACATAATTGCATTTCTCTTCTGATTAAGTAAAAACTATTTTAGTATAAAAACGTCTTTCGTCTTTTTTTAATTTATCATAAGTGTTGAAAAATACTCATAAACTTGTGATTAAAAAATATTCATTTAAAAAAGATTTTGCTATTGAATTTTAATTTGTTTACATGTACCAACCATCTATTTATTTAATTTATCGTAAGTTCAACATCTCCATAAACTTCTGATTAAAATAATTTGTTTACAAAAATTTGGAAGCGGAAGTTACTGGTGACGAGTTAAAATGTTAACCTTTTCATTAAGTTAATGATTTGAGGTGCCTATTGGATGCTTGGTCCAACTTATGAGTTTTTATCTTGTTTTACAGCTTATTTTTTAGATTTGAAATATATTGTGATATTGCTCTGCGTTTATGTGTCTTGAGCATTGTAAAGATTCTATCGATTAAAAATGCTTTTTGCCCCGAATTTTAAGCATGATAATAATTACACACACACACACACACGCATATATATAGTCATCCACAGACACCCTGTTTTGATGTATCACATCTCTTTAGTATGGCTAGACATTTACAAGCTACCTCCAGCCAAGATGGAAACCCAATTGATTTATCATCAATAAGGCTCCTTACCGCTTGGCTATCATCAGCACTTATATACTGCGAAGAGAATTTTAACTGAAAAATACATGTATTTGTAAAGGCCTCCAGAGAGTGCTCCATCTGTATTATCAAAGACACACCAATGCTATACAAAGATTTGACTAGTTACTTTTTACTATACTCCAATCTGAAAATTGTGTTAAACACACAAAACTTAAGTAACAGAAATATAGTATCCATGCTTTTATATTTGCTGTGCTATAATAGCATTGAGCACTCTTTCTATGTAAACACTTTTCTTCTTTGCAGTCCTTCATTTTATATATATATATATATATATATATATATATATATATTAAATTTTTACTTGAAGGCACTTACAACGCATGTATCGCATAAAATTCGATACTTTTTCTTATAGAAAATGAACTTGACAAGTGTAATCCCAGCAAAGGATGGCTCGATGTGTAGAATACCGTACAGACTGTTTCGACTTTATTAAGTCTCATCAGCGGTATATACATATATAAAGTCGAAACAGTCTGTACGGTATTCTACACATCGAGCCATCCTTTGCTGGGATTACACTTGTCAAGTTCATTTTCTATAAGAAAAAGTATCGAATTTTATGCAATACATGCGTTGTAAGTGCCTTCAAGTAAAAATTTAATATATACTTTATTCAGCAACGTTTCTAAATAAACAAACATCCAAATATCTTATATATATATATATATATATATATATATAGGAAAATGGAAATAAATCTGATGGTATGTAACTATATAAAATAGGGAAAAAAACAAGGTATTCAGCAGATGGTTTTATCATAGTGTGAAGTATTTGTCAATGTAATTTTTTTTTTCCTTATATTAAACTATCATCGGGGCATTGTCAATATGTAATGTATCTTCTAAATTATATTCAAATTTATATATATATATATATATATATATAGGGTTGACATGCCATTAAAATCATTCAATAAAAGAAATTATGAAGAAGTTATATATGAATCCTTACAATTTTATTCTTGAATTTGGAAAAAATACAAGAAATTCAAAAATTATCCACGCACTTGTTTTATGGAAGCCAAGCTCATCATGGATGATTTTATAGGTATTTGATAGGTATTTATATTATGTAGATTTTTTGGACTATTGTCCTCATCTTTATTGTTATATGACATGAAGGCTCCTGAGTTCGACAAGAAACACCTGAAGAAGGCCAGAGGGCACATCGGCTGAAATGTTGTGTATATAAAAAATAAAGATGAGGCCAACAATCTGAAAAATCTAAATGTCCGGTACCTAAACTTTGGACCGGGGGGGGGCCCATGCCATGATACTTTTTTAAACATTTTTTGGTTATGATTTTTAAAAGTTGATGTAGAAAATACAAAGAGTTAACTATTTCTCTTGAATACAAAAAAAATGTTAAGTCTGCATTTTGTTTCTTGAAATAACAACTTTAAATTAATCAACGCACTAAAAGAATGGCCTGATAAAAAAAGAAAATTTTTTTTTTTCTGCACTAGCTTCAACTTTGCCTACAATTTTACTTACACTGGGTTTTTTTTGTTGTTTTGTTGTTTGTTTTTTTTTATTCAAAGGTTTTGCAGTGCATTGATTTTATGTATTGATTTTATATACACCGCCTTTTTTTTTTTCTTCTTTTTTTTTCTTTTTCTCTTTCTCAAGCTTTTTTTGCTGATTTCAAATTATGCATTAATACATATTTAATCTACATTTTAAATATTTATGAGTTTTATATTAAAATATTAATATTTTTCTTTTGATTTTTCATAATATTTCTCTAACCATCTTCAGGTTAAATATTGTAAATGTTGAAACAATGTTCCATTTAAGCTGTATTTTTACACAGTCAAACACAACAAAAAATTACGCTTCAAAATCTAATACTGTGTATGGATTTTGGAAGTTTTAGAATCAAGAAAGAAAGAAAAAAAGAAGATTCAATTATAAAATTTGTAGCAGAACAAGCTTGTCCTTTTGTACTGACCTTTGTTTTATAAACTTTAGATTTAAAAAAAAAAATCAACAATTATGCTAAAAGTGATATTTCTGCTCATTCCACATCTTTAGGGGCACACAGGCTTTTTGGTCCCATATAGATCATAAAATAATTATTGTGAACATTTCTCCTGTGCATGTTTGTCTTAATATTGAATATTCTTCTCTCATCAGTTAAGATTCTTGTCGCCATTTTAGGCGATGGTAGAAAAGGGTGGAGTCTCATTTGTAGTAGAAAATCCAGTGGTAGTCCTTGAAATCCTAGGTAGAACAAGTGTGTACTTGTAGCAGAGAATCCATTCCTAGTCCTTGAAATCCTAGGTAGAGCAGGAGTGTGCTTATAGCAGAGAATCAAGTCGTAATCCTTGAAATCCTAGGTAGAACAAGAGTGTACTTGTAGCAGAGGATCCAGTCGTAATCCTTGAAATCCTAAGTAGAACAAGAGTGTACTTGTAGCAGAGAATCCAGTTGTAATCCTAGGTAGAACAAGAGTATACTTGTAGCAGAAAATCCAGTGGTAGTCCTTGAAATCCTAGGTAGAACAAGTGTGTACTTGTAGCAGAGAATCCATTCCTAGTCCTTGAAATCCTAGGTAGAACAGGAGTGTACTTGTAGCAGAGGATCCAGTCGTAATCCTTGAAATCCTAGGTAGAACAAGAGTGTTCTTGTAGCAGAGAATCCAGTCGTAGTCCTTGAAATCCTAAGTAGAACAAGAGTATACTTGTAGCAGAGGATCCAGTTGTAGTCCTTGAAATCCTAGGTAGAACAAGGACCAGAGGATCCAGTTGTAATCCTAGGTAGAACAAGAGTGTACTTGTAGCAGAGGATCCAGTTGTAATCCTAGGTAGAACAAGAGTACTTATAGCAGAGAATCCATTCCTAGTCTTTGAAATCCTAGGTAGAACAAGAGTGTACTTGTAGCAGAGGATCCAGTTGTAGTCCTTGAAATCCTAAGTAGAACAAGAGTATACTTGTAGCAGAGGATCCAGTGGTAGTCCTTGAAATCCTAGGTAGAACAAGAGTGTACTTGTAGCAGAGGATCCAGTGGTGATCCTTGAAATCTTAGGTAGAACAAGAGTATACTTGTAGCAGAGGATCCAGTCGTAATCCTTGAAATCCTAGGTAGAACAAGAGTTCTTGTAGCAGAGAATCCAGTCGTAGTCCTTGAAATCCTAAGTAGAACAAGAGTATACTTGTAGCAGAGGATCCAGTTGTAGTCCTTGAAATCCTAGGTAGAACAAGGGTGTACTTGTAGCAGAGGATCCAGTTGTAATCCTAGGTAGAACAAGAGTGTACTTGTAGCAGAGGATCCAGTTGTAATCCTAGGTAGAACAAGAGTGTACTTTCCAGTTGTAATCTAGGTAGAACAAGAGTGTACTTATAGCAGAGAATCCATTCCTAGTCTTTGAAATCCTAGGTAGAACAAGAGTGTACTTATAGCAGAGGATCCAGTTGTAGTCCTTGAAATCCTAAGTAGAACAAGAGTATACTTGTAGCAGAGGATCCAGTTGTAGTCCTTGAAATCCTAGGTAGAACAAGAGTGTACTTGTAGCAGAGGATCCAGTGGCGATCCTTGAAATCTTAGGTAGAACAAGAGTATACTTGTAGCAGAGGATCCGGTTGTAGTCCTTGAAATCCTAAGTAGAACAAGAGTATACTTGTAGCAGAGGATCCAGTCGTAATCCTTGAAATCCTAAGTAGAACAAGAGTGTTCTTGTAGCAGAGGATCCAATCATAGTCCATATAGTATTAAGTTCAGTTATCAACTGACTTCTGGAAAAATTGATCATGACATTAAATGCATTCTATGTCATTTTTGATTGGTCAATGCCTGTTCCTGTTATTTGTGAAAATCTATAAATAAAAGTGGGGACTTTTCATACAATTTATTCCCCTGATAATCCAACATTAGTGTTGAAACAGAACCCGAATTTAAAAACAAAAGCTAAGATTAAGACTAAAAAAAAAAAAAAAGAAACCTTTTTTTTTGTATTTAATGTAATAAATCTATAGAGTGGCCTATTGTTGGTATCAGCTGAACAGCAAAGTTGTCTATGCCCATTTTAATTGCACTATACCATGGAGATTGCTTTGCTGAGTTGGAGTGCCACACCTACTGTTAGCTTCCAGATGCTTTACGCACAGATCAGATTACCCAAGCTGTGCTACTCATGAGCTTTGGTGAGGACGAGTATTGAACCTGGAACCTTGCAACTCCTAGGCAAATGCTTTACCGGCCTCTTTTGATCTGGTGTAATGTTACATAAGATTTTAGAAGTTTATTATACAACTCAAGAACCTGCTCTTTCCCCCATCATAACAGTGGTCCATGATGATATTGTTGCTTCTATTTTGGGAGTAAAGGATTTATCATTTACTTGCAAGTGCTTGTGGTGTAATAGTTATTGTCATAGTAAATGGAAATGGTAACATGAGTTCAAATCCTGGATGAGGCAATTGTAGATAGCAGAGTTAATACTTGTTTTCATTTGTGAACTTAGACACAAATTTTCTGCTCATTCAGTGGTCTGTTGGCTTCAAGGAATCGGATAAATTTAAACTTCTCTAAACACAGTCAACATGATTTTTTATCTCTTTTTTCTTCTCTCCAGATCTCTCTCTCTCTCTCTCTCTTCTCTCTCTCTCTCTCTCTTCTTCTCTCTCTCTCTCTCTCTTCTCTCTCTCTCTCTCTCTCTCTCTTTTTTCTCTCTCCAGATCTCTCTCTCTCTCTCTCTCTCTCTCTCTCTCTCTTTTTTTCTCTCTCTCTCCAGATCTCTCTCTCTCTCTTTTTTTTTCTCCTTCTCTCCAGATCTCTCTCTCTCTCTCTTTCTTCTCTCCAGATCTCTCTCTCTCTTCTTCTCTCAGATCTCTCTCTCTTCTTTCTCCAGATATCTCTCTCTCTTCTCCAGATCTTCTCTCTCTCTCTCTCTCTTTCCAGATTTTTTCTTCCCTCTTTTTAAATTCTTCTCTCTATACCTCATCTATTCTTTTTTCTCTCTATCTATTTTCTTCTTTCTGTATCTCATATATATCTTTTGTTCTATTTGTCTTCTCTCTCTCTCTCTCTCTCCTCACATTTTTTCCTCTTTTTCATTTTTCTTTCATTCTCTCTCTCTGCCTGTCTTGTCTCTCCCTCCCTCTCTCCTCACATTTTTTCCTCTTTTTCATTTTCTTTTATTACCCCTCTCTCCCTTTTTACTCACATTTTCTTTCCTTCTTTTTTTGTATTTCTTTTGTTCTATTTGTCTTTTTTTCTCTTGATATTTAATCTTTTCTCTCTCTCTTTCTTTCTCTTTTTACTTCTTCTTCTTCTTTTAACTTAATGTTATTCAATATTAGATTAGTTGCTTATAGAGTAAATTGCATTTCTATGCCAATACCAAAACTGCATGTGATATGCAGAGAAGCCAATTTACATGAAATTTAGATTAAACAGATTAAAAACATTCTGCTAATCAACTTTGTCATTTATCAGCAAAATACCATTTTTTGTTGGGGAAAATTTATTCTTTTTGAAGTTACACAAAATGGGAGTTAACAAAAGCAAAGATATATGAAAAAGAAAAAAAAAACAGAAAACAAAATGTGGCCATTTTTTTTTTTCCTTTTTCTTTTCAGTTTCTTTTTTTTTTTTTTTTTTCCTTTTTTTTCCTTTTTTCTATTTCCTTTTTCTTTTTCTAATTAGAACAGAAAACAGCCTTAGACCTTTTATAGCAGTTGATTCTAAAAATCATCAAAGAGTTGGGGGTGGAGGAACTTTCTTTTTCTTAAATTTTTTTTATTCTTTAAATGAAGTCTGTTGTTTCACAAGGCTTTTATTATTATTATTATAATTATTATTATTTCATTTTAAAAGTAATTTTGTTGTAATATTGTGCAAACTTTTTCTTTTGTATCATTTTTTTTTTTTAATATCTATTTTCTATAATATTGAAAAGGTTATTGACGTTAGGCATTTTTTTATTGTAATTTTTTTTTTGTTTAATAGTATGGTGGACAAATGAGTTAAATTAAAAAAAATACATTGACATTTTTCAACTCGTGAGGTTTATTTTTGGTCTCTTTTGAACTTTGGCAAGATTAGTTTAACTTTATGGTTATATGAGGAAAATTATGCGCAACGACTTGATATAGTAATGAAATATAAAGGAAATATATAATTCTTATTTAAATTTAACTGACTTGAAAATTTTAAGAGTCAACTCAGCAGAAGCTTATCAGGGAACCTGCAGGCCTTTCAAGTTATCAAGAATAAGTTTCATTCTTATAAATTGACTGATAAATATGCTATTGTTAGGTTTAATTCAAATTCAAATTCAATGAAGGAAGAAAGGAAGGAATTGTATTAAGTTGGGGAGAAGAAAGAAAAGAAAAAAAAAGGAAGAATTCAATTACCAAGTCTGTCTATTGAGTCTGCAATCTTTACCTGTTTGCTTCATCATTGAGATGTGCTGATAGCATGGGTTCCCTTGACTCCCTCTTACCATCCATCCCTATCAGCTATCATTGGCAGGTTGTGTGTGTGTATATGTATGTATATATATATATATATATATATAATATATGGAATGATGAAACTCATAACTTTAAGTTTCATGGTTATGCAATCTTCAGATGAGTCAAATGGTTGAGATTTTTAAAAATATATATATATATATATGAATGAGTAAGTAGAATCTGTGGAGTGGCCTGTTGTCAGTTTTGCTGGGGTGGGGTGCCACACCTACCGTCAGCTCCCCCACTTTAGCACACAAATCAGGTTACCAAGCTGTGCTACTCATACGCTGAGTTGGTGAGGATCAGTATTGTGATTACTTGCCGAATGATCTACCGACTAAGATAAACCAGCCCTATATATACATATGGCAATAGCATAATCTTTACAGATCATTGCCGTCCCTCACAATCCCACAACTCCACCACCAGAACCCTTCCTTGCATGAGCCCTCAAATGACTCATCAAACCTGCTGCAGATCCACAAAGTTTGATGCAAATATGACATTGAAAAGTCTTCCTTCCTGTCAGGGGAAGGAAATGTCTTGGTTTGCCACAAATTTTCCACAGACACAGTGACAAGTATGCCAAAAGTTAGCAAACATGGAAACACCATTGGATTTTCACCAGAGCCCCTTTAACTGGTTGTGGCTCTAATGCCACTTGGGAGGCCCTACCAGCTTTGACAGTACTGTGTTGTCACCACCAGGCCACGGTGTGGAAGGGTTGGACTTTAGGGTACTCCCCTTCATGAAACCTGAAAGACTAATTAAGTTGTAGAAAATGTCATCTTAAATATTTAAGGATATATTTGATGACCTTCGAACTTGTCAGGTTTATTTTCTCTCTCTCTTCTCTCTCCCCCTTCTCTTCTCTTCTATCTTCTCTCTCTCCCCCCTTCTCTCTTCTCTCTCTCTCCCCTTCTCTCTCTCTCTTCTCTCTCTCTCTCTCTCTCTCTCCTCTCTTCTCTCTTCCCCCTTTCTCTCTTCTTCTTTTTCTCTATCTCTCTCTTTCTTTTCTCCTCTCTCTCTTTCTTTTTCTCCTCTCTCTCTTTCTTTTTCTCCTCTCTCTCTCTTCTTTCTCTCTTCTCTCTCTTCTCTCTCCTCTCTCTCTCTCTTTCTCCTTCTCTCTCTCTTTCTCCCTCTCTCTATCACACTTTCTCTTTCTCCGTCTCACAATGTGGCCTTTTCTCTGTAATGCCTTTCAAATTTTACTTTTACTCTCTCAGTTTCTCCTGTTTTCTCTTTTCCACCCCCTCTCTATTTCTTTCAGTTTTTTAAATCTTATATTTCTCTTTCTCTCTTCTGAATAGTAAATAAATTTATCACATTGTCATGGGGAGCAGACCATTACTAGTAAGTTCAATTATAAATTATAACAAATCATAAGGATAAGTACACCAAGTTAAAAACAAAACAGAAGTACGTATAACAAGATCAATAAATGTGTTTAAAAATTTTTTTTAAATTGAATACCGAACAAGAATGAATAAAACAAAATGTCTTTGGCATAAAATAACTCAACAAGGGTTGACATGCCGTAAAATCCAACCGACCAACTAAAGTATTATTGTATAAGCAGACCTAACTGCATTTTTATTGTGGTGCACATTGTTTGATATTTTGTTTACCAGTTTATTCTGGCAGATTCCAATGGGAAAAACTTTAAGAGGAAGACTTAATAAAGATTATTTTTACTTCTTTGATTTTACTTTTTTAAAAAAAATAGTTTTGGAATAACTTTTGCATTTATTTCTATGTTTCTTGCTATTGTTGTTCTTTTTAAATTATTAACACCCTTGTCTTTAGTGCCTATACTCACCTATTACTTATTCATATACTTATTCAATACTTATTATTTTTTACTAATATAAACAAAAACAGATTTATTGCTATTTGTATTGACATGTTTTTTTAAAATTATTTTGAGCTTATTGATTCAGTATTAAATATTCACACAAATTTGATCAGATTTCTACACCAGCAATATATATATATATATATATATATATAGGGAATGACTTACCAGTGAAAATATTGGGTTGGTCTCAATATTTGGTTGGTACAAGTTTCACTCGGATTAGCCAGCATTATAACAAATATAAAGTGCTCAATACATAAGTAGAGCAGATTTATTATTATAGTGTGTGCTGAAATAACCTACTCGAGTTTCACCATAAGGATCTTCAGGGTTAAATCCACTAAATTAATCAAGATATTGATTAATTACAGCTAACTCTGCTGTTATTTCTGTACACAATATAATAATGATGATAATAATATATATATATATATATATATATATATATATATATATATATATATATAAAATGATTTGACTATAGCTAAGAAACTGGCAGTTACCAAGTATAATTGACTCTGTCTACACTATCCTAATTTAGATATATATGCTCTATATATTGAGCATTCTTTATTTATAAATGTAGCAAACTATATTAGCTATGTAGTCGTTGTGCAGTCCACACATGCTTCTTTGTTGGTATATCTGATGAGTCTAATTTTCAGTGTGTGTGTGTATATATATATATATATATATATATATATATATATATATACACATAAATACAGATATGATATATGAATTGAAAATTAGACTCATCATATATATATATATATATATATATATATATATATATAGATAATAATATATATATATATATATATATATATATGGAAAATAATTCCTCCTAATAGGATTTGGGATCTCTATTCTATCGGATTTTGGCTGAAACTCCCCGAGAATGATTATTTCATTGGAATTGATTTTCACCATTGAAGAATCAAAAATAAAACAACCATTCGTGTTTTTTTCTTAATTGAGATTCAAAATATATTGAAACAGTTTTTATTTATATATATATATTTATATTTACAGTTTTTTATATATATTATATATATATTTACTAAACCCTCTGCACAAGCAGGATGTGACACAAGGTCAATTTCTTAAGTGGAGTTCAACAGGTTTGAATTCAGAGTTTTCCTTCTCCTATATCAGTTGCCTAACCAAGGTTAAAGAGCCCAGTCTGCCCTACTATTTACCTATAGCTGGAGGGAGAGTAGGATTCATACCTTTCCTAAGGGTATTAGCACTAAGTGAAATGCAATTGCCATGTCCAGGATTTGAACTTGGGACAACAAGTCCATTTCCCATGACTTTAACCATTACACCATGCACTTTACATAATTATATATATATAACGTTTATTGGTAATTAGTACTTTTCACTACAGAAATTGTTTATAATAATTTTGAGCTACATAAATATATTGGCTCTTAAAACATTGATATTATAGTTACATAATGAATAGGCTTAACCTATCATTTTTGTAATGTAGTGTAGCTAGGATTTGAATTTAACCATTTCTGAAGCTCTGAGAAATATGGAGTCACCCCTTCATTGCTGCTAGTCTAGAGTCCCTTCAATAAGTCAAAATTGGTCTGTCTGAATTGATATTGTATTTGGCAGAAATGTCTTAGAATATCTTTGGAATTAGAGAGTTTTTTTTCTCGTTGGAATGTGTTAATGAACTGTAATAGATTTATATTAGATAATAACTTTATCAAAAATAATTATTATTTTAATTAACTAATTATAACCAATAATAATAATTATCTAAATTAACTAACTTCTGTTTAGACATTTTAAAATAATTTTCATATGATTTTTGTTATTTTTGTCAGCCTCTTTGATTTCCTTCTATAATTTTAAACTTAAAGGCACTCTTTGTGTAATGGTTATTATCATAGAAAATGGAAATGGTTACCAGTGTTCAATTCAAATCGGATGAAAATTGTTGCACTTCACATAACGCTAATACCCTTGCATCAAATTATTCTCCTTCCAGCTATAGATAAATAGTAGAGCAGACTGTGCTTTTCAACCTTAGTATGGCAACCAATCTAGGAGAAGGAAAATTCTAAATTCAGACCTGTTAAACTCTGCTTTAAAAATTGACCTTGTGTCACATCCTGCTTGTACAGAGGGGTTGGTATATATATATATATATATATATATATATATATATATATATGATTTTAAACATTTATTATGTCATTGTTATTCATATAATTCAGGGGACTTACCATGGTGTAGTGGTTAACATGCTAGGTAATATGTATTCAATTCAAGAAGAAAAAAATAAATACAAGTTTGTGAAGCCCTGTTGGTTGGGGCTTTAAAATACACCGACTGCACCTCTGCAGAGGGATGACCCCCCCTCCAATGGGGCCACCTGTTGGCTGTGGGTGATGACACATGATGCTTAAGGATGAATCCCTGGTGGCTGAGCAGTCTATGACATGCAACACTCCACTTTGGCCCTTACTTAGGTTAGACGGGTGGTCAGAGAGGCCCCCTACGATCAATCAGCTAGTCACGTTAAACCTGAACATATGATTGTTCCTTTTGCATTGGGAAATTTTCTTGATGAACTTGGCCATTAAATTCCATTAAACAAAAAAAAGAAAAAAAAAAGAAAATACAAGTTTGTGATTTAATAAATTTTGTTGATAATTAAATGCTTGTTAATCAATTAATAATTTTTTTTTTTTTTTTTTTCTGAATTTTATTCTTTGTTTTGATATTTTCTAATTGACAAAATGTTGTGTTGCTTTTTATTTTATTTTATTCACATATTCACTATTTTATGCTTTAGTCACACTTATTTGCTTGCTTGTATTATTATTATTATTATTATTATTATTATTACTATTGCTTAGTTTTTTTATATTAATTGACTTTTTTGTAATGTTTTTATAAATGTTTCACTTTTCAATACAGACACCAGATAATCATCAGTTGTCGCTGTATTAATAAAAAAAAATGTCTTAACGTATCTTTGGAATTTGAGATGAAAAAAACAAAAAACAAATTCAAATAATAAAAAATTAGCTGTAAAAAAATATTTAAAAAAATCATATATATGAAGTGAAAAAATTCAAATTTAAACCCAAAAATTGAATTAAAATAAATTTTTTTTAAAAATTTTAAAAAAGATGTCAATGTATCTTTGGAATTTGAGATGAAAAAAACTGAAATTTAAATAAAATAAAATTAGCTGTAAAAAAAATATTTAAAAAAATCATGTATATGAAGTGAAAAAATTCAAATTTAAACCCAAAAATTGAATTTAAAATTTTTTTTTAAAAATTAAAAAAAAAAAATGTCTTAACGTATCTTTGGAATTTGAGATGAAAAAAAAAACGAAATTCAAATAATAAAAAATTAGCTGTTAAAAAATATTTAAAAAAATCATATATATGAAGTGAAAAAATTCAAATTTAAACCCAAAAATTGAATTAAAATAAATTTTTTTTTAAAATTTTAAAAAAGATGTCAATGTATTTTTGGAATTTGAGATGAAAAAAACTGAAATTTAAATAAATAAAATTAGCTGTAAAAAAAAATATTTAAAAAAATCATGTATATGTAGTGAAAAAATTCAAATTTAAAACAAAAAATTGAATTCAAAATTTAAAAAAATAATTATGTACCTGGAATGTGATCAAATGAGATTTTTTTCTTCATAGTCCCCCTAGTGGTCCACACACTTCTTGCATCAGTGTTGTAGTGTTTGGATCTCATTGGAAAAAAATAATAATCAACTGCATATATGATGTCATCATATGAACTTTTCAGACAACCCTTATATATAATGTAAAAAGAGTGCTCTATATCATTGATAGAGCATGTATATCTGAGTAAGGGTAGCGAAAACATATAGTTGGAAGTGCTTGGTAACTGTCAGTATCTCGCCTGTGTGATTTTCGAACCAAGTGCAAAAAACTGACAGTTACCATATGCTGTTGACTTTGTCTTTGTTACCCTAACTTAAAAGATATATGCAATTATAATTAAAATCTAATGCTAAAAGCATTTGTAATCAGTAAAATATTCAGAGTGCTCTATTCTCAACAGTGAAGAGCACTATCATTAATACTAGGAAGTAATAAACTAGTAGTACACATGTGTAAAGTGTAACTGTAATGGGTTTAGATTAAATAATGTTTTGATTCACATAGACATTAATGGGTTAAATTGAATTTAACGGACCTAAATTCCACCATCATATGTCACCCTGCCGAAAGAAGAAAAATACCAAAAATCAGGAAATAAACCGAATTTAATGAAATTTTCAGTGTTGATATATTAATGAGTAGATGATATAATTCACCAGTTATTTTATTTAAAAACTTTTAAATTTTCTCAGGTTAGTTAACTTTGAACCACATATCTTTGAAGCGTAACACAGATTCTCAAAGATACGTCGTTCAAAGTTAACTGACCTGAAAAAATGTAAAAGTTTTAAAATAAAATAACTGGTGTATTATATCTTTTATTCATTAATATATCAACACTGAAAATTTCATTAAATTCAGTTAATTCCCTGATTTTTTTTTGTATTTTTTTTCTTTCGGCTGGGTGACATCCGATGGTGGAATTTAGGTCCGTTAAGTTCGATTTAACCCATTAATGTGTTATACTGTTTTCTTTTTAAATGTCCTGTAGCAAAAATCATTAAGGAATCTGATCCCTATCTGAAATCAATAATTTTGTAATGATCATGGGGGATTATTTCATTGAGGCCATTGATATTAAAATTACTACAAAGTCAATTTTATAAAAATGGTGGAAAGACTTTGAAGTCGAAAGTTGAAATTTTTCTTAAGCCGATGCTATAGTGTTTCGGTTTTTATTCAAACCATTAACAGGGTTATTTATCACATAAAAGGAAAACTGTTGACAAACTAAAGCTTGTAAGCCTTTTAATTTTATAGTTTAAGTTAATTTTATAAAATAATAAAATATTCTATTGTAATTTTCCTTGGAAGAACTGTGATAGATTAGATTAAATAATAACTTTATCAAAAATGGTAATAATATGAATTAACTAATTATAACCATTAATAATAATAATAAAATCATGAAATTGACAGAATTGAATTGGCCAATAAAAAGGTAATGATTATATTAACCCATTCACTGCTGTCTTTTCCGATTTCAGTTGATCCCAATCCTATATTTCCGCCCTGTCGGCTGGGGCGTTAGAATGCACCTCTGCAGAGGGGTAAGACTCCCCCAATGGGGCCACCTGTTGGCCATCGGTGGCGACCCGTGATGCTTAAGGATAGAGACCAGGTGGATGAGCAATTCATGACATGCAATACTCCACTTTGGCCCTATCTTGGGCTAGACGGGCGGTCGGAGAGGCCCCCTCCAATCAATCGGCTGGTCACATCAAGCCCTAGCACCTATATGATTTTCCCAACCCTATTGCCCTTATGGCAAGCCCCAACCCATTTTTATCATATGGGTGCTAGAAGGCGGTGGCTGCGGGTCTACATGTCCTGGGAATGACGTTAAACTCTATCTGATGGTGAAGTTCCAGTTTTGGAGGTTTGGGAAATGTGGAGCACCTCTTCATCACCATTGCTCCCTGGTCCACTCTGACCCGGAATGGTAGTACCTGTTAGGGTCCCATCTATGGGTTAAATAGAAAAATGTATTCATAAAAAAATTGTATTATCCATTAAGAATTGATTTATTTCAAAACTTTATCGGCATTAAATGACCCACTGAGGTTGATATGCCGTAAAACAAAATAAACCAAACCAATAAGAATGAATATTAAGATGTTCAGAAAGTAGTCACTTATTTCACCGC
Organism: Doryteuthis pealeii; assembly: GCA_023376005.1. NCBI lineage: Eukaryota > Metazoa > Mollusca > Cephalopoda > Myopsida > Loliginidae > Doryteuthis > Doryteuthis pealeii. The sequence goes on along the minus strand of CM042159.1, from coordinate 45,324,066 downwards.
TATGAATTATAAGTCGACGCACCAAAGGCAAAAAACAAGGTTAAATTGTACAATAACTGCAGCTAGATATATTTAAGGGCACACTCTGCTAACCAACTCTAAGAAAAGATAGTTATTTACTAATCTTAGTTGTGGGACAAGGCCAGAACTATGGAGCACCCAATGAGAATCAAATAGTAATTTACACTGGTGATTCTGTTTATACTAGGGAAGACTTGTGAGGTACCAGTCATACTTTTTGGATGAGCTGACAACAGAAGAACAGTGCCCAAGTGCTCTGAACAATACAGGTTTTTGAATTCAGACCTTTGCCCTACCAAGGCTAGAGAGTCCAATCAGATCTACTATCTAGCCATGGCTGAAGAAAGAAGAGATTTCTCAAAGGCATTAACATGAAGTGAAATGTAAACAGCCTTGTCCAGGATTTGAACTTAGCTTGTCAAGTCCATTTCCTGTGATGTGAACATGACACATGCCTCCAGTTTACACCTAGCAGTGGACTGCATGTCCCTCCAGTTACACCTAGCAGTGGACCGCTGTCCCTCCAGTTTACACCTAGCAGTGGACCGCATGTCCCTCCAGTTTACACCTAGCAGTGGACCGCATGTCCCTCCAGTTTACACCTAGCAGTGGACCGCATGTCCCTCCAGTTTACACCTAGCAGTGGACCGCATGTCCCTCCAGTTTACACCCTAGCAGTGGACCGCATGTCCCTCCAGTTTACACCTAGCAGTGGACCGCATGTGCCCCCCCTGTTTACACCCAGCATTGAACTACACACCCTCCAGTTTACACCTATCAGTAAGCCACACACTCCCTCCAGTTTACACCAATCAGGCAACCACACGTTCTTTCTAGTTTACACCTATCAGGCAACCACGCGCTCCTTCCAGTTTACACCTATCAGGGAACCACACCCCTTTCCAATTTACACCTAGCAGTGAATGGGTTAAAGACAAAGAAAAAGGTACTAATTGAAAATCTCCAAATCGTTCTTCTTGTATTCTTCTTGCTTATAATAATCATTTTGTCTTATTTTAGGGGCTGATTTGAGTAGCAGTCATGGTTCAAGCGCCTCATCCACCCCGCGTTCCAATAGCCCCCTCAGGGTTTTAATGCATCTAAAATCTCATCCAGAAACAACAAGCCAGGGAATCATTTGTGATCTTCCAAAGAGATCAGATTCTCACCCACCCAGAAGCGATTTACAAGCCAAATGGAACATGCCCAACCAAACTCCATTTGAGAAAAGTCTACCAAGGGCTCAGTTTGCAGATAGTAAGTTTTATACAAATAATATTTACCTACATGATAATGTACAATCTCTTTCCCCACTCCCCAGTTTTTATAGAAATAATTATTTACCTACACAATAATGTGCAATCTCTTTCCCCACTCCCCAGTTTTTATACAAATAATTATTTACCTACAGGATAATGTGCAATCTCTTTCCCCACTCCCCAGTTTTATACAAATAATTATTTACCTACACGATAATGTGTTTTATACAAATATTATGATACAATCTCTTTCCCCACTCCCCAGTTTTTATACAAATAATTATTTACCTACACGATAATGTGCAATCTCTTTCCCCACTCCCCAGTTTTTTACAAATAATTATTTACCTACACGATAATGTACAATCTCTTTCCCCACTCCCCAGTTTTTATACAATAATTATTTACCTACACGATAATGTACAATCTCTTTTTTAAAATTTTAATTTCTAGTTCAACTTTATCAGTGGCCTCTTTTTAATCTTAAACTAGACAAAATGTGACCTGTTGGTTCACCCATTGAGCTCTGGGTAGATAATTGGGATTAGGGAAAAGTGAGTTTGCAAAGCGAATTAAATTTGAAAAAAAAAATATGGCCAAAGAATTTAAAAAAAACAAAAAAAACATTTAAAATCATTTTGTAAGATTTCTAAGAAAGGGAATGTTTGACCTAATTCTGGCTGCTTATGAAACTTAACATACAAATATCTCTCTTTACCCTCACTGAGAAACTAATATATATAACAAGAGGTAATCAAGATATACATAGAGAGGGAGAAAATGACAGGCAGAATGTGAAGTAAGAGGCAGTCCAGTTTTTGACTTAATTGCAAATTATGACTAATTAGAACCAATTAAAATGGAATTTTTTTTTTCAAACATAACTCAATCCTAAAATTAAGGACTATTTTAGTATGAATTTTGTGTCATTAAACTAAATGGAGAAAACAATCATTGGTTCACTTAGCTTTAGTATAATAATAGATATCACTCTTAACCCTTTCTCTACCAAGTTAGATTGAAATTAGTTTAGCAATAATATATTAATTCTTTAAAAAAAATCTCTGTTACAGATAAACTCCTAAATTTAAATTTTATTTGTTCAACTTTTATTGATTTTTACTGACTAAAAATAAGAATTTATATAGTTTGTTTAAAACACAAAATTAACACAGTATTTAGATAGGCCTTCTCCGATCAATTGGCTGGCCATGTCAAGCCCTAGCACCTATATGATTGTCCTAACCCTATTGCCCATGGTAACCCCCAACCCTTTTTATCATATATGTGCTAGAAGGCAGTGGCTGATGGTCTTCATGTCTTGGGAATGATGTTAAACTTTCTGATGGCGAGGTTCCAGTTCTAGAGGTCTGGGGAATGTGGAGCACCTTTTCATCACCATTGCTCCCAGGTCCACTCTGATCCAGAGTGGTAGTACCTATTAAGGTCCCATCTAACAAAAAACCCCCCCCCAAAAAAAAACAAAAAAAAAAACAAAAACAAACAGTATTTAGAGAAAATAGAGCAACATGTTCACTAAAAAATGCAACAGGCTTGTTGTGAAAAAAAGTAAGAGAAACAAAATTATAAACACACATTTCAGAGGATATTTTCTGTAACGGCATAAAAGCCAGTGATCCTGTCCCAAATATGGTGAGGCATGTTGGTGGAAAAAAGTTAATTATATAGTTCTTGTGTATTATACACAATTTAAATTTTGGGCCAAATATATGGAAAAATAATGCATCTTATACACAATTAATTACGTTTTTTACTTACACTAGCAGTACCTGGGGATATACCACAGTATGATAATTTAATTATTACATCATTTGATATGTTTACTTAAGAGCTATTGCTAAATAGTTCAATATGTAAAAAGTATAATAACCTTGATTTATATTTCTCTCATTCTTTATTAAAGGAGGGGTTGTAAAATATTTACATTGATTTGCCAGCAAACCCCACATATGACACACACACACCACACACACACACACACATATACTCACCAGCAACTACTCCTCATATATATATATATATATATATAATAGAGAGAGAGGGGAGCCTAAAGTTACTTAAATATACAATGAAAATTCATGTTTCACATTGTGGTTGTTGTTCTTGTTTGAGTATATAGGAGTGCGTTAGACTTGTGTGACCAATGCGTAATTGGGACACAATGACTTGTTCTTTTCTAGACTTCTTAGAGTTGGTCTCCAGTCTCCCAAAGTGGGACCATATTTAATGTTGCGGAAACAGTCAAAAACATTTGTTGTGTGAAAGGTAAAGGGATGATTGATTACAGTAACCTGTCTGACTGACTGCACCTCTGAATAAGGGTAAGACTCCCCCAATGGGGCCAACTGTTGGCCATGGGTGGCGACCCGTGATGCTTAAGGATAGAGCCCAGGTGATTGAGCAGTCCATGACTTGCAATACTCCACTTTGGCCCTTTCTGATCAATTTCTGGTCACGCCAAACCCTAGCACCTACATGGATTTTCCCAACCCTATTTGCCCTTATGGCAAGCCCTAATCCTTTTTATCATATGGAGCTAGAAGGTGGTGGCTGAGGGTCTACATGTCCTGGGAATGACGTTAAACTCTATCTGATGGTGAGGTTCCAGTTTTGGAGGTTTGGGGAATGTGGAGCACCCGGAGTGGTAGCACCTGTTAGGGTCCCATCTATGGGTTAAATAGAAAAATGTGTTTATAAAAAACATTGAGTATCCATTAAGAATGACTTTATTTCAAAACTTTATTTGCATTAAATGACCCACTGAGGTTGATATGCCGTAAACCTAACCAAACACTAACCAGATGGTTCAAAAAATTTTGTCTGGGTTGCAGGAACTTTGACAATCCAGCACAAAGAAAACTTTGTTTTTAAGACAGGCAGAATTTGGTGGTAATTTTTATAGATTTCTTGTGCAGTTATTTCCCTTGATGAATTTTTAATGTTTTTTCTTTTCTTCCTTTTTCTCTCTTCTAGTGGATCAAATTAATAATATATATATGCAACTAGATCACCAGCACCAGGTTTGTATTTTTTATGATTCTTTTATTTATTTACTTACTTATTTATTCAATTTAATTATTTGATTAAATATAATTATTTAATAATAATTAGATAATTTAATTTAATTTTAATTTAATTTAAAAAATAATTTAATTATTTAATTCATTTATTTAATTAATTTATTTAATTATTTGATTAAATATAATTATTTAATAATAATTAGATAATTTAATTTAATTTTAATTTAATTTAAAAAATAATTTAATTATTTAATTAATTTATTTAATTAATTTATTTAATTATTTGATTAAATATAATTATTTAATAATAATTAGATAATTTAATTTAATTTTAATCTAATTCAAAAAATAATTTAATTCATTTATTTAATTATTCAATTCATTTATTTAATTATTCAATTCAATATAATTATTTGATAATAATTTAATAATTTTATTTATTTAATTAAACATAATTATGCCAGTTTAGCTCAGTCGGTCAGTAGAGCGTCCGCCTAGGAATCACAAGGTTCCTCGTAACTCTATTACAATTTTTTCTTAAGGGACCCCACCACCACATTCAGGATACATGTCTGGTACCTAAACTTTGACCCCTCACCATTCGATTTTTCAGCCTCTCAATCCTACGTGTAAAATTTATGTCTTTAAATTTGTGTATATTTTTGTGATTTTTCAGCCCCTCCATCCTTGTACAACTAATAAAGAATCAATGGATATTTATCGTGAACACATTGAAGTAAGTTTTTCCTTTCAGAATAAATTTGTTTAAAATTTTTTTGTTTCTCTTGTATGAATCCTCTGATACCCCAGTTATGGGTTAAATAGTTCTACTGTTCTTCTACAAGGATTTGACATTAAATAATTCATGAAGGTTAATAGTAATAAACATTTTAATTATTAAATTATCACACTGTAGTATATTCACAGGTCCTGCTAGTTATAATAATTATTATTATTATTTTTATTATATTAAATTAAAATTTTTTTGTTTCTTTTGTATGAACCCTCTGATACCCCAGTTCTGGGTTAAATAGTTCTACTGTTCTTCTACAAGGCTTTGACATTAAATAATTCATGATGGTTAATAGTAATAAACATTTTAATTATTAAATTATCACACTGTAGTATATCCACAGGTCCTGCTAGTTATAATAATTATTATTATTTTTATTATTATTATTATTATTTATAAAATTGAAAGTGATTTGACATACTCTTGGCCACTCTGCCAACTTTTATGGCATCAATAACCCAAGAAAGATTGAAATGCCATAAAACCAACCAGCCAACCAACAATTCCAGGTTAAAATGTTTGCAGAATAGTTAGAAAAAATATGATGGAACCCCCCCCCCCAAAAAAAAAAAAAAAAAAATCTCCCAAAACTTCTCATTTAGTCAGATTCTCTTGACAGACAGACATGTCTATTTTTTTCTTCTTTTCCTTTTTTGTAAATTTAATCTTTTTTGTTGCTTTTTAAAAACTTCTATTTCCCTTTGGAAATAGTTGACCTTTTATGAATACTGACTTTTTAGAAGTTGATGATTCCTCACCTTTTAAGATATTGATACAGTTTATCAGCTTAGAAAAAAAAAAAAAAATTAGTCATGATTTTGGCACTTATTTCCAACACGCTTAAATACTGCCTTCCATCATTTGCCAAGACGCATCATAATTTGTTGCAAAAGCAATGATCTGTCTGATAAATTAAAACGGCAATTTCTCCAAGCTTTAGCTGTGTCAGTACTAATGTATGGTTACACCACTTGGAATTTAATGAAACTTTAATGACTTTACCTTTCATCATTTGCAAACACACGTCATACTTAATGGGCAATATCAACAATCTGTTTGTCCAGGATTTGAACTCTGTATCATCATGTCCATTTCCTATGATGGTAACCATTACACTAAGTGCCTCCAACTATAAATGTGTATATATATTTACCAACTGACACAAGGTCAATTTCTTAGGCGGAGTTCAACAGGTTTGAATTCAGAGTTTTCCTTCTCCTAGACCGGTTGCCTAACTAAGGTTAAAGAGCCCAGTCTGCCCTACTATTTACCCATAGCTGGAGGGAGAGTAGAATTCATACCTTTCCCAAGGGTATTAGCGCTAAGTGAAATGCAATTACCACGTCCAGGATTTGAACTCGGAGCGTCGAGTCCATTTCCCAAGACTTTAACCATTACACCACACACTTCTACTATAAATGTGTATATGTAAGTTGGAAATGAATCTGACGATATGTTGAAAAGATAAATAAAGGAAAGAAAATGTTGAATGGATAAAATTGATTTAATATGAGTTTACTAACACGTGTTTCGGCCAGGAGTTTGTTCATGTACAAATGTATTCTATTTATTATTATTTAAGCATACAAAGAATAACAGCCTTCATCAGAGTAAAATCTTTGATCATTAAAATGGTCAAAATACAGAGAATTTTGCAATGTCTGAAAAAAAAAAAAGTATGCTTAAAGTTTTTATAATTTTCTATTATTATTTTATTTTATATTTAAAATAATAATAAATAGAATACATATGTACATGAAAAAACTCCTGGCCGAAACACGTGTTAGTAAACTCATATTAAATTAATTTTATCCATTCAACATTTTCTTTTCTTTCTTTATTTATCGTTTCAAAAAAGATGTATATGAATATTTGGTATTTTCTTCATTCTTGAAAAAAAAAGAGAAAAAGAAAAGAGACGACTCCCAATGATTATAGGCAAATATTTTTTTAGCTCACTCTCACTCCAAACTCATTCCAAAACTCACTCCACACTCTCTCCACACTCTCACTCCACTCTCACTCCAAACTCATTCCACACTCTCACTCCACACTCTCACTCCACACTCTCACTCCAACTCATTCCACACTCTCATCCACACTCTCATTCCACACTCTCACTCCACACTCTCACTCCACACTCTCACTCCACACTCCACTCCATTCCACACTCTCACTCCACACTCTCACTCCACACTCTCACTCCACACTCTCACTCCACACTCTCACTTCAAACTCTCTCCACACTCTTCTGCACTTCGCCATGTGGCATTGTGCTGACCCATCCTAAAAATTTTCCCTCCTAATCTACATGTAATTCTTATATTCTTCCTAAAACCTTTTCCATGCTAATTTACACTATTACATACTTAGCCTTCCCCACGCTCTATTATGTTACATCACACATGATCTGTATCTGATTATAATTGTTTTTTTTTTTGTTTTTTTTATTTTAGTTGGCGAAAAGATACATGACTTTGAAACAACGTCACGAATACCTGAACAATAGAAAGTAAGTGTAAATCTTTCTTTTTCTTTTGTCTCTATTCTGTGATTGTAACTTGTAAATTTTGCTTTATTTGTTAATCTCATCCCGAAATATCCTCCCAAACTAATTTTGTCCTGGAACCCTCAAATGATGTTAAAGAAAAAAAAAAAAAAAATTAAAAAAAAAAACATGTCAATAGGGTGTTCTCATGGTGAAGTTCTAATTTTTGGATTTCAAATCCTGGACGAAGCTGCTTGTATTTCACATCATGCTAATGCTCTTTGGAAAAGGCATGGATCCTTTGGAGTACCTCTTCATTGCCATTACTACCAGGTTCCATCTGACTCGAGATGGTAGTACCTGTTAGGGTCCCATCTATGGGTTAAATAGATAAAAAATGATCAAAAAGATATGTTTAAAAAAAAATTGAGTTTTAAAAAAAAATTTTGAATACCCATCAAGCATGTATGGAACAAAATGTCTTCAGCATAAAATAACCCAACAAGGGTTGACATGCCGTAAAATCCAACGAACCAAACCAAATCTATATGTTGTTTAAGTTTTATTATTTTTTGTTCTAATAATATAATTTATAAGTTATGTCATTATTTCACCTTTTAAAAAATCTTTATAAATTAAATTATTTTCTTAAATATCAGGTTGTATTATGTAATAATTATTAGGTCGGTTTCGCTCAGTCGGTAGAGTATCCACCTTGAAACCATAAGGTTCTGGGTATGATGTCAGCCCTCACCAACTCAGTGCATGAGTAGCATGGCTTGGATCTGTGTAGTAAAGTGAGGAGCTGATGGTAAGTGTGATGCTCTATCCCAGGCACAAAAAAACAATCTTCCTAGTCTATTGTTAGCAAAAAGGGGATAGACTCCCTCACAGTGTGGCTGATGCTGACAATAGGCCACTCCATCTACATGCACATGAGTTGGTGAGGAGCAGTATTGAACCCATAATTTTATGTTTCTGTACCTGATGCTCTACTGACTGAGCTAAACCAGTTCATGTGAATATATGAGAAATAGATCATAATAATTTATATTAAATTTAAACATTTAATTTCATAATACAATTTCTTATTAATTCAATATAATTTTAAAATTCAAACTTTTTTTTTATTTACATATGTACTTGCTAACAGAAAACTTTGATATTTATACAAAAAATATAATAATAAATAAAATTTATACAAAAAATATATAATATATATATGATGATATAATATATATATATATATATATATATATATGTATATATATGATATTTATATCTGCACACACACACATATTTGCACACACTGTGAACAGTAAACTGAACTGCAAAATAATCTCTGCTAATGAAGTTTATATTAATATGCAGAGTAAACCTTTTAGGAGAGTTTTATTTAATTCTTAGAAAAATATGGTAAACCATGAATTTTTTTCCTTGTTGTATCCACTAATATAATGAATATTGATGTGAATAAATAATTAATATGTTGTTAACATGAAATAACTTTTTCTGTATTATCACAAAACTTCCAAGGTTTTAATCGATCTCTTCCCAGTTTGATCATAAGGAGAAGAAAAAAAAAAAAAGAATTATCTGTTGTCTTTAACAAAATGGCATAGCATCATCTTCTTTGAATTTTTTTTTCTTTATTGTCTGTCCATGTTTATAAGGTCTTTGATTTGCGTAGGATTCAAAGCAAAAAAAAATTGCCAGTGTGATTCTTAAGAGAGCCACCAGACAGTATTAGAGGGCGGTAAGAGAGCCGTCAGAGAGTATTAGAGGGGGGGGAAGAGAGACGCCAGACAGTATTAGAGGGAAGGGAAGAGAGCCACCAGACAGTATTAGAGGGAAGGGAAGAGAGCCACCAGACAGTATTAGAGGGCAGGGAAGAGAGCCACCAGACAGTATTAGAGGGAAGGGAATAGAGTCACCAGACAGTATTAGAGGGCGGCAAGAGAGCCACCAGACAGTATTAGAGGGGGGGGGGAGATTTGCTGAGGATTCAAAGCATTTAAAAAAAATTGCCAGTGTGATTCTTCCAGTTTCTTTACTAATAGGATTTTTTTTTAAAAAGTAAAGTACATTCATGGGCTCATTTAGCTCAGTCAGTAGAGCATCTGCCTAGGAATCATAAGGTTCCAGGTTCAATATCCAGCCCTCACCAACTCAACTCTGGAGCTGGTGTAGGTGTGGCACTCCACCTCAGGTGCAAAACAATTTCCCTTGTTTAGTGAAAAGGGGATAGACTCCCTCCTAATAGGATTTTTTTAAAAAAAGAAAAGTACATTCTTGGTCAGGTTTAGCTCACTCAGTAGAGCATCTGCCTAGGATCCATAAGGTTCCAGTTTCGGTACCAGCCCTCACAAACTTAGCACATGAGTAGCACAGCTTGAATCTTTGCAGTAAAATGGGAAGTCGATAATAGGTGAAATTTAACCATTGCACCATTTTCGATTCAATTAAAAAAAGACCTGGAGTGAATAATTATACACAGATGATAATAACAAAATGTCTGCCATAAATACATTTTCAGATGAAGGCGAACATTGTATATTGTTTTCTGATAGCATTTTGATCTTTGACATTTTGATTCTACAAGCATGTGTTTAACATGCTTGTAGAATTTCAAATAAAGAACACAATATTCCAATGAGCTGGGTAAAAAAAAAAAAAAAAAAAAAAAATCTCAACTTAAAATTAGTGACATTTACAATATTTTCAACATGACTTTTATCAATTATTTGACTGAATTTTTAAGATGAGGCATGATGATTTGTATTATTTAGATTTTTCGGACTATTGTCCTCATCTTTATTGCTATATACACAACATTTTGAATGATGTGCCTTCTGGCCTTCTTCACGTGTTTCTTGTCAAACTTGGGAAATATCATGATTAGATTTTTGATTTTTTAAATCGCAATATGAGTAAAGGTAAAAAAGTCATACATAAATATAAATGTAAATATTCTTGGTAAAAAGAACATGAGGTTTATAAGTTACAAAACTTCACTCTGGATTGTCCAGTTGGACACATGGCGCAATGGATATAGGAGTTGAGTTTATATAGTTCTAAGTGACAATCATCTGTAGGTTGCAGGTTCAATCTTGACTATGGGCGAAAATAACAGAATACTTACATAGGTTAACAATTGTACCTGATCATGGTTAATGGAATGAGAACATTCTACATCCAGAGATTCTGATAGGTACGTGTCCTGCATCACTGACGCATAAAAATCTAAAAGGAAGCAGTAAAATTGTATCCATGCGTCCCAGTGTTTTTCTCCTCCACCACCATTTCCACCTAAGTGTAAATACATTTCAATATTTTCTTAGAAATGAATTACATAATGGGTTACAAGGTAGGGGTTAGACGGCTTTAGTTTTTCATAGATAAAAACTCTGCAATATATTAAGAAACTTTAGTTGAGACCCATCAAATTTCTCTGGGACTCATTCAAATCAAATCTGTGCATCCCAAGATGCACTAAATTAAAAAGCTCTCAGCATCACTGTACACTCATGGATTAATTATTGGGTTAGGTTTGAAGTTCTGTGAAAACTCCCAATTACAGCAAGATGGTTCCTGAGTTCAATAAGAAATACCTGAAGAAGGCCGGAGGGCATATCGGCCAAAATGTTGTGTATATCTTATTATAATGGAGATTGTGTGTTTGTCTGACTGTAACCGAAACTATATTACTACTCAAGTCACAATTCCCTCAGTTATTTACGTTACATTCTCCATTTTATTTTTATTTAAACCTCAATTATTAATAAAATTGTTTCACATTATTAATACTGTTGACCATACCAACATACTAATAACATTCAATTGTATTTATATATACAACAAAATAGTGGTTTACAGTGTGAACGGGAATGCTAATTTGCATATTGATATTAAAAATTTGATTTTAATAAATATGTGCTTAGTATTATTGATTTCTAATTGTTTGGTTTTATCTTAATGAATATTAACAAAGATCTCGGAGATAAATTTTAAAAGAAATCCATTAACAAGAAAAAATAACTGTCATTCTATTCTTTACTTCGTATTTTAACTAAATAATTAGATTAGAAAATTTAGCAATGAAAGACAAGAGTCATTGAGGAGTAACTTTCAGTTGTTTTATTTTTCTATTATACACCCCCCTTGTTTCAAATCTTTTTATCTGCATTCTTATTTAGTTTCATTAGCTTTTCTAATTTAATATCATATTTTATTAGATTAAAACTTAAATACTTGCACCCAGAGGGTGCATATATTCATTAGTAACAATAAAGATGAGGATAACAGCCAAAATATCTAAATAATACATGACTTTTCTAATGGAATTGACATCATTTTCTTGTTTTGTATTATAGTGGTACCTTCACTTACAAGTTGTTCCACTCATAACTCAATTGTTTCATGGATCAAATAAATTTTCCCCATTAAAATAAACTGAAACTGCATTAACCCATTTCAGCACCTCACACCTTTTTTCTTTTGCGATGATAGAAGAAATACAGAGTCAATATGTAATCAATTTATTCTTTCATAAATACCTTATTTGGTCAATAGAGAAAATAAGAAAATAAGAAAGAAAAAGGAAAAAAAAAGAAAAAGAAAGAAAGAAAGAAGGAACTTTTAGAATAAAGAAAATGAAAAAGAAAGAAATGCAAATCTGAGATATGTAATCAATTTATTCTTTCATAGATACCTTATTTGGTCAATAGAGAAAATAAGAAAGAAAAAGGAAAAAGAAAAGAAAAAGAAAGAAAGAAGGAACTTTTAGAATAAAGAAAATGAAATAGAAATGCAAATCTGAGATAAAAAAAAAAAAGAAGGAACATTTAAAAGAAAGAAAATGAAAAACAAAGAAATACAAATCTGAGATTTAAAAAAAAAAAAAACAATAATGGAAAGAGACAAAAAGAAAAGGAGAAAAATAAAACAAAACCGAGCAGAAAAAAAGAATTAAAAAAAATCCGATGAAAAGAAGAAAACTAAAAATAAAGAAATAAAAATCTAAAAAAGAATTAAAAAGAGTACCCTAATTATTTTTTCAACATTTTTAAATAAGAGAATTAGTATTGTATTGTATGAAAAACATAAAATAGAATGTAATGAATCATGTGCTGTTATATATATTTACCAACCCCTCCGCACGAACCGGATGTGACACAAGGTCAATTTCTTAAGCGGTGTTCACCAGGTTTGAATTCAGAATTTTCCTTCTCCTAGATCGGTTGCCTAACCAAGGTTAAAAATCCCAGTCTGCCCTACTATTTATCCATAGCTGGAGGGAGAGTAGGATTCATACCTTTCCCAAGGGTATTAGAGCTAAGTGAAATGCAATTACCACATCCAGGATTTGAAACTCGGGACGACGAGTCCATTTCCCATGACTTTAACCATTACACCACGCGCTTATGTGCTGTTATAGGGCTGGGTTAGCTCAGTCAGTAGATCGTTTGGCTAGAAACCACAAGGTTCTTGGTTCGATACCGGCCCTCGCCAACTCAGCGTATGAGTAACATAGGGATCTATGCGGTAAAAGGAGGAACTGATGGTAAGTGTGGTGCTACACCTCAGATGCTAAAATAATCTCCTTGGTCTAGCGCTAGTGAAAAAGGGGATAGTCTCCCTCACTGTCTGGCTGATACCGACATTAGGCTGCCCCAACGATGACTTTATATATTTTAATGTTTATATTTTAAAAATGATATTTTCTGTTTTGGCTTAATAAATTTGGAAACTTCAATGTTTTTTAGTGAATTTATTAGACAACTTACCAACATAAGAGTCTGCCCTACTATTTACCAATAGCTGAAAAGAGAATAATTGGATGCATACCTTTCCCAAAGGTATTAGCGCCATCTGAAATGCAAACAGTCTCATTCAGGATTTGAACTCAGGCTGATGAGTCCATTTCCTATGACTCTAACCATTACACCACATGCCTCCACCAAACTAATACTTATAGAACAACATTTCAACTCAAATGGCCAGGACTTCAACAGAGATGCAAAACGTCTCCAAAGTCTCGCCCCAAATATGTCTAACATCAAACTAACCCATCCTCAAAACACCACTTTGAAATAGGATAGACAGACATGGGTTGACACATAATGATCAAAATAAAAAAATGCCTAAGCCAAATATCTGATGAAAACAGTTACTGCATGCAACTCGGTAAAGTTGGGGCACTTGTAAATTAAGGTAGCACTGTATTTGTTTTTATTGGGATAGCGAGAGAATCCCAGGTATTAAAATTAGGTGGTGGGAGGGAGGTTGGATGGATGACATATTATTTTCTCAAGTTGAAAAAATGTTCATAAGATTATTTTAATTATAGTAGACAATTATTTTAATTATAATTATTTCATTCATAATTATTTTAATTATACAATTATTTTAATTATAGTAGACAATTATTTTATTCATAATTATTTTAATTATAGTAGACAATTATTTTAATTATATTATTTTTCATAATTATTTTAATTATACAATTATTTTAATTATAATTATTTTATTATAATTTAATTATACAATTATTTTAATTATAATTATTTTATTCATAATTATTTTAATTATACAATTATTTTAATTATAGTAGACAATCATTTTTTAATTAGCAAAAAAATGTTCATGAAATTATCAAATTAGGTGGTGGGAGTGAGTGAGGGAAGTTGGATGGATGGAATAAGGTAAATGGATTGTTGGTTGTTGATTCCATCTAATGGTTTATCTGTGAATGGTTTTGTAAGTCTCTGATGGTATCAATTGCAATGGAAAGAAATGTGGCACTTGAGATTTTTCAGCTTTTCAATTGATTCTAAATGGAATAAATCTCTTCTGATATTGGAACTAACACAAAATCAATTGTTTTTATTATCATACAAAAGTCTCACTCTCTATTCTCTACATTGCTTATTATGTTCTATTGGATAAAAGCCAGATTTGCATTTGATTATGGCAGGATGGAAGGGAGAGAAAAAAAAATCTCTCCAAGATGTAGGTGGATGCCAGAATGTCAGGATTACAGTTTTAAAAAAAAAAAAAAAAAAAAAAATCAACAAAAAAAAAAATGACTACACAGGCATTTTTCATTTAGTAGCAAAACTTTTAAGATTTTTCTTTTCCTTCGAAGAAGTGTGAATACTACACTGTTTATAGAAATCCTCTCTTCAGTGTTGTTCCGAGTAAAACAATAATGGAGCAATAAATGGAGCTTTGAGTTAGTTTGGAACCCCCCCCCCTTCATTACTATTACTCCCAGGTCCACTCTTATTAAAACAATAATCGAATAAGTTAGTATTATCTGTGTTATTTGGACTATTGTCCTCATCTTCATTGTTATCAGATAAAAATGAAGATGAGGACAATAGTCCGAATAACACAGATAATACTAATCATCAAGCCTCATCTCAAACATTCAGAGAAATTGAATAAGTTGTCAAGGATTTTAACCCTGGTTACTGTGTCCATTTGGAATGGTAATACCTGTTAGGGTCCCATCTATGGGTTAAATAGAAAAAAAATGTATTTAAAACAAATTTAAATACCCATCAAGAATGAATAAAACACAAGGATCTTTGGCATAAAATGACCCAATGGGTTGACATGCTGTAAGATCCAACCATGTCCATTTCCTATGATGATAACCATTACACCACAAGGCAGAGGAGTATAACAATAAAATAAAATAAAATAAAAAAAAGACACAAGTCCAAACAGTTCAATATATAAAATGCACAACAAATTTTATAAAATTTAAATGGACTTTTTCAAATGCTTGTTTGAAATAATCAAGAAGCTCCAAAATGTCTGTGTCGTTTGAGTGAGAGATAATATAGGAATTTCTCTCATTTATAGGTGAAGTAAAATTCATCAAAAAGAGAATTTTATTTGCAACAAAATTATTCTTTATTGATTTGATAAAAAAAAGAAAGGAGAAAAAATGTTTTCATTAAAACAAAAGAAGAAAAAAAATTGACTCTTTATTCACATATTCCAAAATTATTTTTCGAATTGGTGGGAGATAAATTTAGAAAAAACAAGTCTGTATTATTTAAATAAAAAACAACTAAAGTTGACAGAGTGGCATATTTTTGGTATCAGCCAGACAGTGAGGGGGGTCTATCCCTTTACACTAGCACAAGATCGGGGAGATTGTTTTTGCATTTGAGGTGAAGCACCACACCTACCATCAGCTCCCTACTTTACAGCACAGATTCCTGTGCTACTCCTGTGCTGAGTTGGTGAGGGCGGGTTGCTCTACCGACTGAGCTAAACTAAAACTTTAATTCGACCTGTTGGCTGGGACAGAAGAATACACAGACTGCACCTCTGCAGAGGGGTAAAATCCCCCCAATGGGGCCACCTGTTGGCTGTGGGTGGTGACATGTGATACTTAATGGACAGAATCTTGGTACTTGAGCAGTCCAACACATGCAACACTCCACTTTGGCCCTTAATTAGGCTAGATGGGTAGTCGAAGAGGCCCCCTCCAATCAATCAGCTGTGCACGTCAAGCCCTAGCACCTATATGATTGTCCCAACCCTATTGCCTTTATGACCTTTTCATCATATATGTGCTAGAAGGTGGTGGCTGAGGGTCTTCATGTCATGTGTATGACATTAAACTGTATCTAATGGTGAAGTTTTAATTCTGGAGTTCTGGGAGTACCCCTTCATTGCCATTACTTCCAGATCCACTTTGACATGGAGTGGTAGTACCTGTTAGGGTACCATCTATGGGTTAAATAGAAAAAATGATTTTTAAAATGTTTAAAAAAAAATAATTAAAGAATGTACACAATAGGTGATCCCATCTATGGGGTAAATAGAAAAATGTATTTAAAAAAAAATTGTATTATCCATTAAGAATTGATTTATTTCAAAACTTTATCGGCATTAAATGACCCACTGAGGTTGATATGCCGTAAAACAAACCAAACAAACCAAAACAATAGGTGAATTTATTTATCAAAATATGCAAAATTATCCTTTCTTATGAACTTAGAGAAACAATTCAGGGTGTCTCAAACTTTTTTTTTTTTTGGTAGTGTATATAATGATAATTTTCCATCTTTGATTCAGACAGAATTTTTTTTTTTTTTTTTTTTTTTTTTTTTGTTAGCGCCATTGAAGTCTTTGCCAAAATCTGAAGCCAATGATTTATGTGTTGGCTTTTATTGCAATTATCTAAATCTTCATGACAACAAGACAAATTCATCCATCTTAAATCTTGAATACTTTTTACCCAAACTCATCCGTCATGTTTTAACTTTCACTGGTCCTGTTTTATTCACCAAAGAGTTATAATAAAAGATGATTGACATTATACTAACCCCTTACCTACTGGTTGTCAAATGTATCCCGCCAGTCAGAGAGGCCCCCCCGGTCAATTGGCTAATCACTTCAAGCCCTAGCACCTATATGATTGTCCCAACCCTATTTCCCATATGGCAAGTCCCAACCCTTTTTATCCTATGGGTGCTAGAAGGCGGTGGCAGAAGGTCTTCCTGTCCTGGGTATGATGTTAAAATGTATCAGGCTAATACCCTTCATCCTCAAACTATTGGTTAAATAGCATCACTACTGTTGTTCTACAAGGATATCTTTGTTACATAATTCGTGAGTAGCCTATGAATTATGTCTGTAAGTGTAGTTAGATTTTGAATTCAAATTCATTGAAATTCAAAATCAGAGAGGGTTATATTATTGATTGGTAAATACCTTTACTTAAGCTGCCGTGAGTAGCCTATGAATTATATCTGTAAGTGTAGTTAGATTTATATATATATATATATATATATATATATATATATATATATATTATATATATAAAAAGAAAAAATGGAAGTGAATCTGACAGTATGTAATATTGTAAAAATTGAAAAAACACAAGTTTCATAAACGAATAATGTTTACAAAAAGTCTGCGAGCAACACACCAAAAACAGTGGCTCACAGACATTTTGTATTTTTTTTTTTTTCCCTTAAACCAACGAAAGCCCTGATGAAGGTCTATCTAAACAGACCAAAACACTGCAGTGTAGGCGTAATAAACATTATTTGTTTATGAAACTTGTGTTTTTTCAATTTTTACAATATTATATATATACACAGTGATGCTGATAGCTCTTTAATTTAGTGCATCCGAGGACATATATATTTGATTTAAATGAGTCACCGGGAAATTTGATAGGTCCCAACTAAAGTTTCTTTATAAATTGTAGAGTTTTTATCTACAAACAACTAAAGCTGTCTAACCCCTACCTTCTATCCTATAGAGTGTAATACATTTCCAAGAAAAATATTGAAATGTATTTACAGTAAGGTGGAGAAAAAAAATACTGGGATGCATGGATACAATTTTACTGTGTCCTTTTAGATTTTTGTGATGCAGGATCCGTACCTATCAGCATCTGTGTGTGTGTGTGTGTGTGTGTAAATATATATATATATATATATATATATATATATATATTTGGGAATAAAAAGGCCTTAAATACCATGGGTATCGTTGTTATGGACCATTTCCACTTTTTATTCCCAAATAAATTTGCTCTGTTTACAATAATTAAACATTGAGCTCTCATACGGAACCTGAACTCTACAACAAACTACGGGTAGAGAATTAGGACCCACCTAGAATCACCTTGTACCAAGAAACTTGGTACCGCACCAAAGTATATATATATATATATATATATATATTATTTTTATCGTTGTTATTTGGATCACTGTATGTGTTCTCTGGCCTTTTTCAGTAATAATCCTCTTTCTCAGAACTTTTGGTATAGAATTAAGTGTGAACAAAAATGAGAAATCAAAGGAAAGAGCTAAAAATAACAATTTTTGTTGTCACTAAGAATTAGTTGTCTTTGTGTTATTGATACAAATTATTGTGGAAAGAATTCACACTTTTAGATTTTCTTGATTTAAGAGCCAATTTAGTCTTTGTTAATTGGCGTTAAAGACACAAAATCAATCAGAAAGATGTGCGGTGTATATTTCTCTTTATTTTAGTTTTTAACATCTATGTCTTCTTGCCCCCTTCTCTAAGGTCGGAAAGACATAAGGAGTGTTGCTTTTGTGGGGTCTTGATGAAAGTTGCCAGAAACAAAGATGAGAACACCCTGTTGGCTGGGACTGTAGAATAGGCCGACTACACTTCTGAAGAGGGGTAAAATAGAGCCACCTGTTGATGTTGGACACCAGTTGGACATGTGATGCTTATGGATGGAATCCTGGTGGCTGAGCAGTCCATGAAATGCAACACTCCACTTTGGCCTTTACTTAGGCTAAACTGGTGGTCGCAGAGGCCACCTCTGATCAATTGGCTGGTTATATCAAGCCCTAGCATCTGTATGATTGTCCAGACCCTATTTGCCTTCATGGCAAACTCCCAACCTTTTTTATGATATATATACTCAGTGATGCTGATAGCTTTTTAATTTAGTGTGTCCTGGGACCCATGTACTTGATTTGAATGAATCTCCGTGAAATTTGATGGGTCCCAACTAAAGTTTCTTAATGAATTGTAGGGTTTTTATTCATCAAAAAACAACTAAATCCGTCTAACCCCTACCTTGTACCCTATAGCATTAATTAATTTCCGAGAAAAAATTGAAATGTATTTACAGTAAACTGGAAATGGTGGGAGAAGAAGAAGAAAAAAGACGGGGATGCATGGATACAATTTTACTGTGTCCTTTTAGATTTTTGTGCATCAAGGACGCAGGACTCATGCCTATCAGTATCTCTGGAATAGATCCTAAAAATCATGGTTTTATATTCATATATAGGCTATAATCACTTAATTAAATAAAGTGAAGTCAAATGTTTTGTGTTTGAATTCCACAGCCCTGCTATGTACCCATAGCTGGAAGGAGAATAATTGGATTCATATTTATCCCAAGAGTTCTAGCTTTATGTAAAATGCAAACAGCCTTGATTTGAAGTCAGTTACCCTGCGTCTATTTTTCTATGACAATAACCATTACACCACATACACCACCTACTTTCAACTTTATAAATCCTGAACTCACTCCTAAGATGAAAAGAATCAGTATCTCTGTGTACTAGAAGGGTCTTAGTGTTCTGAATATGATGTTAAACAGCATTTTGTGAGGTTCCAATTCTGGAGCTCTGAGGAGTGTAGAGTACCTCTTCATTGCCATTACTCCCTGGTCCACTCTGACTTGGAGTGGTACTACCTGTTAGGGACCCATCTATAGGTTTTTAAAAAGGAGTTTTGAAAAAATGTGTTTAAAAAAAATTGAATAATCAACAAGAACGAATAAAACAAAATGTATTCAGTATAAAATAACTTTTGCATGCTGTAGAATCCAACCAACCAACCAAGATGAAATGACAATGAGATTGTAGGAAAAGAATAAGTCAGACATGTGGTCAAAGAAAAAATACCACTCACTTTATTACGGTGCTTTAACCTTTCTGTGAAGGAAGATCTGAAAGGATTTTTTTGTTTTATTTAGTTGACTAAAGAAATGCTAAATTGTAGCCCGCCTTAAATGAAGGAGGGGGTTCCTTAGCCTTGGAATTTAAGTTGTTTCCTTTCCTCTGCTGGTTATTGACTGACACTTTTCAAAATTCCTCAACTCATGTGTGACTGTTTCTCGCACCTATAGTGGGAGTTCTTATGGTTGACTCTTTGTTGTCTGTCACACAGACACTGTAAAGTCAGATATATGGTCAAAGAAAAAATATCACTCACTTTATTATTGTCTCAACTTTTTTCCGGACTCGTCTCAAATCAGGAAGACATGAAGCGGTATTTTTGGAGTCAATAAAGGAACTAGCAAATTGTTGCCAACCCTAAATTGTGTGGGTGGAGGGTTGTTTTCTCTAGCCTCAAAATTTAAGTCGTTCCATAATTTTTTGTTCCAACTGTGAGAGTTGACCACTTACTGTTGGTCACACAACTGAACACCAGGTTCACTTCCGGTGGGAGGCACTCACTACATTACAGGAGTAATGAGTTTCCCAATAATATATTGATAATGTTTGAATTCAGAATTATCTTCCTCCTAGCTATGTGTTAAATAGTACTACTACTGTTCTTCTACAAGGATGGCTTTGTCATTAGATAACCCATGACAGTTGATATGCAATTAACTACAAACCAAATCCTCTTCCTAGCCTAGTTTCCCCACAATGCGAGACAGCCCAGTCTACCCTACTTTTCCCCCCATAGCTAAGGGGAGAAGTGGAGTCATGCCTTTCTTAAGGGACAATGTTGTAATCCAAACAACTTCACATTAAACTTGCTGTTTCTATTTCGTCTAGCCAATAACCACTATGCCACTCCTAATGTATATAGCATTTTATCGAAAGGGTTTTGGGAATTTGAGCAGACTTATCAATCTGTTCCTCTGTCAAATATTTCAGCCCCCCCCCCCCCTCCGAATGTCCCAAGAGACGGATATTTCACAGATCCCTCGAAATCAATCCACCAGGAAATAAAGAAGAATTCTTATCTCAATTCCTTTTCTTGACAAAGCTATTTCATGCCTCAAGTTTCTCAAACTTAACTTTCACATCAGGTGTATGCATATGTATATATATGTATAAATTTGTGCATGCACATATATATGTATTTGTGAATATGTGTGTGTATGCATATGTGTATCTGCATGTATACATATCTATGTGTATGCATGTATGTATACATATATATGTGTATGCATGTATGTATGTATGCATGCATATGTACATATATATAAATGTGTGTATGTGTATGCATATATATGTGTGTGTGTATGTGTATGCATATGTGTGTGTGTGTATGTGTATGTATATATATATGTGTTATGTGTGTGTGTATGCATATGTATGTATATGTGTGTGTATGCATATGTATGTATATGTGTGTGTGTATGTATGCATGTGTGTGTGTGTATGTGTGCATTTGTACATATATATGTGTGTGTGTGTATGTGTGCATTTGTATGTGTATTTGTATATGTGTGTATGTGTGCATTTGTATATATGTGTGTGTATGTGTGCATTTGTACATATATGTGTATGTGTGCATGTGTGTGTGCATTTGTACGTATATATGTGTGTGTGCATTTGTACGTATATATGTGTGTGTGCATTTGTACGTATTATGTGTGTGTGCATTTGTACATATATGTGTGTATACATATGTACGTATGTGTGTGTGTATGCATATGTACGTATGTGTGTGTATACATATGTACGTATATAGTGTGTGTGTGTGTATACGCATGCATATGTACGTGTATGTATATATATATATATATATATATATATACATATGTGTGTGTGTGTGTGTGTGTGTATATGTGTATAGATATGTATATTTTTGTATATACATATATGTGCGTATGTATATGGATATCTCTCTATACCAATCTGGCCCTATCTATCTATTGTTGGTTGAAACCATGGGTACAAATGGCCGATTGATACATGTTTCACTCTTTTGACTATTTTATTGTATCATGTATTGTATCCTTTTGACTATTTCATTGTAAAACAAAACAAAAAACAAAAAAGCCAACCAAAAACCCAAGTAGAAATTGGCCTGAGAGAAACAACACCCAAGACATTAGATAACAGAAAAGAAACAGAAACTTTGAAAAAAAAAAAAAAAAGAGATAATTTCTCTTGGAATCATCATCAATACTTCTAACTCCTCAAAGAAAGGCCTCTAAGCAGCATCCTCTTCTTTGCTCGTTCATCATTCTGGGGGTGGGGGGTCTGTTTTTAGAATGGATGGCATCCCTAGGGTGGGGTATAAAATTGCCTGGGTAGGGGCGTAATGAAGTCTGGTGGAGGGGTGGACAGGGTACAGCGGTGAGGGAGGGGTTTCTTAAGTCTGTGTGATCTGCTCTTTCTGAACAATTCCAAGCTATTGTTATTGGCAGCTAGTTGGCAGAATCCAAGCCGATAAGGTCACAGCCTTACTTCTTCTTGAACTCTAATGAATTTCCTGTGTTCGGATATCTTGACGACTTGTGAGAGAAGTTGGCTTATCTATTTAGTTAGCGAAAAAAAAAAAAAAAAATCACACAGAAAATTCTACAGTGTTTATCTACAATTTTGAAAATACAAATTATTTTACATTTACTTTTTACAGTAAGTCAGAATAATTGCTATATTTTGGTACATGCTAGTTTGTGACGTGTTTATACAAGGGAGATTTAAAATTTATCCACACTCTTATTTTATGTACTTCATCAGTGATAACTTGTCAGTTCAATTTCCTGTATTAGGATATCTTGGCAATTATTTAGTTAGAGGTACTACCACTCCGGGTCAGAGTGGACCTGGGAGCAGTGGTGATGAAGGGGTGCTCCACATACATCCAAAACTGGAACCTCACCATCGGATAGAGTTTAACGTTATTCCAGAGACATGAAGACCATCAGCCACTGCCTTCTAGCACCCATATGATAAAAAGGGTTGGGGCTTGCCATAAGGGCAATAGAGTTGGGGCAATCTTATAGATGATTGATCGGATGGGGCCTCTCCGATGGCCCGTCTAGCCTAAGTAAGGGTCTAAGTGAAGTGTTGCAGGTCATGGACTGCTCATCTATCAGGATTTCATCCTTACGCATCATGGGTTGCCACCCACAGCCAATGTGGCCCCATTGGGGGGAGGGGAGTCTTATCCCTCTGCAGAGGTGCAGTCGAGGTTTTCTTAAAGCCCCAGCTGACAGGGCTGATGGGAATTAGAATAATTTTAAATACCTTGCCACAATTTTGAAAATACAAATCAATTCACATATTCTTACAAGAGTAAGTCAAAATTATTGCAATATTTTGGTGTGTGCTAATTTGTGGCATTCATATGTATTGTGTGCTTGGTAGAATTGGGGTATGTGTTGCGCTTACACATCGTGCAGTGTTTGTCGCTGTGGTGTAGAGATTAACATGCTGGACAGCAACATAGTTGTAAGTGAGTTCGTAATCCAGTCACACTATTACATTCACTTTTGGACTAATACCCTTGGGAAAGGTATGAAACCCCTCATACTAGATATTAAATAGTATCCAGTCGGCAAAGCATCCACCTGGGAACCACAAGGTTCCTGGTTCAATACTGGCCCTCGCCAACTCAGCGTATGAGTAGCACAGCATATGAGTAGCTAGTGAAAAGGGGATAGACCCCCCTCACTGTTTGGCTGATACCGACTTTAAGCCACCCAAAATTTTATTTTATTGTTATTCTCCAAGGATGGTTTGGCATTAAATGACCCATGAAAGTTGATATGCCATTAAACAAAGAAACCAAACCTTGTTGAGGTAAGTCAGTTGGTTTGGACAACAGCAACTGGCCAAGCACAACTGAAGACAGCTGGTACTTATGGGACTCAAGAATAGTCCATTCATGTGTTTGGGTGATTCCATTCCTTGAGTCCTGATTGGCTAGATCTGTATTGAGTTACAGCTACTTGTTGCCTTGTCTTACCAATTCGACGGTAATTGAAACTTAGTATGATTATTCTACACAATGTACACATTGGGTATTGCTTTGCTCCATCTGTGATTTGAAAGCTGCACAGATGAGCGTGCAACTTGGTCTAATTCAGAACTTATGCTATGTGTGTTTAAACTGGGCCATAACACCATAGAAATACCCAAAAAATATTTGTTGTGTGAAAGAGAAGGTGCTGTTGATCACAGTCCAGTAACCAGGTGTTGCAAGAAATTTTGCTCTGGTTGCAAGAATCTCGATGATCAGGCCAGGTGGGTCTAAAACCATGGATTATGAGGTCGTTCCCCAAGCCATAGACGCTTTTGAGTAACTGGCCGCCATCCTTGGTTCCAGTTGTAAAAGAACTTAAAGTAAACAAGTCCTTGTGGGATAGTGTCCTTTAGGTCCGACGTCCAAGATGATCCAAATAGCAGTGAGCTAAGATTAGAATCAGGCCTCTATAAATACACCAACAGCAGCAGCAGCACTGCTAGTGATTGGATAATAGGAATCTTCGGTGATCACATGGTAGTCAACGAGTCTATATTTAGAAGTGACTACTTGTCCCATAACTTATATACAGAAATATTCCAACAGATGCAAATCTCGTTAGTAGCACTCTGAGAATATCAGGTTGACTGTTATCTCACAGTCCAGTGGGGTTCATCTACTTCACAACCTCAGCAAAATCCGGAACTGCCCAATTGTCTCACTTTAGCAAAATATTGTAAAACTTTTGACTCACTCTAGTTGGTTGGTTGGATTTTACGGCATGTCAATCTTTGTTGGGTTATTTTATGCCAAAAACATTTTGTTTTATTCATTCTTGTTGGATATTCAGTTTTTTTTTTTTTTTCAAGCTCAGTTTTTTGTTTTTAAACACCTCTTCTCCCTCCAGCTTTGGGTAAATAGTTGGGCAGACAACTCTTTAGCTTTGTATATATATATATATATATATATATATATATATAATATATTGTAATAAAACTATTTTGTACCATAACCCCTAGAAAAAACAAATATCCAAATCATAACGGTCTATCTTAATGCTCTATTTTCAGCGTTCTAAATTTTTAAAAAAAATTAGATTTTCGAATATTTCCAAAAATCTCTGTTGTTTTTTCACAACAAATTTTTTCATTCAAAATAAATGTTCACTCTGATGAAAGTCGATTCTTCTATGTGTGCAAAATATTTTCACACACATAAACTGACCGAAACACATGTGTAAGTGATATTGATTAATGTGATATCGATTAAATTCATTTTATCCATCTACATTTCTTTTCTTTACTCATTTTTCCTCATATTGTCGGATTCAATTCCCTTTTCCATTTTCACACACACACACACATATATATATATATATATATATATATTTACCAACCCCTCCGCAAAAGCAGGATGTTTAACTTTTCACAAGGGTACTAGCACTATGTGAAATGCAAACAGCCTCGTCCAGGATTTGAACTCTGGTCGACAAGTCCATTTTCATACAACTTTAACAATTACACTACGTGCCTTTGGTATAGCAACTGTTCTTGAAAAAGAAAAATTCTGAATTTAAAGCACCTGTACTTTGCTTAAAAATTGACCTTGGGTCAAATCCTGATTGTGGCAGAGTGGTTGGGTAAATGCATACACTATGATGATGTACACTCAACTGGCCTAATATTCATTGAATTTCCTCGGCCTGTTGAGTGTAAGAAAAGTTTTGGATAAAAAAAACAGAAAATCAATATTATCAAACTCTTGACCCAAAGTTCTGAGCATTTATTCAAACTCTTATTTATGATATATATATATATATATATATATTTACTTGGTTGTATGCAAATTTTTGTGAAGAACAAAACAAAAAGAAAAAAACAAAAAAAAACCCCCATAAAACCAACCCTCACTCTGCTGTGCCATCAGAATATTCTGTTTTTGCTGTTTATTCCATCGTTAACTCGTACTCTTGGACAATGGCCAAAAATCATCCCCCATGTGCTTCTCTTCTTCTTTCTGCTCTCAACCCACTTTCCCAAAATATTGATATAGATTTTGTTTTGTTTATTACTTATTCCTTGTCTTGACACTCCTTCCTTCCTTAAGAAGAAGAAGAAGAAGAATTATTATTATTTGAGTTTTTGATTAGAGAAAAACTAAGAAAACACAACCAATGAATCTCTCTCATTTTTCAATGCATTTTATTTTAATTTTATTTGTCTTACTTTTCTTCAATTTACTTTAATGTTTTCCCGAATTGTTTTTCTTTCTTTCAAGTGTCTTTGTTTTTTAATCTTCTTTTCTCTTTCTATCCTTTTTTTCTCCCTCTCTCTGTCTGCCTATCTACTCTCTTATCTTCTCTATCTAACTACCTATCCTCTTTCTCTGTCTCTGCCTATTTTTTTCTCTGTCTGCCAATGTCTCTCTCTCTCCTCCTTTCCCCCTGTCTGTCTTCCTATCTGCTTCTCTATCTCCGAATCCACTTCTCTCTCTCTCTCTCTCTCTCTCTATTCCCCACCTCAAACTCCATTCTTTTCCTCTTTGCCCTCCTTTTCTCTATTCTCTTCCTACTCTCCCTTCTCTTTCTCTCCCCACTCCCACTCTTTCTCATTCATTAACCCCCCCCTACTCTCCAACATTTAACTATAACTATAATTGTTTTTTAATCTTTTTTCTTTCTATCCTTTTCTTCTCTCTCTCTCTCTCTGTCTGCCTATCTACTCTCTTATCTTCTCTATCTATCTACCTATCCTCTTTCTTTGTCTGTCTGTCTGTCTCTGCCTATTTTTTCTGTGTCTACCAATGTCTCTCTCTCTCTCTCTCTCCCCCTATCCTCCTTTTCCCCTGTCTTTCTTCCTATCTGCTTCTCTATCTCTGAACCCACTTCTCTCTCTCTCCAATTGTTTTGTTTTTGTTTCTTTCCACTTTCAAGTGTCTTTGCTTTTGGATTCTCTTTCTATCTTTTTCTCCACTCTCTCTGTCTGCTTACCTAACCCCTTTTCTCCTTCTCTGTCTGTCTATCCTTTTTTTCCCCTCTCTTTTTGTCAGCCTATACTTTTCTCTCTCTTTCTCTCTCTTTGTGCCTATTTTTTCTCTATCCTCATTTCTCTGTCTCACACCATTCTATTTCTTTATCCCCTTTTTTGTATTTTACCCTATACTTCTATCCCCCCCCCACTAAACTCCATTCTTTTCCTCTTTGCCCTCTTTTTCTCAATTCTCCTCCCACTCTCCCCTCTCTTTCTCTCCCACTCTCCCCTCTCTCTTCTCTCCTCCCACTCTCCCCTCTCTTTCTCCTCCCACTCTCTCCACTCTCCCCTCTCTTTCTCACTCTCCCACTCTCCCTCTCTCTCCCTCTCCCTCTCTTTCTCCTCCCACTCTCCCACTCTCTTTCTCCTCCCACTCTCCCTCTCTTTCTCCTCCCACTCCTCTCTTTCTCACTCCCATCTCTCCCCTCTCTTCTCCACTCTCCCTCTCCCTCTCTTCTCCTCCCACTCTCCCCTCTCTTTCTCCTCCACTCTCCCTCTCTTTCTCTCCCACTCTCCCTCTCTTTCTCATCCACTCTTCCCCCACTCCACTCTCCCTCTCTCTCTCTCCTTCCCACTCTCCCTCCACTCTCTCCCACTCTCCCTCTCTCTTCTCCTCCCACTCTCCCCCCTACTCTCCATCATTTAACTATAACTGACTTTTTTAAGTAAAGTTTTCAGTAGAAAATTATCTGATGGTCCTGTTGACTTATTGTTCAAAGTCAGTTGTTGTTGATTGGATCATGAAAAAATAAAATGTTTATTTCTGCCCATAGAGAATATATCAACAACGCACCAGACAAGTGTTATAAAGAATGACCTAGTGCCAATTAAATTCATGTCTTCAGCTTTGAATTTTCTTGACATTTATCGCTGCTTTATGACTGTTGTCCTCTTTCCTCTTTCTAATCACTCGCAAATTTCTCTTGGCATAATTCTCGTTTTATATATACATGATTAAATTTATGAACATTTCTTCTATAAACTTCTAAATCAAAGTGTGCAATGTATATGCATTGTTTTATATATATATATATATATATATATATATATATATAAAAATGTACAGTGATGCTGGTAGCTTTCTGATTTAGTGTGTCTTTGGATGCACATATTTGCTTTGAACGAGTCCCCGGGAAAATTTATGGGTCCCAACTAAAGCCGTCTAACTCGTACCTTGTAACCTATCCTGTGTAATTCATTTCTAAGAAACTAAATGTAATTAAAGTTAGCTTAAAATGGTGGGGAAGAAAAAAGAAAAACACTGGTACGCATGGATATGATTTTACTGTATCCTTTTAGATTTTTTGTGTGTCAGGGATGCAGGATGCATACCTATGAGCATCTCTGAATGTATTGTTATATGTAATGTGTATATATATATATATATATATATATATATATATATATATGAAGAAAAAATGAGTAAAGAAAAGAAATGTAGATGGATAAAAATGAATTTTATCGATATCACTTTCACATGTGTTTCGGTCTGTTTATCAAAATGTATACGGATTTACGTTATTATTATTATTAAAATAATCAGATGGAGTTGAAATGATGATGATAATAATAGGAAAATCCGTATACATTTTGATAAACAGACCGAAACACGTGTAAGTGATATCGATTAAAATTCGATAAAATTCATTTTTATCCATCTACATTTCTTTTCTTTACTCATTTTTTCCTCATATTGTCGGATTCATTTCCCATTCTCACACACACACACACATATATATGTTACATAAATGTATGTAACCTAAAGAGAGGAATTATAGAAAGGGCGACTAATAAGGTCTATCTGGTTAAACAACGACTACTCTTAGACGGAAACTAGTACTACAGGGGATTTGGTGCTACCCACCTATTTTTCAGTCATATCCACACTAAAATTAGCAGGAGCCGCAGATCATAAGGAACAGGATTGCTGATTAGCTAAAAGAAGCCTCGCAATAGTTAATGTTTTCTTGTGTGCCAAAAATACAAAATTATTAACGATTCAGTCATTTAAACTTTTTTGCGATGGTCACATGTGGATGGCTCAGACACGCGGAAATGCAAAGTTGCCATGCAGTATCTATTAATAATGGAGATTTGGTCTCTATTTGCCTGTAACTGAAACTATGTCACTGCTTATGTCACAATACCCAAAGTAGTAATAACATAGAATAAATACACTAAAAATTTGAGCATGCAACCTTAGACGATCCTCATCGTTTTTTTGTTTTTTTTTAAACAAGTTAGATACATGCCCAGTATTATATATAGTTTGTTTTATTTTGATATACATTTAAAGTTATCAGAACTAAGTTTCCATTTCAAATTGTTTTATTTTTTTAGTCCTTTAATAAGTTTGATAATTTTGCCTACTTATGGTTCAAAATCTCTGATATTGAATTTTTAACTCCCACCCCTTAGGCAATATCTTTCCAAAATTAATTTTTACACCACCTGGGTGATTTTTTTTTTTTTTTTTTTTTTTTCCTAGTATGAAGAATATAAATTATTCTTGGGTCTTTTCTGACCCATAGTGGTATTATCAATGAAGACAGCTCATTCCAATTAAAATAGAAAGGTTAGAAAGGATATGGAAAATATTCCTAAGAAGATAATAATTATAATAAAGAGGCTATGCAAGATACGACCACATATCTACCATCTCATAAACCATCGAAGCCATTCTGGAATTTGCTCGACAAGTAAGGACAAACTTATAAGGAATGTTCTCCTATGGACTCCTACATGTGGACACACCAGTATTGGCCGATCAGCAAAGACTTACATGGATCAGTGTGGACACAAGATGCCGTCTAGAGGACTTGCCAAGAACAATGACCAATAGGGATGGATGGTGAAAGAGAGAGAGAGAGAGAGATGGTGGTGGTGGTGATGATGATGATTTCTTATAAGTTAGCAGAGGTGGGGAGGTGTCCATTGAAGGTTCTAGCAAAAACTTACAATGATCAGCTCTCTGCAGACACTGGATACCGTTTAGAGGATTTACCAAAAGCGATGACTAATAGGGATGGATGGTGAGAGAGAGAGAGAGAGTCAAGGGAATCCATGCTGTTAGTGGTGGTGATGATGATGATGATTTATTATAAGTTAGCAGAGGTGGGAGGTGTCCATTGAAGGTTCTAGCAAAAACTTACAATGATCAGCTCTCTGCAGACACTGATACCGTTTAGAGGATTTACCAAAAGCGATGACTAATAGGGATGGATGGTGAGAGAGAGAGAGAGAGTCAAGGGAATCCATGCTGTTAGTGTGGTGATGATGATGATGATTTATTATAAGTTAGCAGAGTGGGGAGGTGTCCATTGAAGGTTCTAGCAAAAACTTACAATGATCAGCTCTCTGCAGACACTGATACCGTTTAGAGGATGCGATGACTAATAGGGATGGATGGTGAGAGAGAGAGAGAGAGTCAAGGAATCCATGCTGTTAGTGGTGGTGATGATGATGATGATTTATTATAAGTTAGCAGAGGTGGGGAGGTGTCCATTGAAGGTTCTAGCAAAAACTTACAATGATCAGCTCTCTGCAGACACTGGATACCGTTTAGAGGATTTACCAAAAGCGATGACTAATAGGGATGGATGGTGAGAGAGAGAGAGAGAGTCAAGGGATCATGCTGTTAGTGGTGGTGATGATGATGATGATTTATTATAAGTTAGCAGAGGTGGGGAGGTGTCATTGAAGGTTCTAGCAAAAACTTACAATGATCAGCTCTCTGCAGACACTGGATACCGTTTAGAGGATTTACCAAAAGCGATGACTAATAGGGATGGATGGTGAGAGAGAGAGAGAGAGTCAAGGGAATCCATGCTGTTAGTGGTGGTGATGATGATGATGATTTATTATAAGTTAGCAGAGTGGGGAGGTGTCCATTGAAGGTTCTAGCAAAACTTACAATGATCAGCTCTCTGCAGACACTGGATACCGTTTAGAGGATTTACCAAAAGCGATGACTAATAGGGATGGATGGTGAGAGAGAGAGAGAGAGTCAAGGGAATCCATGCTGTTAGTGGTGGTGATGATGATGATGATTTATTATAAGTTAGCAGAGGTGGGGAGGTGTCCATTGAAGGTTCTAGCAAAAACTTACAATGATCAGCTCTCTGCAGACACTGGATACCGTTTAGAGGATTTACAAAAGCGATGACTAATAGGGATGGATGGTGAGAGAGAGAGAGAGTCAAGGGAATCCATGCTGTTAGTGGTGGTGATGATGATGATGATTTATTATAAGTTAGCAGAGGTGGGGAGGTGTCCATTGAAGGTCTAGCAAAATTACAATGATCAGCTCTCTGCAGACACTGGATACCGTTTAGAGGATTTACCAAAAGCAATGACTAATAGGGATGGATGGTGAGAGAGAGAGAGAGAGTCAAGGAATCCATGCTGTTAGTGGTGGTGATGATGATGATGATTTATTATAAGTTAGCAGAGGTGGGGAGGGTCCATTGAAGGTTCTAGCAAAAACTTACAATGATCAGCTCTCTGCAGACACTGGATACCGTTTAGAGCCAAGCGATGACTAATAGGATGGATGGTGAGAGAGAGAGAGAGAGTCAAGGAATCCATGCTGTTAGTGGTGTATGATGATCAGAGGTGGGGAATTGACTAGCAAAAACTTACAATGATCAGCTCTCTGCAGACACTGGATACCGTTTAGAGGATTTACCAAAAGCGATGACTAATAGGGATGGATGGTGTGAGAGAGAGAGAGTCAAGGGATTCCATGCTGTTGTCACGCCTTGATGATGATGATGATGCCTTATAAGTTTGTAGAGGTGGGTGGTTCTTCAGATTTAGACATTTGGGAAACCCTGGTGTCCATTGAAACAGTTTTCTAAACATTGATTTGTGTTGGGGAAATTATTTTTTTCTTCTTTTGTCTGCGAATTTGGTCTACTTGTTCTGTCCCCCCCCCTCTCCCCGATTTCCCCGAGAAGTAAGTAAAAATTCTGGTGTTACAGCAACCTGGCAGCACGGAGAAGAGAAGCAGACATTATTGTATGAATCTGAAACAAAATGGGAGGGGGGGAAAAAAAAAAGACGAAGAAAAAAACATTGATTTGTTCTTTGCTCCCTCCCTCCTAGAATGCCCAGAGTAGTCCCTCAGCCCATCTTCATCTCTCCTCACCCAACGCCTCAATCTGTTTTGCTTTAATACAATGATTGAGAAGTCTGTGGGTGGACAGAATGAAAACACAAACTCTGTGAAACCAGAGACAAAAGTTTTAAAAAGCTGAAGCCTTGTAAAATGTAGTAGTAAAAACTTTTCTTATCTCCTAATTTTTATTGTGTATGTGTGTATAATATATGTATATATATATATATATATATATATATATATAGTATATGCATATATTTAAGTCTTATGTAATGATATCGTATTACAGACATATATGAACAGAGGAAAAATAGAAATGAAACTTAGAAAAGAAATAAAGAATAAAATGAACATTGAAGCATTAGAATCAATAATACTTTTAATCACACTGTCACATGTCGGTTCATCTATGTTGATTAGTCATCGTGTTTCAGTTCATCTGTGTGAAAATATTTCGCACACAGAAGATTCGACCTTCATCAGAGTGAAATTTTATTTGAATGAAAAAATTTGTTGGGGAACAACGGAGAATTTTGGGGGAAAATGTTCGAATAGAATTTTTTAAAAATCCCATTAGGAATGCTGAAATAGAACCGTTAGAATTTGGATATTTGATTTTTCTAGGGGTATATATATATATATATATATATATATATATATATAAAATGTTGAAAAAATAAATAAAGGAAAGAAAATGTTGAATGGATAAAAATTGTTTATTGGAGTGCTGGCACGTATTTTGACCAAGAGGATGTCCCTGTACACAATGTATTCTATTTATTATTATTTTGATAATAGAAAAAATATAAATATCAAATATCTTGCTCTGATGACGTCAATTCTTCTGTATACTTAAAAAGCTTTTTTTATATTTTTTATATTATTATTTTATTTTGTTTTGTATTAAAATAATAATAAATAGAATATGTTGTGTACAGGGACATCCTCTCGGTCAAAACACATGTCGGCACTCCAATTAACAATTTTTATCCATTAAACATGTTCTTTCCTTTATCTATTTATTTTGTCTACATATTGTAGGATTCACTTCCATTTTTTCAACTTTATATATATATATATATATATATATATATATCTGGTCAGGATAATTCTGACTTTATTTATCAGCTCTACTTTTTGTATTGAGCACTTTAGTATATTTAACTTAGGCAACTTTTACAGTATTTTTTTCTTTTGGCCATTTTTATAGTACCATCTGATTTTTTCAGATGGTGCAGATCATTTGGTCTTTTCTTTTTTTCATATTTTTTTTTTCTCCAGGCAAAAATTTGCATTGTGTAATTACAAACTATAAAGCTGGGAGTTTTTTTATACTGTCAGAGTTTAGAAACAAAAATGAATATATATTATATATATATATATATATATATATATATATATATATTATTATTATTATTAATGCTGGCAAATATATGCCCCCTCTAGATACAAGTATTTAAATTTTAATGTAATACAATATTATATTAAATTAGAAAGGCTGATGAAACTAAATAAGAATGCAGATAAAGATTTGAAACAGAGGCTGGTATAATTGAAAAATATAAGAACTGAAACTTACTCCTCCATCACTCTCATCTTTCATTGCTAAATTTTACTAATTTAACTATTTAGTTAAAATAGGAAGTAAAGAATAAAATTAGTTATTTCTCCTTGTTAATGGATTTCTTTTGAAATTTATCCCCAAGATTTTTTTTCATATTCATTAAGATAAAACCAAACAATTAAAAATCAATAGTACTGAGCATACATTTATTAAAATCAAATTTTTAATATCAATATGCAAATTAGCCTTCCCGTTCACATTGTAAACCACTCTTTTGTTGTATATATAAATACAATTGCATAAATAAAAATAAAATCATGGAGAATGTGACGTAAATAACTAAGGAAATTGTGACTTGAGTAGTTATATAGTTTCGGTTACAGACAGAAAAACTTAGTAGTGTCACATACAAGATACCAATATTGCAGGACTCACCAATGTTGTTTTTAAGTCTCAAACTAGTTTTCATATATTATTCTACACTTTAATACAGAATTTATTAATTCCATAAATCTTATTATCATTGCACCCCTAACCAATCTTCTTACTAACTATAATAATGATAAAAACTGGCCTCTTAGAATTTTTATCATTTAAATATTCTAGTAATATTGAACATGAGACCATTTCAACCTACCATGCATTAATACACAAATACTCTAATAATCACACAAAACCTTATAAATTGGCAAACACAAACATCAAATACAAAATTCATATCCACATACACGCGTTGATGTTATCATAACGTTGCACTTTTTACTCTAATAATCACACAAAACCTTATAAATTGGCAAACACAAACATCAAATACAAAATTCATATCCACATACACGCGTTGATGTGATCATAACGTTGCGCTTTTGTGTGTGTGCGTGCATGCCAGCATATGGACAGAACAGGTGCATCCGAGCTTATACATAACACCTGCAATCACATAAACAAACAAGTGACATGTGGATACAGTTAATCAAATGCACAATATATTTGACCACTTTTTAAATCAATTTCAAAATTTTTTCGCTACCTGATGATTGCTCCGTTTAAACAATTAAGCTTGCATAGCATGAAACCAATGATAGCTGACTTGTTTCCATGCAAATAAATGTATACTAAAATATCTATTTATTCATGCTCTATTACATATATTGAGTACTCTAATAATACTGTACGTTGGCTCACTACTACCTCTTCAAGTGTAATAGTACCATCCATACACATTGATATCTTTCTGTATGTATGTATGTATATATATATATATATATATATATATATATATATATATATATATAGTTTTTTTTATAGTATCTTTGAAGCATTGTGTGTATGTGTAATATAAAGATTTTTGAAGGCAATTTACAATGCAATATGTGTTGAAAATTATATTTATTTAACTTTTCTTTTTTTTTTAATTCTAAATATTTTCGGAAAATAAACAATAAGATAAGTACAATAAAAAAACACCTAGTACTTTCAATAACTCTGATGATGGAATTTTATTTTCCGAAAATATTTAGAATTAAAATAAAAAAAGTTAAATAAATATAATTTTCAACACATATTGCATTGTAAATTGCCTTCAAAAATCTTTATATTATATATTATATATATATATATATATATATATATATATATATTCAAATACTTGTTACTAATAGACTCCAAGCTAATGAATCCATTTTGTGCAAACATGGTGTGTTAACACCTTTTACCTCAAGGGGATATTTTAAAGGTCACCTGGAACATTTTGCCTTACAATTGATTAAGATCTAATTCATCCTGAAAGTAAATAAAATGCTATTCCCAGAAGTGTCTGTCTGTGTGGGTGGGGGTGGATGTCTTAGAACTTTTTCCTAAAGGGGTGCCTAGTATATTTTGGTTTAAAATTGATCATGAATCTCCTTTTAGACCAGAAAACAAATAAAATTAGCATCCGCAAATGCACTCCACTCACCTTGATGAGGGTGGGGTTTCCTAACCTTTTGGCATAACACTAATCAGAAAGGTCTCTGTTGTATAGAAAGCAAATAAAATTGGTATCTGCAGGCACAGAAGTTTAAATTACTCCTGGAAACAAAGAAAATGGTATAATTCATATGGGAAACTAACTTTCATAAAGTTTTGTATGGGTTGCCCTATGCCAAAATATTCCCACAAAATTTTTAGTGACCTCTTATATCATGAAAGATAAAATATCTCAATCAGATACCATTATCCAATAGAATATACTCGATAAACTGAATGAGCCTGTGGGGTAAGGGTTATCATATGGAATAGACATGCGCTAGACCAAGGAGATTGTTTTTAGCATCTGAGGTGGAGCACCACACCTACCATCAGCTCCTCACTTTACCACACAGATCCCTGTGCTACTCATACGCTGAGTTGGTGAGAGCCAGCATCGAACTAGGAACCTTGTGATTCCTAGTCAAGTACTCTACTGACTGAGCTTAACTCGGCCCATATATAATATATATATATATATATATATATATATATATATATAATGTGAATGTTCCTTTGTCACCTAATAAATAGATATGTAAAAACCTTTATATATTTATTCTATTATATTATATAACAGCTCTATCTTATATTGAGCACTCTACCAATAATACTGCCTTTGGTATGCCATTCCAGCAAAAGCTGAAACAGTGACCATCCCACACTATAATGTATGTATATATATATATATATATATATATATATATATATATATATATATATATAATCTAGCAAAAATGTCACATGGTAGTGAGCTTTTTCTTTGAATAAAATAGATTTAAAGTTCTCTTAGTGAATAAATCAATTTCTAGTCCAATTTGCAAGTGAATGATAATTTTGTGCTATCTGTATTTGTGCTGAATGTCGTTTCTTAATCATTCAAAATTCTCACTATAATAGAGATGACTATGAAGTGCTAATTAGATCCCTTCACACCTTCTTTCAAAATCTGAACATGAATTCAGGTCATTTTATATTCTGTGAATTTTAAGTAACCAACAAGAAATCGAAATAAAGAAATCCTTTCAACATTCTATCAAAATGCTTTTTTAATAATTTTGTTCGTTTCTAAAAGAAAAAGTACCAAAATCATAATGAATTCATATTCAGAAAAAAGGCTTTGATTTATGCTAATCAGGTAGAACGTTTTATTTCGTGTTGGCTTATTTAATCTTAGAGATTATTATTATCTCTGTTATCATGAATGATAGAATTATTTATCTATGGATAGGCAACTCTGCTTGTCTCTTAAGTTTGGATAATTATAGGAAGACATGTTGGTGAATTGAGAATGCAGGAGCATTGGACTACTGAGGTCCTTTCATTTAAGTGGACAAAAGACATGTTGGTGAGTTGAGAATACAGAAGCATCAGTCTACTGAGGTCCTTTTAAATCACAAACAATAAACAAGATATTAAAGATAAAAAGAAGAAAATGTAGAAAGCTGAGTGTAAGGAGAAATTGAGAGAAAGAAAACATGAATTAATATAGAATCATCCCTTACTACCAAGTTTTGGATACCTCTCATATATATATATATATATATATATATATAATGAAGATTGTGGGTTTGTCTATCTGTAACCGAAACTATATTACTACACAAGTTACAATTCCCTTTGTTATTTACATTACATTCTCCATGAATTTATTTTTATTTAAACCTCAATTATTAATAAAATTGTTTTACATCATTAAGACTGTTGACCATATCTACATACTAATAACATGCAATTGTATTTATATATACAACAAAATAGCGGTTACAGTGTGAATGGGAAGGCTAATTTGCATTTTGATTTAAAAATTTGATTTTAATAAATATATGCTTATATTATTGATTTCTAATTGTTTGGTTTTATCTTATTGAATATGAGCAAAAATATCAGGAATAAATCTTAAAAGAAATCCATTAACAAGAAGAAATAACTGTAATATTATTCTTTACTTCCTATCTTAACTAAATAGTTAAATTAGGAAAATTTAACAAAGACAGACGGGAGTAATGTAAAATGATGGAAGAGTTAGTTTCAAAGTTGTTCTATTTTTCAATCATACCCCCTCTGTTCAAAATCTTTTTTATCTGCATTCTTATTCAGTTTCATCAGCCTTTCTAATTTAATATATTTTATTATATTAAAACTTAAATACTAGCACCCGGAGGGTGCATATATTTGCTAGTATATATAACTTAGGGTAGCATAGACATAAAGTCAACAGTGCTTGTTAATGACAGTTTCTTGCCTATGTGATTTTCAAACCAAGTTAGAAAATTGCAAAGGCAAGAAACTATTAGTTACCAAATGAGGACTACACAAGGATGCTACATGCTGTATTGAACAAATATTGGAAGCAGCATCCCACAAAAATCAGTTGTATTGTTACTTACTTCCTATCATAGAAATTTTAAAAGTAAGATGAAGAAGACATATAATTAAAAAAAAGACTGAAGTATAGAAAGTTATAGTGACAAATCTTTGCCTACCAAATTTCCCCCATGGCTGTACCAAATTTTCTTGGTATTTTTTACTTTTTTTTTTTTTTTTTTCATCCTTCTTGTTTGTAAAGTTTGTATGATTTGGATTTGTTGACTGCTTTACAAACAAGAATTGTTAGCGTGGTCGGAAATAACTGATTTGGACGAACATAAACGAGCGATAGTAATCGCCTCTCAGTTTACCTGAAGATGATGAAACAAAAATAAGAGAGAAAATTTTTGAACAACTACAGCTTGACGAATTGAAATGTGAGGATGGTCTAAACATATTGATTAAATTCATGGATAACAACCTTGCTAAAAATGCTCTTTTTCAACGAAAACGCATGGGTACGCGAAAAGGGTTTCATAAAAGAGAAGAGTTCTCTTATAGAAAGATAACCCAAGTTATCTTTCTTTGTTCCATGACATTAACATTAATTAACACTGAATTAGCAATGGTGGACCCGAGATACTTGAAGCAGTCCATGGCTTCCAGGCTGCACCTGTTGATAATGATGTTCCATGATTTGTTCCATGACTTATTTAGACTTACGGTAAGCCCAAACTCCTTGCAAGCATGTGTAAGGTGGCTGACAAGTATTACACACTGGACCCGTCAAAGAACACAAACACTTGTATTTAGGAAAATGTAAGATGAGATGTTTATACCCTCGGTTGTGTACAACTAAGAGTCGTTGGCAGGGTTATGCCAATGTGGAGCCTTCGGGAGTTCTTTTCAAGTGATCTCGAATCTGATCGTTGTCTGTCTAATCAATCTCTATGGGCTTCTTTTATTGTAGTCTGACCCCCGGTGTCACGCCTCTTTGTTCGTGACACCTATGCAGTTTTTCTGTAGACACGCCTCTTCGCCCACGCAGGCTGTTTTCATTGGCTATGGGCTACGCCTACAGATTTCTGCACCTAAATCATGTCAAATGTTCACCTGCATTTTCAGGTGCAAAAGGTCAGGTCAGGGCCACATCCTGTTTTCGTTTCCAGGCGGCACCTGACCCCCATGCACTTCCTATTCAGCCTGGTCCTTGGGTGCACTGATCAGACAATATATTACACAAGCTGTTGCAGGCCGTGCTCAGTGTGTGAAATTAAGGCTGAATAGCATTTCCTATTATTACTGTAATCTGAGTCCTTTTGCTCAATTATAATGAACTACCTGTTATATCATGCCTATAGATGCAAGAAAAAAACAAACACAGGTTAACGTTTAATATGTTGTATTGCATATAATGAATTTAATATGTACAGCCACTTGATGAGTTGATTAAGTTGTCGGTCATCGAGTGTAGAGTTGTTGATACAATTGTTTGTATGTGGGGGATTAGACATGGAGAAAATGTTGTTTGGGTTGCGGTCATGGAGAGTGAGGAGTTGATGTGTGAAATATGATACCTGGTTACAGGTGTAACGAGATGTAGGTAGTTGAGGTGAGTATTCGAGATTGTCGGGTCGGTTGGTGAGTGGCGGTATCTAGCCGAGGGAGCTGAAGGAAGTGTGACACAGCTCGGTCAGTGATGTCGACTATTTCCCGTCTCCCGTCCTCACTCCCAGCTGACGAAAATTCTGTGTTTTTTAAGCGCCTAGAGTGGATCAGCTCGGAACGGATTTCACGTCTTACTTGGTTTGACCGCAAAGGGCGCTGATTAGTTGAAAAATGGTCCTTTTGATGTTATCTTGATAATTTCATCTCGAGGATGTGCAGAGGCATGTGCACAGACCTGCATTTTTCATTTAGGTTTTTTTAAAATCATAAATGCATTTCTATAGTAAAATCATTTACAAGGTGTGTCGAAAAAGTATCGGGATTTTTTTGTACTTTTTGACACACCTTGTATTCTGAAAAAAATTAATGAATGGAATTTTTTTTTTTTTTTTTTTTTTTTTTTTCCAGAATACTTGGTGTGTCAAAAATACAAAAAATCTTGATACTTTTTTGACACGCCTTGTACATTTTTTTTTTTTTTAATCATCAATGATAAACAAGATGTGCATATTTCTAGCTGTTGGAACACATTTGTCTATTCTTTCTTCATAATACCATGGTATATCCATTATATATATATAAAAGGATATATGCTCTTGTATGTACAAATATGTTTGTCTTTCCTTCCGTTGTGTTGAGTTTTAGTATATCATGGATATACCAATGCTAATATAAAGTGATACGGTCCTGTTCACATCCGATGACATTCTTGTTAACATTTTGTATTGTTGGTGAGTGGGCGTATTGGGTTTTAGTGAATTTTGTGAATCGGGAAATATCTTTATTTGTGTGTATATAACATACCCATCAGCAGAGTCACTGTAAGCGGCTTAAAGTAGGCAAAGAGTTAATGCCTATTCAATAAGTAGCAATATCTATTCGTTGAACTTCTTTTTGATAAACATTAGACATTTTCTTACATTTTTTTTATTTGGAAAGAGTAGAGATTGAACCTGTGACAGCTGTTGAAGAAATGACCCTAGAAAATTCCTTTGTTTCATCACAAATGTATATGCATACACACCTACGTTCTATATAAATGAGAGGCCTTTCTCCTTATTTTGGCAAGTGGGTGTGAGCATTGCTGTAATGTGTATTTTAAATTTCGGTCTGTTTCCAGAGGCATCAGACTCTGCCACTAGAACTGAATACCCAATACCTTTCTTTAGATTTGGTCCAATCGATTGATGTTTGTTAAAAAAAAAAAAAGAAGAAAAAGAAGAGTTATATAAACTAAAAAGAAAAACCCTTGGCTTTATAATTCTCTCATCTTTCTTTTTCTCATTCTCTCTCTTCCTCCTCTCTCTCACTCTTCCTCCTCTCTCTCTCTCTCTCTCCCCCTCTCTCTCCTCTCTCTCCTCTCTCTCTCTCTCTCTCTCTCTCTCTCTCTCTCTCTTCTCTCTCTCTCTTCTCTCTCTCTCTCTCTCTTCCTCCTCTCTCTCTATCTCTCTTCCTCTCTATCTCTCTTCTCTCTCTCTCTCTTCTCTCTATCTCTCTTCTCTCTATCTCTCTTCTCTCTATCTCTCTCCTCTCCTCTCTCCTCCTCTCTCTCTTCTCCTTCTCTCTATTTTCTCTCCTTCCTCTATCTCTTCTCCTTTCTTTCTCCTCTCTTTCTTCTCCTCTCTCTTCTCTTCCTCTCTCTCCTCTTTCTTCCTCATCTCTCTTCCCTCATCTCTCTCTCTCTCCTCTTCTCTCTCTCTCCCTCCTCTCTCTCTGCACACTCCCTTCTTATTTCTCTGTCTCACACACTCACACTCCTTACCTTTTCTTTCACACATAAACACACTCTCTCCTTGTTTCTCTCTCTTGCTCACACACACTTTTCCCCTTTGTCTCTCTCTCTCTCTCTCATATACACACAAACACACACTCCCTCCTTCCCATCTCATACTTCCTCCCTCTCCCCTTTCTGTCTCACACACTTCACCCCTCTATCTCACACACACTTTTCCTCTCCCCCGCACTCTTATATTACTCCCTCCCTCCCTCCCTTCCCCTATTTCATTGTGAAAGTTTTACATATATGCATCTGTTCATTCACTTCTCATATGAATAATTTTTTTATTGTACATACAAATGTAACTATAGGTACATCAGCAGACATAGCGATACATTTCTATGTAGATATATAATTTCAGTTATATATGTACACATGCATACGCCTATTCAAATATATGTAAATGTCTAAGCACATACAGTGCTACCCTGACTTACGAGTGACCCAACTTATGAGTTTTTCGAGTTATGAACTACCACTTAGTCGATTATTATTACTAGCAAATATATGCACCCTCCGGGTGCAAGTATTTAAGTTTTAATGTAATAAAATATCATATTAAATTAGAAAAGCCAATGAAACTAAATAAGAATGCAGATAAAAAGATTTGAAACAGAGGGAGTATAATCGAAAAATAGAATAACTGAAACTTACTCTTCCATCACTCTCATCTTTCATTTTTATTTTTTCTAATTTAAGTATTTAGTTAAAAGAGGAAGTAAAGAATAAAATGACAGTTATTTTTTCTTGTTAATGATTTCATTTAAGATTCATTGAAGAGATTTTTGCTTCTATTCATTAAAATAAAACCAAACAATTAGTAATCAATAATACTAAGTACATATTTATTAAAATCAAATTTTTAATATCAATATGCAAATTAGCCTTCCCGTTCACACTGTAAACCGCTATTTTGTTGTATATATAAATACAATTGCATGTTATTAGTATGTAGATATGGTTAACAGTATTAATAATGTAAAACAATTTTATTAATAATTGAGGTTTAAATAAAAATAAAATCATTGAGAATGTGATATAAATAACTAAGGGAATTGTGACTTGAGTAGTAATATAGTTTCGGTTACAGACAGAAAAACACACAATCTCCATTATAATAAGATTTTTTTTTTTTTTTTGGCTTTTTGTTGAGAACTAAAATTTAAGGTATGAGCGAGCTTCAGATATGCTTATGTTAATAAATTCACTAAAAACATTTAATATTCCAAATTTATTACAAAGAAAAATCTTATTCATAAAAAAATAAACATTAAGACATTACAGCATATAATTCATTACATTATATTTTATTATGTTTTTATACAATACAATGCTATCCCTACATTGTACCCCATACATTGTAATTCGTTTCAAAGAAAATATTGAAATGTATTTACAGTTAGCTAGAAATAGTGGGGGAAGAAAAAAAAAACACTGGGACGCATGGGTATGATTTTTCTGCATCAGTGATGCAGGACACGTACCTATCAACATCTCTGTATATATATATATATATATATATATATATATATATATATGATTAAAATCGAATGGTTTAAAAACTACCGACTTAAGTTTCTCGCTGTAGCACGAATCTTCAGGGTATTTTCTTCCTACCATCATTATGTATTTTATAGATGGGTAGTGCCCATTTTCAATACAGCAGGTGTACTACACATCTGCCTTCCCCCCTATGCAACACCGGTAACTGTGATATATATATATATATATATCTTGCTACACACTACTGGATAATTATAATTTCCACTCTCTGTGTGTGTGTGTGTGTGTATATATATATATATATATATATATATATATATATATATATATATATATATAGGAAAGTATGATTATGCTTACATTCACTATTCTCTTTTTTAATATTTATTTTAAAAAGATTTTTTGCATTTTCCTTTCTTTTAATTCTTTCAGATTGGTTCTTACAATTTGGTAGCATTAGCAGTTGTTTTGAAAATGTTCTCCTTTGAATGGATAAGATTTAAATCTTTGGTAGTCTGGGAATGCTGTCTATTGAAGGGGTGGCTGGGGTATATTGGGGGGTAGTATCTTTGGTTAACACACCTACCCCTGCATTACAAAGCATATAAGAAGTTTTGCTTATCTTTCAAAAGTTTTTCTTTT
The DNA here is from genome assembly GCA_023376005.1 of Doryteuthis pealeii. Lineage (NCBI taxonomy): Eukaryota > Metazoa > Mollusca > Cephalopoda > Myopsida > Loliginidae > Doryteuthis > Doryteuthis pealeii. The sequence continues at coordinate 45,280,381 of CM042159.1, read as the reverse complement.
TAATAAACGAAATCAATAATTTTTTTTTCTGCTTTAATGCCAGAGAATATGTCTGTGCTAGTTGAACCCAAGACTAAAAAAATGTATGACAAAGTCTTTCTTTTCGTCTTAAAAGTATATATATATATATATATATATATATATATATATATATATATGATGAGTCTATTTATATGTGTATATATTATATATACAAGGTGTGTTAAAAAAGTATCGAGATTTTTGGAATTTTTTTACATACCTTGTATTCTGAAAAAATTAATGTTCAATATCTTGGTAAATACAGCTTCCATCATTCCCCTAAAACTTAACCACCCTTCCTATGATTGTTTGTTTTACGGCATTTCAACCACAGTGGGTCATTCAATACCGGCAAGGTTTTGAAAGATTTGTAGCAATAGTTTGGAAGAACATTTTTTAAACTCAATTTTTTTTGCAAACAAATTTTCTATTTAGCCCATAGATGGGATCCTAACCAGTACTACCACTCCAGGTCAGAGTGGACCTGGGAGTAATGGTGATGAAGGGGTGCTCCACATTCCCCAGACCCTCCAGAACTGGATCCTCACCATCAGTTTAAGTTTAACATCATACTCAGGACATGAAGACCTTCAGTCACTGTCTTTTAGCATCCATATGATAAAAAGGGTTGGTGCTTGCCATAAGGGCAATAGGTTTGGAACAATCATATAGGTGCTAGGGCTTGACATGACCAGTCGATTGATCATAGGGGGCCTCTCCGACTCTCCGTCTAGCCTAAGTAAGGGCCAAAGAGGGGTGTTGCATGTCATGGACTGCTCATCCACCAGGATTCCGTCCCTAAGCATCATGGGTTGTATACTCTCAATGGTTATTAAATAATCATCATTTTATCTTAATTAGCATCTTATTTATTTACAATGTCTCTATAAATGTCCAGTTGAGATAGATTTGCCTCAAAACAGCCCATATTATTAAGGTATTTAAAATCCGGCAGGGTGTGTTATGTATCATTAGGAAATAAATGTTTACATAGTATATGGTGTGAATAATTTGCATACCGGTTTTAACAAAACTGTGTTTGATTAAAAATTACTTGGTTTTATTGTTTTCTAATATTATTTTCTTATCATTCATAGAATTGCTTTTAATATGTTTGAGAATATTATATTGAAACCAATTAGAATAAAATAAAAATAAGTGTCACCTTTTTTTGTGTTCTTATTTTTGCTAGTTTGAATTGTTTTGATACAAATTGAGTATTGTGTAAGGACTTGTGTTAACTGCCCCCCCCCCCCCCAAAAAAAAGGAAGCTATTTTCTTTAATTTTATTTTCTATTTGTATTTTTCAGAAGAGAGCTTATTGAGGAAACAGAGGAGTTAAAGCAAAAGAAAGCTCAAAGTTTAAGTGAAGAGTATTCCAAACTGTTATTAATTAAAGTAAGTTAAACCTTTGAAACAAACGTGTTTATTATGGCATTTAAATAATGTAATAATGGAACATTAATTAAAATCACTTTGTATTGAACACATACATGTCTCTATGTGTGTATGTGTGTATATATATATATACACACACACACACACATACATGTCTCTATGTGTGTATGTATATATATATATATATATATACACACACACACATATACATATCTCTATGTGTGTGTGTATGTATATATATATATATATATATCATTTTATTGGCATTTCAGTCTTGGAAGACTATAATATAGTTTTTGTGCTCCTGAAGTGCATCCTGTGACTGTAAATTCCTATGTTAGAAAAACATTATCGACTACAGTTGTTGCATGTGAAGGCTGTTCCTGAAGATGTTGATGTACTGGTGCTTTGTTGCTGCTGCTTTCTTCTGGACCTTCTAGCTGCATGGTGTTGTGCCAGGGTGACCAGGCATGAACAGTCCTCTACAGAGAGCCTGCCGCCACCAAGGGCGGTCCTGAGCCAAATTTTCACAGCTGGAAGGGGCAATGCCAAAGCACTTGAGATCATTCTTGCAGACATCCTTGAAACACAGCTGGGGGTGTCTCTTACCAGACGAAAGCTGTGCATAAAGGGTATCCTTCGGTATTTGTCCATCATCCATTCGGCGGACATGACCCAGCCATCGGAGATGATGCTGTCTCAGTAGAGAACACAAGCTGGGGAGTTGAGCTCTCTAGAAGTGCTGTGTTTGTGATCCTGTCCCTCATATATATATATATATATATATATATATGTGCATGTAATTAAGTATAAAGTATTTGGAAAAACAAGAAAATAAGTCAAAGATTGACATTTAAAAAGCTGACACTAAAGAGTTTCAGTTTTAATAAAACCATCAACAGGACACTCAACTTAATCATAAATCATATGAAAAGAAATTAGTGGAAAACAAGCAAAAGCTTGTGAGCCTTTGTTTATGATGTTAAAAGACTCCTCTTGGCACTCATAATGTAAAAAAGATACACCACAAGAAGTTGGGATGACATAAGATCAAAATTACAAAAATATATTCCGTAATTCATAAATTCAGTTTTACAACTAAAACAAACATTTTTTTTTCATTTCATTTTAATTTTATATTGGGCATTTAAGCGATGCAACACCACTTGGAATGTTTCATTTTCAAAATTTGGACAAATAAGAAATCTGCGATTAAGCGACACCAGATAATCTAGATTTACATTTTTGCATTGCATCTTGAACAATTTGGACAGAGGGTGTTGCAGGATGATAATGGACGGAAGATTTATAAACCCCAATATTAATATATATGAGGGTGAGTCAAAAAGTAATACCATTTTGTTTTAGGGTAGGTATAATTACCAATAAAAAAACATGTATCATACATCAAAATGAGAGCATGTATTCCTGTCCCGTTAAATTCTGGTAATGGTTCTTTGAACCACTTCTTCACAACAGATTTCACTTCCCCATCACTGGAATAATATTTGCCTCTCAAACCCTCTTTCATGGGGCCGAAGACATGATAGTCTGAGGCAAACATTATTCTATTGACGAGGAAGTGAAATCTGTAGTGAAGAAGTGGCTCAAAGAACAGTCAACAGAATTTAACGGGACAGGGATATATGTCTTCATTCGAAGGTGGAACATTGCTATTGAGAGAAATGATGACTATGTGGAGAAGTAGGGATGTGATCCACAGAGGACCAGCTTCATTTTGATGTATGATACATGTTCCTGTGTTGTTAATTATACCTGTTCTAAATAAACTAGTATTACATTTTGACTCACCCTCGTAAATATGTAAGCATTTTTAAAGCTCTTTTCTTTCTTTTTCTAAATTCTGTTTAGGAAACTAAGAGAATATTTTCTTTTATTTTCAGGATGACTTAATGATGTTAAAAAAATCTTTGACAAAATAAGTTGATGATGATGAACAGTTGTGACAAGTTTTGAAGATGATGATAAAAATGGAGATTACACGTGGACAAGTGTCTTTTTTTCTTTTTCTTTCTTTTTCTTTTTACACCATTTGCAAAAAAATCCCCTAAAAACAAACTGTGTGGTGCTGTCTTTCTTTAAGTCATTTTTTTTTTTTGTAAAAATTAAACAAAAAAAACAAAATGTGTTTTTACAAAAATCCAAACACCAGCCAATATGTGCTATAGTAAATAACAAAATGATATATGAGGAACTGTTTCTTTTTTTTTTCTTTCTTTGTGAAGAAATAGTATTAACATAAAAAATGGAATCAGCTCAAAAAAAAAAAAAAAATGTCACCACACACACACACAGACTCAAACACACACACACACAGATAAATATATAACAATTACTCACTCACGTTTTTGTATTTTGCAAAAACAAATTTTTATCTAGAATTTTTAGAAACTTTTTTTTTAATTCTTTTTTTTTTTTTAATTTTTTTGCATTTAATTGTTGGCCAAATTGTGAATTTAATTTTTTTTTTTTTTTTTTTTTTTTTTTCAAATTAAAAAAAAAAAAGTTATATAAGGAGAAACAGTTTGAACTGTTAATAACAATTTATTTAGCTCTCTGTTCTAAAATTGGAAATTGGCTCTGCAGTTATTTGTAAACAATAAACAAAAAAATAAAAATAAAAATGACAAAAAAAAATTGTTTTTGCTTGTCTTTTTTTAACATAACAAGTTTTTTCTTTTCTTCTTTTTCATTCCTTGAAAAATCATTTCTTTTTTCTTTTCATTTCTTCCTTTCTTTCTTTCTTTCCATATTCTTTCTGTTGTTATTTCTCTTTTTCTGCTCTTCTTTCTGTTGTTTTTTTCTTTTTTTTCTCTTCCTATTGTTATTTCCTTCTTTTACTTCTTTCTTCTTTCCCTTCTTTCTTCTTTCCCTTCTTTCTTTTTGTTGTTCTTTGTTTCTCCTCTTCATTCTTTCTGCTGCTATTTTTTTTTTTCTTATTCAAATAATAACCTCATTGTTTTTGCCTATCATTCCAACATGAGACAGGAGAAGCATCACAATCATTTTAAAAAAAAATGTTTATTGGCATTTCCTTCACAACTCATAGTGTAAAATAAGATCTTTGAAAGTTCTTCGACGTCTTGTTTGATCAACAGTCAAACTATTCAAAATGATTTCCCAGGTCAGATCATTACTATGCTCGGATACACAGGAAACACCTGATGAATGCCGGAGGATACAGCATCCAAAACAGTGGAATTTTACATACCTCAATAAAGATCGGGGTAATAGTCCGAAAAATCAAAATTATACAATTTTTTTAATTTTCTTTTTTACAATTGAACGTATTTGTTTATAATAATTTGTTTGCAATCTCAGTCAATAGAGAACCTGTCTAGGAATCTAGTCCCTGCCAACTCAGTGTGGGAGTTGATGGTAGATGGGGTGCTCCACCTCAGCAAAAACAATCTCCCTGGTCTAGCACTAGCAAAAAGGGGATAGACTCACTCGCTGTCCAGTTTATATCGACTGTAGGCCAGTCTGCCAACTTTACATACTTATATGATATCAATTTTATGATATCAATATCTAATATCTAAATAATTTTTACTCAGGTGTATGGTTTCAAGTATTATTATTATTAATAATTTGCAAACAGATTTATTTACCTATAGACCGAACCCTAACAGGTACTACTATTCCAGGTCAGAGTGGACTTTGGAGTAATGGCAATGAAGGAGTACTCAACACTCCCCAGATCTCCAGTTAGGATTAGATGAAGATGTAGGTTAATACAAGTCAAAATTAGATAAAGATGAAGGTTAAAATTAGTTAGAATTAGATGAAGATGAAGGTTAATACTAGTCAAAATTAGATAAAGATGAAGGTTAAAATTAGTTAGAATTAGATGAAGATGAAGGTTAATACTAGTCAAAATTAGATAAAGATGAAGGTTAAAATTAGTTAGAATTAGATGAAGATGAAGGTTAATACTAGTCAAAATTAGATAAAGATGAAGGTTAAAATTAGTTAGAATTAGATGAAGATGAAGGTTAAAATTAGTTAGAATTAGATGAAGATGAAGGTTAATACTAGTCAAAATTAGATAAAGATGAAGGTTAAAATTAGTTAGAATTAGATGAAGAGGAAGGTTAATACAAGTCAAAATTAGATAAAGATGAATGTGAAGGTTAATACTAGTCAAAGTGGACTTTGGAGTAATGGCAATGAAGGAGTACTCAACACTCCCCAGATCACGAACCTCACTACTGGGATGCAGTTTAGTGCCAAATTCAGGACACCTCTTTATGGGAGGAGGGATCTTACCCCTATGCAGAGGATATGGAGAGCATATTCTAAGCCCTGCCAACAGGGTTTTTCCCTATTTGTATTAAACGCATCAAGCCTCATCTCAAAAATTTAAACTCATAGTTTAAGTTTAACACATTCCAATTAAAGTATTTATCCCATGGGTAGGATTTGACACAAGGTCACAGGTATGGGGCGTCCAGTGAGGATCAAACTCGCTTTTCAGTAGTAACAGATCTGCAAGACTAGCTTGCTAACTATTACACCACAACAGGACACCTTACACATTCCAATTAATTTAATTATTAAATTTAATTATTTGTTAAAGTATCCTACACCTGTTGTCTCTTATACATTGCCAAAAAATCCAGCTCCTGACTGTCATTTGAAAGGTGAAAGGAAGAGTTATGTTTGTTGCCTTCTGTGTTAGAGACAGTGCACTAGTATGAGTATTAGTATTTCAAGATGGCCTAAGGCTTTGAAAATTTTATCAGAATATTTCCTCTTCCCAGGAGATTAAAATCAGCATCTTTCTCCTTCCGGGTGTTGCACGTTTATTTTCCAGCAGTGCAGATGTACGTATAAAAAAACAAGAAAACAAGGTGGGAAAAAAAATCAATCACCCTTGTACAATGTTTATATATGGTACAGCTGATTTTGTGAATAACTGGTCTCATTATTTTATATTTTGTAATTGATTTTTAGATGAAGTTCTGTCAATCATTATGCCTTCATCTTCCTCTAATCCTGACTAGTATTAACCTTCATCTTCCTCTAATCCTGACTAGTATTAACCTTCATCTTCATCTAATTCTAACTAATTTTAACCTTCATCTTCATCTAATTCTAGCTAATTTTAACCTTCATCTTTATCTAATTTTGACTAGTATTAACCTTCACATTCATCTTTATCTAATTTTGACTAGTATTAACCATCATCTTCATCTAATTCTAACTAATTTTAACCTTCATCTTTATCTAAGTTTGACTAGTATTAACCTTCACATTCATCTTTATCTAATTTTGACTTGTATTAACCTTCCTCTTCATCTAATTCTAACTAATTTTAACCTTCATCTTTATCTAATTTTGACTAGTATTAACCTTCATCTTCATCTAATTCTAACTAATTTTAACCTTCATCTTTATCTAATTTTGACTAGTATTAACCTTCATCTTCATCTAATTCTAACTAATTTTAACCTTCATCTTTATCTAATTTTGACTAGTATTAACCTTCATCTTCATCTAATTCTAACTAATTTTAACCTTTCATCTTTATCTAATTTTGACTAGTATTAACCTTCATCTTCATCTAATTCTAACTAATTTTAACCTTCATCTTTATCTAATTTTGACTTGTATTAACCTACATCTTCATCTAATCCTAACTGGAGATCTGGGGAGTGTTGAGTACTCCTTCATTGCCATTACTCCAAAGTCCACTCTGACCTGGAATAGTAGTACCTGTTAGGGTTCGGTCTATAGGTCAAATAAATCTGTTTGCAAATTATTAATAATAGTAATACTTGAAACCATACACCTGAGTAAAAATTATTTAGATATTAGACAGGAACACTTGATATCATAAAATTGATATCATGTAAGTAAGTAAAGTTGGCAGACTGGCCTATAGTTAATATAAACCGGGCAGCAAGTGAGTCTATCCCCTTTCTATTTCTAATTGTTTTTTATTGCAAGATTTCTCAGCAAGATT
>CM042159.1:45237973-45267973 GCA_023376005.1 Doryteuthis pealeii | reverse complement strand
GATATAAGCCATGCTACCATACACCACTTAAATTTATAGACTAAGCGAGGTCACGTGGTTTAAACCTCAGCCAATCAACAGCCCGAATGCGTGGCTGGTTGACTACTTAATCACTGATACTGAGAGGCGTCCATTTGCTATCATTGACGAAAGACTTGCAATAGTGAGGAGCACCAAGGAACAACCAAAGGATTCTTTACCAAATATTTCCGCAGGACAAGCGCTCTTGCTTGAAGCCTAAAGGATGGCCTGTAAAATCGTAACAATAGGGCTCTTTAGCCTTGAGGGGCAACCATTTTAGGAGAAGGAAAACCCTGAATACAAACCAGCTGTACTCCGCCTAACATTAGTCGTATTCTATCTATGGTGGAGGATTTGTCGTCTTCTTCTTCTTCTTCTTCTTCTTCTTCTTCTTCTTCTTCCAGTCTCTTCTTCTTCTTCTTCTTCTTCTTCTTCTTCTTCTTCTTCTTCTTCTTCTTCTTCTTCTTCTTCTTCTATTATTCTTTTCTTCTTCCTCCAGTCTCTTCTTCTTCTTCTTCTTCTTCCGTCTCCCTCCTAATACTTTATTATCTCCTTTCTTCTCTTCTGTCATTAATCTATTGATTTCCTTTTCTTTACTCTTCCTCTTCCTCCTTCTCTTCCTCCTCCTCCTCCTCCTCCTCCTCCTCCTCCTCTTCCTTTAACTTTTAATTTTTTTTTGGCTTTCTATGACGTGTCTGTTTTTCCCGCTTTGGTTGTCTAAAAATATCTACGAGACGCTTATTATGTGGCAGTTTGCGATTTACAATTAGTGGTCGTTAATTAGTTACAACGATAACATTGTAATTTTTGACAGGATTTCATGATGAAGGAAGTGGCGGGGGTAAGGAGATGAAAAGACGAATTAAAACGATGCCCCAGACAGATGAAAAAAAGAGTCATTGTGATTGACACAACCTACAGAAATATATATATATATATATATATATATATATTGACAAGAATATATATATATAGTTATACACATAAATATACATACTTATATATATACATATATAAATATATATGTATTTATACATATATATATGTAAATATATATTATTTATATATATATACATATATACTTATATATATATATATATATATATATATATATATATATATATATATATAAATATCTACATAAATAAATATATATATACACATAAATATCTACATATATAAATATATATATTTATAAATATATATATTCATATATATACATATATAAATATATATATATATACATAAATATATACATATATATATATATATTTATATATATATATATACATATATGAATATATATACACATAAATATCTACATATATAAATATATACATATATGCACATAAATATATACATATGGATATACATATGTATGCACATATACATATATATGCACACATATACATGTAAATATACATACATATGTATGCATGTAAATATATATATATACATGTATACACATACATACATTTAGATATATATACAAATACATATGTATAGAGAAAGATAGAGACGGGGAGGGAGAGAGAGCCATTGCGATTGACACAACATATACACGTATAGTAAATTACAATGACTATATATATATATATATATATATATATATATATATATATATATATATATATATATACATTTATATATATATCGTCACAATTACAATGATTATATATATATATATATATATATATATATATACATTATATATATATCGTCACAATTACAATGATATATATATATATATATATATATATATATATATATATATATATATATATATATATATATAGTCATTGTGACTGACAACACTCTCATACACATTAAAAACTGAAAACATATGTACACCTCTATAATAACGCTATTGTTGCATGTAATCAAAAACTCAGACGCACTTTATATATATATATATATATATATATATATATATATATATTATATATATACAGAAAGAGAGGGGGCTTCTTTGTTATATATATATTCAGCCACTTATATTGTAGTGCCCATGAATAACCTTTAAAAGCTTTTTATAAAAAGTTAATTTTCTTCTAAACCAACGATACCAGGATTTTACTATTATTATTATTATTATTATTATTATTATTATTACAATTTACAATAAAATCGAACATTATTATTATTATTACAATTTACAATAAAATCGAACATTATTCGGCATTGTTTATTACCAAACAATGTAGCATTGAAACATTGAAACTCGGTAAAAAAAAATTGCCACACCTCATATATATATATATATATATATATATATATATATATATATATATATATATAGTCAGAATGTTTACCCGAGTTTCACCGTAAGGATCCTCAAGACGACACTACGTGGAATTAATTAAACTAATTAAAACAAACGGAAGTAAACAAAATGCACTATCGTGGATCCGCAGCAAACGGGAAGGAACGCTGTGCTTGTTTTGATTTTTAGCTGTCACTTCATCTGTTTATGTTTTTATTGGTCGAGTCGCCATCTACGTTTATATTGACATCCGTTCGAAATCCCCGACCTTTGGTTTAGTAATTCTTTGGAATTAATATAGATTGCAATAGCTAATTTCTCTTCGAAAAATAAAAGACAGAATTTATTACCCGGTCTATAATTGCGTGATTTTCTAACAGTTTCTCATATATATATATATATATATATATATATATATATATATATATATATATATTTGAGATGTATTTTAGTATTTGTATCCGTTGTTGGAAATACATATACCAGGTTTGGGCATAGGTGTGAAGCATTAACGTACTATATTATGCTAATGTTGTTACCATAAGATGTTAGTTAAGGAATAAATATCAGAATAAAAAAAACTACAGAGTTTTCCGATATTTATTCCTTAACTAACATATCATGGTAACAACATTAACATAATATAGTACGTTAATGTTTCACACCTATGCCCAAACCTGGTATATGTATTTCCAACAACGGATACAAATACTAAAATACATCTCAAATATATATACGCACCAGAAGCATGCGGAGACGCAAAATCTACAACATATATATATATATATAGTTCATTTATTATATCTCAAGTCAAAATGCCTTGAGAAACAGACACGCATTCTTGTGCTTGCCACCTTAGGCAGCTAGATTCTAACTGACCTTTCATTCTCTCCTTTCACTTCATCAGGTGACATCCATCGACCAATAAGAAATCGACAACTAGCGTTTTGATGACTCATCCAAAAAATCTCTCCTCTCTTAATTACACGTAACTTCTTAGATGTATGTTCTTTTCCGCCTTATTATGTGTCAGGTGATAGTTCTCATATATTTGTGGTGACAGGCATGAAGCTTATCCATAGCTGTCTTTTGAGCAGCCCAGATGTTGCAATTGTACATCATAAAATACATATGTTGTATCATATAGGCGCAATCTCTGTAGCTGCCGGCTGGTCTCGGACAAAGTGAAGGCATGACGATTCTTACTGATATCATTAGGTTTATTTAATAAACACCGTGAAACTGTACAAGGAAAAAACAAATACATTTAATGACGTATACAGCAAATAATCTTACGAAATTCAAAATCCTCAAAGAAAAAGAGACACTTGAAATAAATTGGGACTCACTGTTTTGGTTTGCCTCATTCCAACCAGTTTGACTGTAATACTCTAACTGACTTCCCCTTACCCTTACCCTTTTTGGTTAGGGTTCATAGACCGCAGAAACTAGTGGCCCGCACCAAATGATATTAAACTCATTAAACAACCCTAAATTGAATACTCTGATTGTAGTTAATATTTTATAAACAAAATAATTATATAAAAATAAGACATAATTAACTGGTCGGTTTTAGCGGCAGTTACAGTCTCCCTTGTAGGAATAGTTGTGTACAGACTATGAGGAATAATAAACAGGTACACAAATCAAAGTAACGAGGGAAAAGCACATGTAACTTTAACCAAGTTTATTAACATGAAAAAACACAACTAGACACAACAATATAATGAGTACTTAAAGGCAGTACTTACAGTTATTTATCTCCCTCGCTGAGGGGGTGCTCAAGTGGTGTATGTGGCTATGCTCCCTCATTGGGGGGGTTTTCTTCAGTTAGAGTTGACTGAGTGGCGAGAGCCCGATTCTAAGAGGCTTACTCCTTGTGACCGAAACCACTTAAGAAAAAGTTCTTACCACCTGACAAGGGACGTTAATATCCCTACTTCCTGTGCCCTGGGCACAGGGGAGTTCTAGTCCCTACACCCTGTTAGAGGAATCCTTGATCTATGGATCCATATCTTCCAGAAACACCGGAAAGCAATGAATACTACACGTTTAAAAAATGTGGATATAACAACACAACAACTAAATTCAATTGATATTTCGCCTCATTACTGGCTAAAGCTTTTTTTTAATTATTGATTCAGCCAATAACGAGGCAAAATATCAATTGAATTTAGTTGTTGTGTTGTTATATCCACATTTTTCCTCGACATTTTTGTCTGATTTATTCAATCCTTCACCCTTCACATTTAAAAACATAATTATGTTCATATAAGCATTTCTGAAAACATCTCAAAGTTTCACCGACATAAACTTTATTTACAATTCTTACTAGAAATAATGTAAGCTAGTGGGACCCGTGGATATACCATGGCGAGATAATTTATCTATTACAATGTTTGATATGTATACTTAAGAGCTATTGTATTTAGTTCAATATGTAAAAAGTATAATAATCTTGATTTAATTATCTTTGTCTTTATTTATTTCTCTCAATCTTCCCCACTCTCTATTTTTCCTCTTATTTTCTCTTCTCCCCCTCCCCTCCATCCTCTCTCTCTCTCTCTCTCTCTCTCTCTCTCTCTCTCTCTCTCTCTCTCTCTCTCTCTCTCTCCTTCTCTAATTCTTCCCTTCCTTCCCCTTCCTTCTTCCTCTCTAAAAGTAAACAAGCTAAAACACCGGTAAGTGGATTTTTTTTAAATGAGTGGAATAAAAAGTGTTTTTGTTTTGTTGTTTTTTCTGGAGGGGGGGGGGGTGTTTTGTTTAGATGAGTGCTTATATTGTAATTATAAAGTCATCGAATGTCGCAGGGCTGCCTTCATATATACTCACTTCTGCAGGTACAGTTTCAATTATTATGTCTGCAACATAACCACCAATATCGACCTAACAGGAAGTACTAGAACCGACTTCCTTTTGATCATGCGCAGTAACCGTTATGTCCCAAAACACAGGAACGTCAATTGAATCAACTAAATCACCATTTTGTGACTTTAGTGGCCTCCTTGCTCGACACAGTGTATAAATTTTGCTTGTTTAAGTTAACGCAACTGGAACAGGCCAGATAGGAAAGAATTTTAACAACAACAAAAGGAGACACAGGTATAATTACAGTCATTGTTGACATCTTTTATTACTCGACTGTTATGTAAATCGTGCGAAACAAATGTACGCCATCTTTTTTTGTTCTTTGTTAATTTTTTTAGATAAAGCATTTGCAATTATTATTATTATTATTATTATTATTATTATTATTATTATTATTACTACTACTACTACTACTACTATTATTATCATTATTATTATTATTTTTTTTTTTTTTTTTTTTTTTTAATTGTTGATGCTTTATTAGCGCAACTAACTCGAGTCGTCATTTTTTTTACGACAGCTAGGAACAAAATTAAAAGATGAAAGAAAAAGACCGTTCAGAATTAATAATAATGATGATTTCCAATTCTTCATCTAATAATTAAGTTAGATAAGAATAAGCTATTAATATTACTAGTGTGTAAAAACTATTGTATAAGAATTAGTAGGTATTAGTTTAAAACCAACACTAAGTCCTTATAATGCATTAGTGCATTTATAGATGCAAGGATGAAGTTTAAGAGATGAAAGAAAAAATATTTTCCAGAATTAATAATAATCATGATTGCCAATACTTCATCTAAAACCTAAAACTATATCGTGTTAATATAGCAGTTCTTTTATGTCTTCACATTACGTTAATACCCTTGGGACAGGTATGCATCCAACTATTTTCTCTCCAGCTATGGGTAAATGATAGGACAGACTAGACTCTATAACCTTTGTTAGGTAACCAGATTACGGGGAGGAATTAAACTCTGCTTAAGAAATTGACTTTATGTTACATCCTTGTCGTGCGGAGGTCGGAAGGTAAATAGGTCTGTAAAAGTAATAGCAACAACCACGTGAGGTGCCCTAAGGGGCGTACAATATAGATGGAACTAAAATAAAAGTATTTGGATTATTCGGCCTATTGTCCTCATCTTTATTGTTATATACACAACCTTTGGGCCGATGTGTCCTCCGGCCTTCTGTTGGTGTTTCTTGACGAACTCGGGAACCTTCTCAAACTCGGGAATCTTCTCTTCGAGCTTGGGAGCCTTCACTGAACTTCGAACCGAACCCTTTATTCAAAAATTCAGAGAAATAGAAAACTAAAAGCGTTAATTTAAAAAGTGTTTTTCGAAGTTTCTTGCTCTATAGATTTCACTTAGCAATGTTTTTGTGATCGGACAGACCTGAGTTGAGGTTGATAAAATCAAATCAAGACATTAGTTGAGAATAAATTCACTTGTTATTTACTCAACTTTTCTGAGTCTGGAACACACAGTCCACAATCGAATCATTAATTCGATCACAAAAGAAACAAATAGTCAACATATAATGGCAGTCTATCAAATAACGAGACTGATTGTGCAAGAAGAAGAAGAAAAAAAAAGAATTATTATCAACTTAATGACGAATCAACTTCATCTTTTTCGGATTGTTACACACCGACAATTTCGTTGTTCACACAACTAGAAACATTTTTTGGGGGAGGGACCTTCAACTGCACTCAGTTGGTTTATGGGGGAATATAGGGGTTTTGGGGTAAGATGAGGTTTGGGTGTTTTAAGGTTTAATATAGCTGGATATTCTTGGTTGCGTGTTCTCAGGGTTTTTTGCTTTGTATCCCATCTCATTTGGTGTCGCGCTGAAAAGAAGGAATTTAAGGAAAGAGACAAAGACAAGAAGTAGTCTTATGACATAGGCTTTATTGACCGGGTAATAGTCGCCAGTAGCAAGGGAATATCTCCCTGGCTAATAGGAGCAACTAGACCCAGTTACGGCCTCAGTTCGAATGACCGAGAGATTCTTTTGGGGGTCGGGGAGCAGTCCTTTTTGTCGAACATGCGCAGAGGGTTCTTCCGGAGAAAGCCCATGGGAGTTTGTTGATGTTTTTTTTATTGTTTTTTTTTTAAATTTTATTTTAGTTTTATTTAATCTCCACAAGTTCGTTATGACCTATTCTGTAAAATTTCCCAAATAGTGCCCACAGATCTAGGTTTTGATTTTAAGAAATAGAAAATAATCAAAAGGACTTTTGGTATATGTACAGGATATGCACCCTATCCCCTCGTGGGTTGAGCACTTTGGAGTAGCACAGGGATCTATGCAGTGAAGTGAAGAGCTGATGGTAGGTGTGACGCTCGACCTCAGACGCCAAAATCAATCTCGTGAAAATTGGATAGACTCCCTCGCTGTCCGACGTATACCGACTTTAGACCACCCAGACGACTTTACTTTTATATAACAAAAGAAGATAGCCGTTAGATACTCCAGGTTGAAGCCAAACATATCAGTCTCGAATTTCACGACGATAACCAAGTTTTATCCTCAAAAGAAATTTAGGACCGACATGCAATTCATAAATAATGTGGTATAATGGTTATCATCGTATGAAATGGCCACGGTGACCCGAATTCAAATCCTGGACGAGGCTGTTTGCATTTCACACATACGCTAATATAATTGGGAAAGATATTAATCCAACTATTCTCCTTCCAGCTATAGGTAGATAGTAGGGCATACTAAACTCTTTAACCTTGGTTAGGCAACCAGTCTAGTAAACTTTGAGATATCCCAAAAAATACCAAGAAAATTTGGTACAGCCGTGGGGGAAATTTGGTTGGCAAAGAGTTTATTAAGCCAAAGGGAGTATGATTCTCCAGAAACCTGTATTAACTTGTTAAATATTTCTGTCGAACTGTCCATAGGGTTGACACACTTAACCAAGCACACCTCTAATGAATAACTCAAGGTATAATAAAGAATTAATTGATATAAGCAATATTAATATCTATTAAAATTTACCAATATTTATTAATATTAAAGGTACCGGTTTAGCTCAGTCAGAAGAGCACCCGCCTCGGAATCCCAAGGTTCCAGGTTCGATACCGGTTCCTGCTCATGAGTAGCAAAAATTGGATAATCTGATCTGTGCGGTAAAGTGGAAAGCTGATGTTAGGTGTGATGCTTCATTTCAGGAATCTACCTGGTCTAGCGCTAGCGAAAAGGAAATAGACTCTCTTGCTGTCCGGCTGATACTGACAAAAGGCCACTTCGACGACTTACTTTACTTTTTTTATTAATATTAACCAATATTAATATACAATTATATTATAAAGAGTTAATTAAGACAAAGGGGAGTAGGAGCTATGCTTCTCCACAAGCCTGTATTGATTTGTTAAATATTTCTGTCGAACTCTCCTGAGGGTTGACATAGATTTCGATATTGTTTCATTTCCGTGACACACTCAACCAAACACATTTCTAATAAATAACTGAAGATATAATAAAAAAAACTTAATTAATTAATATAAACAATATTAATATTTACTAATACTAGCAAATATATGCACCTTCCTGGTGCAAGTATTTAAGTTTTAATGTAATAAAATATTATATAAAATTAGAAACTAAATAAGAATGCAGATAAAAAGATTTGAAACAGAGGGAGCATAATCGAAAAATAGAACAACTGAAACGTACTCTTCCATCACTCCTGTCTTTCATGACTAAATTTTCTTAATCTATCTAGTTGTATTTAGAAATAAAGACTAAAATTACAGTTATTTCTTCTTGTTAATGGATTTCTTTTAAGATTTATCCCCGAGATTTTTGCTCATATTCATTAAGATAAAACTAAACAATTAGAAATCAATAATACCAAGCACATATTTATCAAAACCAAATTTATAATATCATTATGCAAATTAGCCATCGTGTTCACACTGTAAACCGCTATTTTGTTGTATATATAAATACAATTGCATATTATTAGTATATAGATATGTCCAACATATCTAACACCGGTTTCGACCGGGGATCCTGTGAGCTTCGGCCACTGGACCTTACAAGTTAATAGCATTGATCCCAGGGGGCTATCCCCCAAGCAACACCTGTCCCCTTGATTTGAAGGGCTGGGTTTATTACCCAGTGCCTGAGGTGCCCTCTTGAGAGGGGATACCGAAGGGATCAACGCAT
This sequence comes from Doryteuthis pealeii, assembly GCA_023376005.1. Lineage (NCBI taxonomy): Eukaryota > Metazoa > Mollusca > Cephalopoda > Myopsida > Loliginidae > Doryteuthis > Doryteuthis pealeii. Next base: position 45,258,636 of record CM042159.1, on the reverse strand, counting down.
TTTTTGCACCCACCACCCATGAGCTTCGGTTCGTGTGTGGTCCCACATTAATAGGGCCTTGTGCCTAACCCGTACACGTGGGGTACGTGCTAAATGTCCTAGTACGTTGATATGGTCAACAGTATTAATAATGTAAAGCAATTTTATTAATAATTGAGGTTTAAATAAAAAATAAAATCATGGAGAATATGACGTAAATAATTAAAGGGAATTGTGACTAGCATGAGGGCGTGACACGAGGACATTTTATGTGGGTCCACCCACAAGCCGAAGCTCATGGGTGGTAGGCACAAAAAAGGCTTTAATCCTGTCGGTATTCCCACTCAAGGGGGCGCATCAGGCGCTGGGCAATAAACTCCAGATTTACTTCAGATTTTTTTCTGTTAAATGTGAATTCTGAAAGACAATATTTCTAGATAGAGGTTGTAATCAAAATTAGTAAAATACTGAATATAATCGACTGATGATAGAATTGGGGGGTGGAGACGTGGGGGTTGGAGACGTGGAGGGGAGACGTGGAGGTTGGAGAAGTGGAGGTTGGAGACGTGGAGGTTGGAGACGTGGAGGGGAGACGTGTTATCTATGTTGTTTGGTTAATACAGATTAGTTGTTAATTCTCTATTATGTTTTGAAACCCAAACTCAAAGGAAAATCGACGTTCCACTTTGTATATATATATATATATATATATATATATATATATATATATATGAATTAGTTCATGTTTTTTTTTGTTCCTGAATTTGCAACGATGCAACGGCCCTGCATAACATTGGGGGGGGGGGCGTGTTCATATTCGACAGCTGACGTTTTCTCCTACTGAATCGTGCAATCGGTCACGTGCTCACGAAAATCGACGATCCAAACTGAAGGGACTCGGAAAATGCAATCAAAGAATCAGGTTCGATCTCTGGTGTAGATATATATATATATATCAATTACAACAGGAGTACTGAAAAAAAAAGTTCTCGTCACAACTAAGCAGGAATGATCTTGACACCAGAAACATAGATGCCATTCCAGATATCCATCCCGAGGATCGACACTTTTGGTTTGGTTTAGTGTTTTACGGCATGTCAACCCTTGTTGAGTTATTTTATACCGAAGGTTTTTTGTTTTATATGGTTATTCAAAAGAAAATGTTAATTCAATTTTTTAAATATTTTTTAAAACTCGTTATTTTTTCTTCTATTTAACCCATACATGGGTTTAAACTGCATCAAGTAGTGAAATACCAAATCTTGAGCTTTGGGGAATGTGGATTACCGCTTCATTACCATTACTCCCAGGTTTCCTCTGATACGGAATGGTAGTACCTGTTAGGGTCCCAGCTATGGGTCAAATAGTTTTTTAAATGAGTATTAAAGATGTGTTTTAAAAAATTGAGTTTGAAAAAAATTAATACTCAACAAGAATGGATCAAACAAAATGTCTTCGGCATAAAATAACCCAATGGGTTGACGTGCCGTAAAATCCAACCAACCAACCAGCCAGCCGGCCAACTAGACTTCCCAGAATTCAAGAACTGCAGTTCAATATCCTCCTCAGGACTGGATGCAGTTTGGTTTGGCATGGTTTCTTTGCTTAATGGCATATCCATCTTCGTGGGTTATTTAATGCCAAAGCCACCCTTATAAAAGAACAGTATTGGTAGTCGATTGCAACAATGTCGCAGAACAGCACATCAGCTACTTACTACGCCACGGTGATTCTCTCTGGATGCAAGTGTCATACATACATACAAGGTTCATTCATCGTTGGTTGTGATATTGTATGAAAAGAAAGTAATGATGTAATTGTGCTCTCTGTATCTGTTGTCGCTTACTTGCAAATAAATCTGTATCTGTTGTCGCTTACTTGCAAATAAATAATAGCTATAACTTTCAGTGCCTTGTTATTCTAAATCCCACCAACTGATAATTTAAACCAGTGGCTCTTAATGGGACTGTATATGATCCTCAGGGACCCTATAAGGTTTTGTGGGGGTCCAGACAGGTAAAAAGATATTTAATTATAAAAATACAATATTTTAAAAACATTGAATGGCTGTCCTGGGTATAACGTTAACATATTGTGGGAAGTTCCAATCCTAGAGCTCTGGGGAGTGTGAAGTAACCCTTCATTGCTATTACTCTGACCTGGAGTGGTAATATATGTTTGAGTTAAATAGATAAAAATAGGAGTGTGAAAAATGGGACCAAGTAACCAATAAGCACCCCAGCTGTTTGCTAGATTGAAAAGGAAAGGTTTTGCTTTTCACCGTTTTAGAAACGTTGTTTAGTTATTTCATGTTGTTGTTATTGTTTGTTGTTGTTGTTGTTGTTACTACAGGAGCAATTTTTTAAAATTATAAAACTATAAACAAAAGACACGTTTTTTTATATTAAAGACACATTTTTTACAAATTACTTATTTCATGTTGTTGTTAATTTGATGGCATTTCTGTTTTCAATTTATAAAACTTTAAACGAAAGTTTTTTAGTTATTTCATGTTGTTACTTCAGTAGCAATTGGCGGTCTAACCATTTACGGTTTTAAAAAGACACGTTTTTATATTAAATACACTTTTTTTTTTACTTATTTCATGTTGTTATTGTTAATTCAATAGCATTTTTTAATTATAAAACTTTAAACGAAAGATACGTTTAACACAGGAATAGTTAACAGTTTTATGGGAAAATCCTAAATCGCGCTCAATCGCCGCACTGACACCAGAGCATTACTTTAATAAATCAGAAATGTTGCTTATGAATAAGTGATGAATATTTTTTAACACTAACAATAATATTCCTGTGTTAAACGTGTCTTTCGTTTAAAGTTTAAAGTTTTATAATAAAAAAGAATTGCTATTGAATTAACAACAACATGAAATAGGTAAAAAAAAAAAGTGTCTTTAATATAAAAACATGTCTTTCGTTTATAGTTTTATAATTTAAAAATCCTACTGAAGTAACAACAACATGAAATAACTTAAAAAAGGGTCTAAAAATCGTCTGTTAACAAACAACCGGAAGTTAGTGAAAAGCAAGACCTGTCCTTTTGAATCTAGCAAACAGTCGGGGTTCCTTAGCTAGACAAATTGTCACCACTTTTTTCGATGTCAACATGACTACTAATTTCGGGAAAATTCAACACCCCTGTTTCAGTGAACAATATTAGCAAACTTTGTAGAAAGCGCGTGGTGTAATGGTTAAAGTCATAGGAAATGGACTCGTCGACCAGAGTTCAAATCCTGGACGTGGTAATTGCATTTCACTTAGCGCTAATACCCTTGGGAAAGGTATGAATTCTACTCTCCCTCCAACTATGGGTAAATAGTAGGGCAGACTGGGCTCTTTAACCTTGGTTAGGCAACCGGTCTAGGAGAAGCAAAACTCTGAATTCAAACCTGTTAAACTCTGCTTAAGAAATTGACCTTGTGTCACATCCTGCTCGTGCGGAGGGGTCGGTAAATATATATTAGCAAACTTTTTAGAAAAAAAAGTAAGTGGAATTATAACAGAATTAATCACAAAATTAAGACAAAATTAACAAAATTAGTCAAATAGATATCTTTTCTCATCCTGAACTCAAAACGAATAAAATTCTGATAATGTACTTACGAGTTACGCCAGACATTGTATTGGCATTTCAGTCTCGGAAGACTATAATAATGTTTTTTGTGCCCCTGAAGTTACAGCGCCTCCTGTGACTGTGAAGTCCGATGTTTGAAAAAGATTCTCGACCACAGATGTCGCATGTGAAGACTGTCCCTGAAGATGTTGATGTTCCGGTGCTTTGTTGCTGCTGCTTTCTTCTAGACCTCTTAGCTTCATGGTGTGAGCGTCAAGGTGACTTCTGACATGAACAGTCCTCTACAGAAATTCTGCCGCCAGATGTATTATATCGATAATTACAACCTTCTTGAATCACGTTCAGGCTTTGAATAGCTTGCTGTTTTTGAGGGTACCAAAATTCAAATATATATGCTAGCTTTTAGCTCTAACAACCACGTGTGGATTGAAAATACAGGGATGGGCTATTGTTAGTGAGTTCGATGTTCACTGGGTGCTCCATACTTCTGACCTTGTGCCACGCCAAGCTTAGTAAATAACCATTATTATTTCCTTAGAATTTATTTCAGACGTAGTTGATTTGGTTTCTTTGTTTAACTCTTTGCCTACCACATTTCCCCAACAGCGGTACCAAATTTTCTTGGTACATTTTATCTGTATGATGGGATAGGGTTGACATTTTGTAAATCCAACCAACCAGCCAACCAACATCGAATGGTTTTGGGGGTACACCAGAATAAAATAGGATTCAAAGGGGTCTATAAGTAAAAATAAAAGTTGAGAAGCATTGTTTTATATCATGAATATTATTAAGAATTCTGGGGTTATCGTCCTTTGTCTGCGAGCCTCTGTTTCAAACCAACCAATCATGACCCAGCATACTTTGGCGGCAAAGCCGAATAAGCAAACTCATATCACCTCTCCTGATTCAGCTCTCACTGGGGACAGACCTAAAAAAGGGTCGCTCCTATTCTTCAACAGACAACCAGAATCGGAGTCGGACGCAAGCAGAAGTCCATCATATCCGAACTTCAGAAGGCCGTAGCAAAGGGCTCCGTTAATACCCCATATCTCAGGATACACCAGTTAAGTGACAAATATTATTATTTGTGCAAACGAAACTAAAGTTTGCAATTCTTGATATGTAATACAAGTCTTTTATTCATATTCTAGTTGTTCGTTATTTCTTTAACTCTTAACCTGTCTGCCACACTCGCGGTTAACTCCAGTACAAACCTCAGAGTACTGCCGTTAGTGTTCTTTTCTTTATAATATCTCCTTACATTCGGATTAATAAAAATGTATGAAAATATATCTAGTCTCCATGTTTCCCTAACACAATACTATAATGAAGACGGGGATAGAGTCAGTCTGATGTGTCCCCTAACAAGAAGAGACCCAACTCAACCCAAGATGATGAGAAGACAAGATGTTACCTAATAAATAGGTTGTATAAAGTAAGAAGACGAAGAAGATAAACGACTGTATTCAGAGTTTGCAAATATGAAGATAACCACGAGTGTGGCGACAGAGTTAAAGAATAAACCAAACAACTAGAATTCGAATAAAAGACATGTCTTGGACATAAAGCAGACTTTTTGGTTTATCTGCACAAATGTTTATAATTTGTCACTTAACTGAAATCCTGAGGTAGGGTATTATCGAAGCCCTTAGCTACGGCCATCTGATAGTTCGGATATGATAGACGTTCTATTTTGACGTCTGACTCCGGTGCTGGTTGATCAGGAAGAGGTGGAGCGACCCTTTTTTATGTCTGTCTCCGTTGAAGGCTGAATCAGAAGAGGGGAAAAGAATTTGCCTATTCGGCTTTGCCGCCAAAGTATGCTAGCTTGTGATTGGTTGGTTCGATACAGAGGCTCGTAGACAAGGACGATAACCCCCATACCTCAGAATTCTTATTAGTTGGTCTATCTATTTTTTTATCCACCTGGACCCTAACGAAGCGACTAGAGAATAAACTAGATGGGAGCTGCCCAAGAATGCTTCGTGTGATCCTGAACAAGACGTGGAAACAACACCCCACGAGAAAACAGCTGTACGGCCACCTGCCACATGTCACCATAAGTAATTTGTAAACCATCCGAGTAAGATGGGCAAGACACGCAGGACACTGCCGGAGAAGCAAGGACGGACTCATAAGTGACGTCCTCCTGTGGAAGCCAGCACATGGACACGCCAGTGTGGGCCGACCAACAAAGACGTACATTGACCAGCTCTGTGCGGATACAGGATGCTGCATAGAGGACCTCCCGAGAATGATGAGTGATAGGGACGGATGAAGAGAGATTGTCATGGATATCCGTGCTAACAGCGTGACATGATGATGATGATGATGATGATGATTTATTTTTTTTAGTTAGTGCAGAAGAAGGTAGATGATATATACAAGATACGTCATCGACATTGCAGTCTCGGAAGACTATATAGTTTTTGTGCTCCTGAAGTTACAGCGCCTCTTGTGACTGTGAAGTCTAATATTCGAAAAACATTCTCGACCACAGATGTTGCATGTGAAGGCTGTCCCTGAAGAGGTTGATGTGCCGGTGCTTTGTTGCCGCCGCTTTTTTCTGGACCTCTTAGCTTCATGGTGTTGCGCCAGGGTGACAAGATACGTATAATAAGAATAATAACGAGGCTATGAAACACTACGACTGTCAATTATAAACATTTTAGCTTGGAGCTGCAACCATTTCCATTGAAAAGATAAAGCCGGTTCTGAGTTGAAGTAACGAGAAAATATACGATTCGCTAATTAAGAAGCAAAAATGTATTTGATAACGAAAGCAAATTTGCTGACGACACACGTAATCGAAAATGACTTGGTAATTCAGAAAACCAATAAAGATATGGTGGCCTTACATAGATAAAAATGAAATTGACATATAATCTCGCTGAGATACAGGATATATATATATATATATTATATATATATATATATATATATATATATATATATATTATCATTATTATTATTGTGACAACTTTTTTCGGAGTTGAGGTAAAAAATAAAAAAAGAATATAGAAAACCGAGCACTAATTATAATAGATAATATAAAGAGAAATGTTGGAACACGCATTATATCCCAGATAAAAAGACACAAACCGAAGAAGGAGAAAATGGGCTCCCTTGAACTTCCTCGACCGTAGGAGAGCGGTATTTAGTAAATTCTTATACCTAAAAAAAATATGCTTTATATATATTTACCAACCCCTCCACACGAACAGGATGCGACACAAGGTCAATTTATTAAGCGGAGTTCAACAGGTTTGAATTCAGAGTTTTCCTTCTCCTAGACTGGTTACCTAGCCATGGTTAAAGAGCCCAGTCTGCCCTACTATTTACCCATAGCTGGAGGGAGAGTAGGATTCATACCTTTCCCAAGGGTATTAGTGCTAAGTGAAATGCAATTACCACGTCCAGGATTTGAACTCGGGGCGACGAGTCCATTTCCCATGACTTTAACCATTACACCACACGCTTCCTACGAATATGCTTTATATGGAAGCAGAGATGCTGATAGATACACGTCCTACATCACTGACGCATAAAAATCTTTTAGAAATGCGTTATTTTTCTTCCCCCACTATTTCCAGCTAACTGTAGATATATTTCAATATTTTTTTGGAAACGAATTCAACTGTATAGGGTACAAGGTAGGGGTTAGACGGCTTTAGTTGTTCATAAATAAAAACTCTATGATTTATTAAGAAACTTTAATTGGGACCCATCGAATTTCCTGGGGATTCATTCAAATCAAATACTATGGAAAATTTGGGTTATCTGCCCTTTAATCAGTCCCGAAAGTAAGGCATCGGAATAGGGGTGGGGCGGAGACCCTAAAATTCATCAAAACAATCTAACTACCCGTCAGAGGCGGACGGGAAAAACCAACAGGCAAGGTGGTGTTGTATAGCCGACTACTACTGGACTTCAATAAACAACAGATACGTATATACAAAAATATGACCCGTCTTTATTTTCTTCGGTGTCTAGTAGGTGAGAGGCGTAGAGCTTCACAATGAAAATGTCCGAGCGGTTAGTGAGTGCGACGACGAGTGTTTACAATGGAAATGCCGGAGGGTTGACGGGAGACGCGAGGTGATGCTATCAGCTGTTCGCTGGGGTCTCTGTCTGTCGGTTCGAATCCTCTGGCCTTTATATCGATAAGCACGCCCACGCATCTTTATCTTTTGATCTGGTTTTTACATCCGCTAAATATGCCTACGCATTTTTCGTTTGATCTGATAACGGACATTTGTTATATATTTCTTTATCTTCTACCTGCTTCTTTGACCGGAAAACCTCTCTTCCGTTTTCCCTTTTTATATATATATATATATATTTATCTTTCTCTTTGTCTTTTTGCCGGAAGCTTCCTCTTCCGAGCGACGATGATACAACAGTGGTGCCTAAAAGTCAACGAGTGGGCAACAAAAGCAGCAAATCTGACGATTAGAATCAGGGCAGTGGACAACAAACTAGCGCTGACTAACTAACAAGAAACAGACAGCTAAAAGAGCCCACTTCAAACCATTACATTTCGGCCTATTAGGCCTCATCAGCAGAGCTATTGATAGAAAGACCGCCTTATGCTAGCTCTGCTGATGAGGCCTAATAGGCCGAAATGTACATACAGAGATTGATTTTTCTCGATTTGTTTAGCCTTACATTTAAATAGGTATGCCCGCCTAATTAATTAATTATAAATTAATTAACTTTCAAAATTAGGTACGACTTCAATTAAGCACATATTCTCCCAAACATTGTCGGCTAAAAAAAGCCATATCATCAACACACCGCGTGTGTATTTACTTCTCATATATATATATATATATATATATATATATATATATATATATATATATAGAGAGAGAGAGAGAGGGGGGGAGGGAGAGAGGGGGAGATATTTGATGATGAGAGGCATTAGAGGCATTTATATCATGACCTCGCATTTTTAAAATCTTTATCTCTTGTTACTTACTTGAGTAATTGAGTAGCTGGCTGGTACTTTAGTCTGTCTCTTACTTAGCTGGAACATTCCTAAAGATGCTGGTCTGACTTTACTTCTTCTTTCTTAAAGATGCTGGTCTGTAGAAGCCGGTTCGCCATTATTCACAAAGATGACATGAGACTTTTTCTTTTCTTTTTTTTTTTTTTTTTTTGAGTAATCACATCTTTTTATTTTCGACTAGATTTCTCAACCGCGGCCGGAGTGAAGCGAAAGACGATGTCTACATCATGGTGTATTTCGCTAAACTGCTTCCGAACTAAACTTAACTTCCGTTCTCAAGTTTTCCCAGTGGCGGAAACCGGGGTTCAACTACAGGTTACTGGGTGTCAATCATTTAACTCCCTCTGATTTTGAATTTCAACGAATTTTAATTCAAACTCTAACTACACTACAGTCATAATTCGTAGGCGACCCATAAATTATGTAACAAGTATAGAAGAAGGCTAAATTCAGGCAAATGGGAGTAGAAGGTATGTATTATAGAATCCAGGTAAAATAGTCACAGGTAAAAAAAAGTCACAAATTAAATCAATAAGGTTTAATCTATAAATCCCATACGAATAGGGGCGTCCGATCATAGTGTAATGGTTAGCAATCTAGTCTCGAATATCCATTACTACTGAAAAGCGTGTTCGATTCTCGGTTGATGTCCTATACTTCCGACCTTGTGTCACATCCTACCCGAAGCGAACGGGTTGGGTAATAAGGGCGTTTTATCGTGATGTAATTGTTAGCGAGCTTGTCTCGCAGTATTATTAGAGTTCGATTTTCACTGGAATGTCCCGTACTTGCGACCTTGTGTCACATCCTACCCGTGTCGTACGGGTTGAGTCAATATCTACCATATTTAAATAATTGTGACCAGTTTCCAAAATATAATTCAAGACAATAAACAGAAAATTAAAAATTGCTATCGAAACTTGAGTCGATAAACTTCTTTTTATTTTATACAATTTTTAGGGTTTAGGTTTTTTTTCTTTATCTATATATTTACTTATGTATTCAATGATTTATTCATTGAGTCTTGTTTGTTTTGTATTTTATATTATTGTTCTTTTTTTTTTTTTTCAAATAAAATAAAATTGAATTAAAAATCGCTATCTAAACTATAGTCGCTGCACTTCTTAATGATATTTTATACAGAGAAAAAAAAGACAACTTTTAGATTTTTAGATTTTTTTTTTGTCTTTATCTATATATTTACTTCTTTCCTGACTTATTTATTAATTCAGTTTTGTTTTGTATTTTATTCTTTTTTCTTTTTTTTTCTTTTTTTTTTTTTTTTTTTTTTTTTTTTTGAAATACAATAAAATTGTAAATTTATGTACACACACATCTCTGGCGTATACTTGATACTTTTGCAACGCTTAATCTCTGCTCCTATATCAAATGCGTAAACAAATGTCGGGTAAATTGGACCCCAGCGGATTTTCAACCAAAGCCTGGACAGCAACATCCACTCCCCACTCCTTTTTTTTATTCTTTTAATTCTCTGACATCGTCTTAACCTTTAGGGTATAAAAATCAAATCAAATCAACTTGTCGTCGTCGTCGCGAGAAGAAAAAAAAATGGAGGTTTCTCTCGAGACGCATGCGCAGACAGATTTCTCCGTTGAGAAACGAAATCAGAACATTGTATGGAAATATTTGAAAATGTCCTGGTGTGACTGTGTGTTGTCGTCTGATTCTGCATCTGAGGCTTACCAGTGTTAGAGACAGTCATAAAAAAATAAATTTATATGTGCGTGCGTCTACGTTTGGTTACACTTTAAACTTATAGGGGGGGAAAAAAAGAAGAAGAAATGAGACAAAGAGAGAAAAAATAAAAGTCGCCATAAAATTTTATGAATTCCTGGAAGAAACAATATCAGACGAGAAAATTGGCGAATAGTGGGGAAGATGTTGTAATTTTAGTCAAAACAGCTGAAATACTGCGGAGTTTAAAAAAAACAAAAACTGTTAAGTTACTTGAAACAATCAGAGATTAGTGTCAGAAATAAGCATTTAATATTAGTTTTATTGGAGATGGTTGGTGCAAGGGACGATATTTAAACAACTCTCCTCTAACTAATGACCAATATTAGCATTAGTATATTCAACGATATACTAACACGTAATAAATGGAAGGAAGGACAAGATGAAACCCATTTATACTTACAGAAACATTTGATACATATATAATATGGGATGGATGGGTTTAGAATCCGACAATATGAGGTAGATAAAAGGATAAGTGAGCAAGAAATGAATAACTCAAAACAAATCAAGGGTTGAAATAATTTCGTCCGTATTACTCGGACATCGTCAGTCGAAATGATTTTATTAAAACAAAGTTACGTATATATAATATGCATACAAGAAGTATTGACAAGAATATACAGACGTGTCCCAACAGTTAAAATATGCACATGTTGTTCTAAGAACAAGCAGTATATGCAAGGGGTACAAAAACGGTGAAATGAATTACCTGTGTTTCTTGGTGATCATAAAGCTGAGGGCTTTATGTTTCATTGCCGAGGTGAGTGAATATGTTCATCACCGTAAGTGAAGACACTAACTACTGTTCAATCAACAGAAATAAAAAGACAGGTCTTTACTGTTGAAAGAACTGAAACAAAAAGAATCCGAGGTGAATTATATATATATATATATATATATGTGTGTGTGTGTGTGTATATATGTGTGTGTGTGTGTGTGTATATATATGTGTGTGTCTGTGTGTATATATATATATGTGTGTGTGTGTGTGTTTATATATATGTGTGTGTGCGTGTATATATATGTGTGTGTATGAGTGTGTGTGTATATATATATGCACATGTGTGTGTATATATATGCACATGTGTATGTGAATATATATATACACGAATGTGTGTGTATATACATACACGTATGTGTGTATATACATACACGTATGTGTATAAATATACACGTATGTGTGTTTATATACACACGTATGTGTATATATATATACGTATGTGTTTATATATATATACACGTATGTGTGTATATATATATATACACGTATGTATGTATATATATATATACATATATATATATACACACATATATGTGTATATATATACACGTATGTGTATATTTACACACACGCATGTGTATATATATATATACAAGTATGTGCGTATATATATATACACACACACATATATGTGTATATATATACACATATATGTATATATATATACACACACACAAACACACACACACACACACATATATATATATATATATATATACGCATATATATATATATATATATATATATATATATATATATATATATATGAAAAGAGAAATTTGCATGTTATTTGGAAGAGTTTCCAAACTAGTGAGTTAATATTTGCCCCCCCCCCTTTCTGCTCAAAATTGATGATCACTGCTTTCTCGGCAAATTTTGTGTTTCTTCAAATACTTATGAGCAATAATTTCGATAGGTTGGGTGAACTTTACAGCATGTCAATTCTTGTTGGGTTACTTTTTGCCGAAGACGTTTTGTTTTATTCATTCTTGATGGGTACTCTATCTCTCTATCCTCTGTCTGTCTGTCTGTCTCTCACTCTCATCCTCTGTCTAATCTCTCTCTCTCTCTCTCTCTCTCTCTCTTCTCTCATCCTCTGTCTGTCTGTCTGTCTATCACTCTCATCCTCTGTCTAACGGTCTCTCTCTCTCTCTCTTCTCTCTCTCTCTCTCTCTCTCTCTCTCTCTCTCTCTCTCTCTCTCTCTATCTATCTATCTATCTCTATCTCTCTCATCCTCTGTCTGTCTGTCTGTCTGTCTCTCACTCTCATCCTCTGTCTAACGGTCTCTCTCTCTCTCTCTCTCTCTCTCTCTCTCTCTCTCTCTATCTATCTATCTATCTATCTATCTCATCCTCTGTCTGTCTGTCTATATATATATACACAAACACACACACACACACATATATATATATATATATATATATATATATATATATATATCTTGGCAGCTTTTTTTCCTTTATACATGTTTGGTTAAACGTGACTGACATTTCTTGTCTGGCGAGTTTCTTTTCGATCTTTTACAATTGACTGGTCATCTTTTTTATGTCGGGGTGGAATTGGTGAATGAATCTACCAAAAGTTCTTTTCACGAGTATTTTCGGTACTTAGTGCCATCGTCAGGTGTAGAGTAGTGAGGTTTTTCCATAGTTCTTTTTAAATAAACAGAATAGCAGTAGGGTAAAGAGGTGGAGGAACTCACAAATTTATAAGAAGTGTTATGGGGAATGGGGGAGGGGAATTGGCGGGAAATTATAGGCATTTGAGAATGTGGTCAGACAGGAAATGTCTGTCGCGTTCAACCAACCAAATATATATATATATATATATATAGTTAGCTTGGTCTCTCTCTCTCTCTCTCTCTCTCTCTCTCTCTCTCTCTCTCTCTCACTCTCTCTCTCACTCACCACTCACTCACTCACTCACACACACACACACACTATTTCTACCGCTTCTCTCATTATTTCTTCCACTTGTTCCATAAGTCTCTCTCTCAGTCTCTCTCTCTCTCTCTCTCTCTCTCTCTCTTATTTGTTCTCTCTCTCAGTCTCTCTCTCTCTTATTTTTTCTCTCTCTCTTTCTCTCTCTCTCTCTCTTTTTCTCTCTCACTCTCATTCACTCACTCACTCACTCACACTCACACACACATACACACTATTTCTACAGCTTCTCTCATTATTTCTTCTACTTGTTCCATAAGTCTCTCTCTCTCTTTCTCTCTCTCTCTCTCTCTCATTTGTTCTCTTATTTGTTCTCTCTCTCTCTCTCTCTTCCTCTCTATCTCTCTCTTATTTGTTCTCTCTCTCATTCGCTCTCTCTCTCTCTCTTATTATTATTCCATAAGACTCTCTCTCTCTCTCTCTCTCTCTCTCTCTCTTCTTTGTTCTCTCTCTCTCTCTCCTCTCTCTCTCTCTCTCTCTCTCACACACACACACACACACAACTATTTCTACCGCTTCATGTCTCTCTCTCTCTCATTATTTCTTCCAATTGTTCCATAAGTCTCTCTCTCTCTCTCTCTCTCTCTCTCTCTCTCTCTCTCTCTCTCTCTCTCTCTCTCTCTGAAACCTATATACATATCTATTCTCACTTTATTTATATTTATCTTGATAGGTTGTCAAGTAAAAAAAGTTTGACAATAATTTTTCCGAGGACAACTTTATTGCCATGGTTGACATGAGGATTTCTTTCATAAACTTTTGACAAATTTGTTTTGTTGTCTGTAGAACAATGCAAGTTTGGCTGACAGCAAAATAGAAAGAAAGAAAGAAAGAAAGAAAGAAAGAAAGAAAGAAAGAAGAATGCCAAAGTCAAAAAAATAAAGAGATTTATAAAAGAAGGAAAAGAAGAAAAAAAAAGAGTTGGAGAGAAAAGTTTTTAAAAAAAGATAAATAGTGATAGAAATAAATAAAGATGAGAAATTGATTAAAGAAAAGAAAGAAGAAAGAAAGAAAGAAAGAAAAGAAAAGGAAAGAAAAAGAAAGAATGCCACAGTCAAAAAATAAAGAGATTTATAAAAGAAGGAAAAGAAGAAAAAAAAAGAGTTGGAGAAGAAAAGTTTTTTAAAAAAAAGATAAATAGTGATAGAAATAAAAAAAAATGAGAAATTGATTAAAGAAAGAAAGAAAGAAAAGAAAGAAAGAATGCCACAGTCAAAAAATAAAGAGATTTATAAAAGAAGGAAAAAGAAGAAAAAAAGAGTTGGAGAAGAAAAGTTTTAAAAAAAAAAGATAAATAGTGATAGAAATAAAATAAAGATGAGAAATTGATTAAAGAAAGAAAGAAAGAAAGAAGAAAGAATGCCACAGTCAAAAAATAAAGAGATTTATAAAAGAAGGAAAAGAAGAAAAAAAAAGAGTTGGAGAAGAAAAGTTTAAAAAAAAAAAGATAAATAGTGATAGAAATAAAATAAAAATGAGAAATTGATTAAAGAAAGAAAGAAAGAAAGAAAGAAAGAAAAAGAAAGAAAGAAAGAAAGAATGCACAGTCAAAAAATAAAGAGATTTATAAAAGAAGGAAAAGAAGAAAAAAAAAAAGAGTTGGAGAAGAAAAGTTTTTAAAAAAGATAAATAGTGATAGAAATAAAATAAAAATGAGAAATTGGATTAAAGAAAGAAAGAAAGAAAGAAAGAATGCCACAGTCAAAAAATAAAGAGATTTATAAAGAAGGAAAAGAAGAAAAAAAAGAGTTGGAGAAAAAAGTTTTTAAAAAAAAGATAAATAGTGATAGAATAAAATAAAAAATGAGAAATTGATTAAAGAAAGAAAGAAAGAAAGAAAGAAAGAAAGAAAGAATGCCACAGTCAAAAAATAAAGAGATTTATAAAAGAAGGAAAAGAAGAAAAAAAAAAGAGTTGGAGAAGAAAAGTTTTTAAAAAAAAGATAAATAGTGATAGAAATAAAATAAAATGAGAAATTGATTAAAGAAAGAAAGAAAGAAGAAAGAAAGAAAGAAAGAAAGAAAGAAAGAAAGAAGAATGCCACAGTCAAAAAATAAAGAGATTTATAAAAGAAGGAAAAGAAGAAAAAAAAAAAGAGTTGGAGAAGAAAAGTTTTTAAAAAAAAGATAAATAGTGATAGAAATAAAATAAAAAATGAGAAATTGATAAAGAAAGAAAGAAAGAAAGAAAGAATGCCACAGTCAAAAATAAAGAGATTTATAAAAAGAAGGAAAGAAGAAAAAAAAAGAGTTGGAGAAGAAAAGTTTTAAAAAAAAGATAAATAGTGATAGAAATAAAATAAAAATGAGAAATTGATTAAAGAAAGAAAGAAAGAAAGAAAGAATGCCACAGTCAAAATAAAGAGATTTATAAAAGAAGGAAAAGAAGAAAAAAAAGAGTTGGAGAAGAAAAGTTTTAAAAAAAGATAAATAGTGATAGAAATAAAATAAAAATAAGAAATTGATTAAAGAAAGAAAGAAAGAAAGAAAGAAAAGAAAAGAAGAAAGAAGGAAAAAATCAACAAAAAGACCAAAAGATATTTTAGACATTGGTTCTACAAACTGAATCGTGACCAGAAAAATATGTCAGCTCTAAGATAAGTAAAAGCCATGTTTGCTTGTCATTTATCAATACATTTGTCCACATATTGTATTTGGTGTCTTGTTTTTCACAACATTGACTCTCTCTCTCTCTCTCTCTCTCTCTCTCTCTCTCTCTCTCTCTCTCTCTCTCTCTCTCTCTCTCTCTCTCTCTCTCTCTGTTTCCTATTTCACTCTTTACATCTCTTTTTTCCTTCTAAAGACATTGACGTTATGTAATGGTTAGTGAGCTAGATTAGAAAACCATTGATAGTGAGTTCGATCTCACTAGAAGCCCCATACTTCTAGCCTTGAGCCACATCTAAGCTAAAAGCTTAGTAAACAACTATATATACATATGTATGTGTGAGTGAATAAGAGAATGGAAGAATTCGCGTTCGTAATCATATAAATATAATATATATATATATATATATATATATATAAGTAAAGTAAAGTCGTCGGGCCGGTCTAATGTCGGTATTAACCATACAGCGAGGGAGCCTATCCCCTTGTCACTAGCACTAGACAAGGAGATTATTTTTGCGTCTGAGGTGGGGCGCTACACCTACCACCAGCTCTTTATTTTACCGCACAGATCCCTGTGCTACATATGCTATGCTATGCTATATATATATATATATTATATATATATATATATATATATATATGGTGGACTTATCCATGAATTCCACCCAAATATTAACAATACAAACCATCCTTAAACAAAATTAATTTCCAATGCAGTACACACATTTTAAAATGCCTTATAACACCTTTCTCATCAGTTCTTCTCCTTCCAGCCTCCACATTAATATATTTGTTTTAAAACAAACTGGAACACATCACCCCTGATGATGGCACTTCGAAGTGCCGAAAGTACTCGGACCTGAACTTTGGTGGACTTATCCACGAATTCCACCCAAATATTAAAAAGTTGGCCAGAAAACTCGAAAAGATCAAAAATAAAATTGTTAAACGGGAGATGTGTCTTTTGTTTAATTCTACATATATATATATATATATATATATATATATATATAGTCCTGCAGTTCGGCTTTCAGTTAAAATTTTTGATTATTTTCATACATCTACCCAGCCCTTCAGTAAAAACTTCCGGGTAACATTTCTTTTAAATCTCCTTTTAATTTTTCAGCATCAGAAAATAACACATTTATTTCATAGCCGTTTGCACTTCTAGGCAAATCCCATGAATTAAATTGGTTTATCCAGTCAGTAAAAAGTACGTTGTTGCATTTTTTTTTTCATTACAAATATTTTTGTTTCATGATTTTACCAGAGAATTCTGCAATACAATAAAATTCTCTGAATTTCCAATATTTTTCCAGTAACGCCACGAGCAATCTTCCTCGAAAATGTCAACTTTGGTCTACCCAATTTATTCCATGTGCACTCATTTACTATTGTTAAACTCGAACAACTGTGTCGATTTGAAACTTTACTGGTTTTTCATTAATCTTAGTATTCATTAACTTTTTTTATGTTCATTAGTCAAAACTTCAGTAGCAGTATTATTTTTTTTTTTAACTTTCTTTTTCTTTGGTTCGATTTGCAGCGTGACTTCATATATGTAGGGTGGCAAGAGATTTAATGTTTTAGGTTCAAACGTAGCTGGTTATTCTTGGTGCGTGTCCCTAGAGTTTGCTTTTAACCCCATCTTATTTGATGGTCGCGCAGAAAAAATAATTCAAGGTAAAAAAAATGAAGCGACAAAGACAAAGGGTAGATTTAGGATTTAGGATTTAGGATTTATTCACGAGTCAGAGCCACCACGTGTTAAGGAAATTCCTTCCTGGCTAGTAGTGTCTCGCCCCAGTTAAGGCCTAAGTTCGAATGGCCGAGAGATTTTGGGGGTCGGAAATGGGTCCTTTTTTCGCACATGCTCGGAGGGTTCTTCCGGTGTGAAGGCTCATGGGAGTTTGTTATAATTTTTTTTCTTTATTTTGATCCCCACCTATGTCATTTTTAGCACAATTAAAACAAGTTTTGTTGAGCCCTAGTAACACAGCTGTTAAGACCAATGTCTCAGAATATTCTTAACTTGATAGTAATTCCTGACTGAGCCTAACAATTTTCAGTGAACATCAACTGTGCTAATTGCATATTTTTTACCAAGTAGAAACGTTTTTATTCGTATATCGTACACATATCAACTTATCCAAACTGAATTATGAGGCTATTAAGGGTAGAGGAATTAATAGAAAAACACCTATGACAGTGAAACATTGTGTTGTAGAGTAGCTAACACCCCTTCAGCACTTTACTCGATGGACTGGCTCATAGCCATAAAATAGCCTACGATTAAAGTAGATTAACTAGTTGAATAATATTCAGACTGACTTTGCTGCGTTGGCTATACCAAACTGACCCTCTATCTATCGTAAGTTTGTCTTGTTAATTATTTGTACTTATTTGTTCCATGTTTGTATGTATCCGTTTGGCACCGGGTGCTGGTGCTTAATAAATGTGTTAAGCACAACGTTCATCTGTGTATCTTTCCACCTAGCGATACAACACATTGATAATTTTGCGATTACTAATGTAAGTAGGTTTATTACTAAAATTCTCTATTTATCCCCCTCTCCTCTCTCTCTCTCTCTGTCTCATATATAATATATATATATATATATATATATATATAATATATATATTGTAGACAATATGGGTGTTATATTTCTAAGCAGATGGTGCTCAATATCATTGATAGAGCGTTTATATTTGAGTTAAGGTAGCGTGGACATAGTCAACACCCGGTTACTGATAGTTTTTCGCCTAGCCGATCTTCAGACCAAATTATAAGATCGCATAGGCGAAAAACTGTCAGTAACCAGGTCTTGACTCCATGTCCACGCTAATAGGGCCGGTTTAGCTCAGAATCACAAGGTTCCTTGTTCGATACCGGCCCTCGCCCTTTCAGGGTATGAGTAGCCCAGGGATCTGTGCGGTAAAATGAGGAGCTGATGGTAGGTTTGGCGCTCCACATCAGACGCTAAAATAATCTCCTTTGTCTAGAGCTAGTGAAAAGGGGATGGACTCCCTCGCTGATACCGACATTAGGCCGCCCCGACGACTTTACTATGTATACATTTGTGTGTGTGCCTGCGTCTATACGTATTCCTTCTCGTATCACTTGTCTTGTTAAACAAAAACTAACATTAGCAGTCAATATTTGTTTCGTCCTTAAAAAAAACTGGAGATGCATGTCTGATATATATATATTATATATATATATTCATTTTGAATATATGTTCAATACTGTAGATTACACTTGGGAACACAATTTTCGTTGAATTGGATCTGACCTTTGTTTTTGACTATTTTTTGACCACTGAATCCAAAAATGACCCCAGTTTTTCTATATCACATAAACTTTTTGAGCTACGGGATACCCTCAATTTTTCTAAAAAAATTTTTTTTTTAAATTGGCTTATTTTATGGAATGTTTTAAAAATGTATATATAATGGGAAATAATAAAACAAATTTTGGTCAGCTAGATCTGACATTTGTTTTTGACAAACTTTTGGACTCTGAATCCAAAAATTACGCCATTTCTATTACCTAAACTTTTCAAGTATCAGGATACCCTCACTTAGTCTCAAAAACCATTAAAATGTGACAAATCTGAGCTTATTTTATAGAATGTTTTAAAAATTTACAATGGAAAATAATTTTTTTAAATGCTTGACTGTAATGTTTGTACAAATTCATCTTTTTCATACAGAGGATATTGTTACGGTAAGTCAAATTGTGTGCAAGTAGTTTAGATACAAATTTAAAATTATTGTTTTTTCTAGAGTTTTCAATCTAACCATTTCACTCTATAGTCAGCCATCATATTTACATTCCATATACTTTCATACCATTCCTCCATGAATTTCAAATCTTGGTGGAATCATTCATCTTGCTCATAGCTGATCACATCAAGGTTTATTCAAGAAGTTAGTAACATGGCTATACAGTAAATGAAACCTGATGCTCATGCTGCAATCAAGCATTTTGTGGCTATTCAATTTCAGTGGAATTCATTGCTCATGCATTTCCAAGAAAGTTCTTGATGAAGAAAAGAACTTGTCAAGAACCAGGCATTCTTTTCGAGTTCTGACATTATCCTGATGAAATGTTCATCTTTGATAACTTCCAGAATCTGTAGACCATCAAACACACCAGTCTTGATTTTTTCAATTGACAGGCCAAAATGTGGTACCTGAAACACTTGACTTTAATTGGCAATGCTTTAATGAATTACTTCAAGAGACCTAGTTTAATGTGCAAGGTGCGAACATAATTTTATTTATGTCAACAAATGGCTCATGTAGAATGTTGGGATCAACAGGTTTGAGATTAGATCTTGGAGGCCAATTCCTCTTCACCCAGTGCTTCTCTCAAGCTCTACTGCCCCACACTGGGATTTCAACTGAATGAGGCACTGGACGTATAACTGATGGTAAACGAGGATATTCAAATTCACATTTGTTTTTCTTGTTATATGGTAAAGTTTTCATTAAACAAAAGTAACTGTCTGTGCAATGATATTTTGGTTCTCACCAAATGATAGGTATACCAAATGCCAACTTTTCACATGTTCCCTCGATCCACATCCGTAAATTCTTAACACACTGCTGGCACATCTTGTAAGTGTCCCAACGACACGTTCTAATTCAAAATATGCAAAATAGACTCGCTTCACAAATGCATTGATGTTTGTTCTTTGATTGCGAATCAACCTATTCATCAGATCTGAATAATTCTCCTTCATTTTTAATTAAAAAAATCAACACAATCAGTTGACCAGTTCTATTATTTACAGATAAACAATACAATTGTTCTTATTTTGATTTTGGTTTGGTTTGTTTTGTTTTACGGCATATCAACCTCGGTGGGTCATTTGAAGCCGACAAAGTTATGATTTTTTGTTTTGTTTTTGTTTTAGCGGCATATCAACCTCAGTGGGTTATTTAATGCCGAATAAGTTTTTTTTTGGGGAAAAATAATCAA
>CM042159.1:45211457-45237873 GCA_023376005.1 Doryteuthis pealeii | reverse complement strand
GCGCAAACTGTAAACCCATATTCTCCTTAAACCAGTAGATACCAACATTAAAGCCCATTAACACTACTATCTACCCATGGCTTAGAGGGAGAGTATTCGAAAGCGAAGGAAACAATTGTTCCGTTGAAAGTTAGATGTAATCTCTCGGTTTAATTGAATTTTTTAAACGGATGGGCAAATTTCAATCAAGAATTTTATTGTCAATAATTCTTATGACTAAGGAAATTAGAATGAGTTTTTATTGTGCCAATCTTATAAGGACAGAAGAAATGCAGTCTTTAAAAATCCAGCATTCCAAGATTCATGAATTATTTCCGACTGCTGTCTGTATAAAACCGCAAACACCATACTGAGGTGGTTCACTTACGGGAATAGCTCAGTCCTAATTAGTGATCATTCTCCACATTTAATACCAACCAACATTACATTTTTTATTTTGTGCATGTGTTAATTGTGAAAATTAACCATTGTCATTCTTTGCCGCAACTATTTCAGCCATTAGTATTATCTGATTATTCGGACTATTGATCCTCATCGTCATTGTCTATTGTTCAACGTTTCGGCCATCAGCCCCTCCGGCCTCTTCGTGTAATTTTGTCGGACTCGTGAACCTTCTTAGGATTCGGGAACTTTCTGTCGTAATCGGGAGCCATCACGGAACTTTGAATTAACCCTTTATTCTCACGGGGGTATCCTGTTCTCATTCCGCTTAACCATAGCTGGGTCAGGGTTAAGCTGTGTAAATATTATTTCTATGTTTACTGCTCCCCTGACCAGGAATTGAACCTGCAGTTTAGAGATAACTTGTCACTGGACTGTCTACACCTAATCTCCTTTATACACTAGGCTATTGAGTTCGAACAAGAAATACTGAAGAAGCCGGGAGGGCAGATTCGACCGAAAGGTTGACAAATAACAATGGAGAGGATTGACAATAGTCGAAATAATCCAAAATAATACTAATTATCAAGCCCATCACCAAAATTCAGATAAAATTTCGGCCATATGTTAGTTATGGTTTATCCGTCACCTGAGCACATTTGTTTATAATTGTCGTGCTTAGTATACGGTATCTTGGTACGCTGTACCCCGCCTTAAAAAATTGAACCTTGCGTCACATCTATCGAGGTGTTTGGTTGTGTGATGGTTTTCGTCGTGGATATGGACACCGGCGAACCCAGTTTAAAATCCTTACGAGGTTGGTTGCATTTCTACACACCATTCACCACACCACATCAAAACCACCCAACATAACCCAAACCTCCCACCACCAAAACATTAGCGCAAAACCCTCGAAAGGCATGAAGCCATACTCCATTCGTCTATGTAAACATTAGGGCAGACTGAGCAATTTAACCTAGTTGCAAACACGTCTAGGAAAGATAAACTCTCAATTCGCAAACCTGTTAACTTCGCTTAAGGAATCTGACTTGTGTGCTACTGCTTGTATGGGAGTTGTAAAACATAATTATCATGTAATTCTTGAGTCTAGTTAGTTCACTTTGTAGATGGTTACCAAGGTGTCTATTAGAATAACGGTTATCGTAGATTCTTAAACTCCGTTAAAAATTGACCTAGTAAACTGAGAAACCTTCTAACTTTCAATGGAATAAATATCTTCAACTTCCAACTAAATCTCCTCTAACTTAGGATAAATAGTTGGATAAACTGGGAAATTTAAAACCCCCCTTTTGGTATGGCAAACTAATTAAGGAGAAAGAAAACTCTTTAATTTAACCCTGTTTAATCATTCACCAATAAACTTTCTGGTCGCCTCCTTTCGCATTGAGGAGTTGGTAAAAACGCCATTAAAAAATCAACCCTTATAACAACCTTAGTGTGTTATGATTGACTGGCAAATTAATTTAAGATACTTGAAAAAACAATTGGTTAACTTTGGGATATAAAAATAACAATTGTTCTAGAGTCGTACAATGACCTAGATAGAGTACCAAGTCAGTGTTAGGGTAACTCAACACAAGACAAGAAAAATTACTCGAACAAAAGAAATTTTAAAGGCTAAAAGTCGTTGATAGTAAAACGTAATGACTGTTTTAACAAATGCCGTCATATTAAAATATATTTGTTCATCTCGTGAAGACTGCACAGGATAAGACATTTTACTCGAACAAAAACAGCTTTAAAGATTAAATCTTAAAAATATGATCTAGAAAAATTAACAATTCGGCAGGTATCCTTCGACCAATTCCTGGAATTATCATAGCAACTGAAAGATCAAGTCTGACACAAACCATTTATACAAATAATTAAAATTATCAGATTGCCTCACCAATCAGAAATTGGGCGAAGACTCTTCCCCTCCCTCCAAGATGTGTAAAACCAAGGCCGATGATTATTGGCCGTCCCAACAAATGCGAGCCACGTGGGTGGTATTTTTTACGCTCCTGATGACAACTTAGCCATGGTCCGGCGTTTCTATGCTGGCCAATGCAGGAGCCCTTGATTCAGGGTTTGGAAAACCCCATAAAAGAGGTCCCAAAAGGCGTTCCCCAAAGCAGAGCTGGTTCATTGACCAGATTGATAGCTTTGTCTCACAGCCCTGTCGCCGTCTTTGTGTTCATCTGGCTACTCAAAAGTACGAATTGAAATCAGAACTTCAAACATATATCGCCAGTCGGATCTACAAAAATTCCGACTCCCACACCTCAACTTCGACATCGATACCCCTTTGTGGTGTACATGATTTATCACCGTATAACTAATAAAGGATTTATTATTAAAAAACGCCGCCGTTGTAATTGTGGAAACAACATTGTTGAATTTGGTGCACCTTCAGTACAGCTCGGAACAAAAAGCCCTTTTCAACTTCCCGTGGTCAAATAACTACCCTCGTGATAGATTCGGCCGCCGCAGACAAGCATATGGTACATTTTGCCTTCCGAGGACGACATAGTTATTACATTTGTGCCGCGGACCATCGTAGTTATTACACCTGTAAACCAAGGAACCTATTTCTCTGAATTTTTTATGAGCTTAAGTTTGTATATTTGGATTTTTCGGACATTGCCTCATCCTTTCTTGTTATATACACATCGTTTCGTTCTTGTGTCTCCGACCTTCTTGGGGTGTTTCTTGCGAACTCGGAATCTTTTCGGACTCTGGTACCTTCTCGGTGAACTCGGAACCTTCTTGTCGAACTCAGGGAATTCTTTACATGTCGTTATCAGGAGCCTTCACGAACTTCAACCTGAACCCTTTATTCAATCCACCGGACTTAGTCGCATCCTTAACTATAACCGGTACACAGTGTAAGTATCTATTGTATTATCGGCCCTGCCAGGATTGAACCTGCAACCACAGATTGTCACTTAGAACTGTATCAACTCCTAACTATAGCCGTTGCCCATGGAGTCCAATTACACAATTCATGTGTTCGAACGAAAAACACCTGAAAGAAGCGACGATGGAAAACATCGCCGAAACGTTAATATATAAAAGTAAATATGAGAGTCCAAAAAATCCACATAATAATAAGAAAAACCTTCAAACGTTCAACGGAAGAAATTGTTTCCTCTGACTTCCGCTGCAACGTAATTTAAATTACGTCGACACACTTTCGACGAGAAGAAAAAAAAGCTTACGTTTGTAGCTGAAAACAATTTATGCTCGCTCTACGTTTCTAACATATAAAGTCGAAAAAAAGCAGTAAATTCTTTTTTCTTTTTAACGTTTTGCCTTTACGCTTCGATTAAAAGACTCTCAACTGGACTTTGTGAAGTATGACCAAACAAATGAAGCCATATAAGTATGGACTGACAGCAAAAGAAAGAAGACGCTTTGCTTTATTTTTCTCTCTCAAGAGTATTATCGCTACACAAGTCCTTTTGTCCACCAACGCGTTTCAGCTTTATTCTCTACTGACATGCCATTTTATCGAATATATCAAAGCTGACAGCAAGATTAAAGAACATTTTCTTTGTAAAAATAAAATTTATGAAAAAAAAAAAAAAAGAATAGGAAATAAGAATGATCTTCCAACCATGCCATTGCTTTGAAAATGCGTTTTTTTATCGCCCAGCTTCTGCTTTCATACTTCGCCATAACTACCAGCATCTTTATTAGCTTTGCCTCGTTACCACGTGATTACCCGCCCCTCGAAAAAAGTGAAGAACATGGTTGAAACGATTAACGGAAAAATCTATCCACCCCGGCTAATTGCTGTTTCTTGTCTAGAGTATGAGACTTGAACTGCGTCGGTGAGTGAACTCCACCTTCTAGGAGCTCTGGGTAATTGTGAGGTCATCTGTTTATTGTAATTACTCCCAGGTCATATTTGTACGGCTTGAAGACCTTCAAATTACGGGACCATCGAGGAACGTAATAATGCATGATCAAAGTTCTACCGAAATGAAAACTTTACGAGCTATCTTTTAGATCAATTTATCGTCCCTAAGGTTGCTTGCAAAACCTACGGATATGAAGTAAATTCTTACCAGCACTGATATATATTATATATATATATATATATAATATATAGTATATTACAATAACTTAAAAAGCGTTAGTACCATTGGTTTCAAAGCAGCGATAACTTGCCTTATCATCATGACAAACACTTTGGAATAGTTTAGACAGCAACATTTTAGTCGTTTATGCAAAGGTTAGACTTCAGTATTCGAAATATTTTAAAGCGGATAGTACCATTGTTTCAGAAGCAGCGTATTAACTGTCTCATCATCAAGACAATTCACTTTGAATATTAACAGAAAATTAGTTCGCTTTATGCAAAGTTAGACTTCATATCAATATTCTAAAGCGATTAGTACCATTGGTTTCAAGCAGCGTATTAACTGCCTATTCATCAAGACAATCACTGAATATTAGACAGAAAAAATTTTAGTCTTGCAAAGTTAGGACTTCATATTCGAATATTTAAACGATTAGTTACCATGGTTCAAAGCAGCGTATTAACGGGCCTATCATCAAGACAAATCACTGAATATTAGGACAGCAAAAAATTTTTAGTCGTTATGCAAAGGTTAGACTCATATTCGAATTTTAAAGCGATTATTACATTGGTTTCAAGCAAGCGTATTTAACTGCCTATCATCAAGACAAATCACTACTTGAATTATTAGACAGCAAAATTTTAGTTCTTCGTTTATGCCAAAGTTAGACTTCATATTCGAATATTTAAAATCTATATTAGGCAATATTATTATGAGGCCTCGGGTCATAGATGGTTAGAGTGTCGTAGGAAATGGACTCGTCAAACGGAGTTCAATTCCTGACGAAGCTGTCGGAATTTCACATGGCGCTAATTACCCTTGGAAAGGTATGAATCCAATTTCTCCTCCAGCTATGGATAAATAAGGGCTGACATGACTCTTAACCAGGCTAGGAACCAGTCTAGGAGAAGGAAACTCTGAATTCAAAACTGTTAAACTCCGCTTAGAGAAATTGACCCGCTGTCGCATCCTGCTCGGCGGAGGGGTTGGTAAATATCTATATGCAAATTATTCTCATTAGACAGAAATTATCTGTTATCGTTATTAAATATCAACCTGTTTTTGGCTGACCGTTGGGGATTTACAATAAGGGTCTAACGCCTAAACGCCTGGCCGGATGTTTTAACCAGAAGGTAGGTCCATCGCAAGAGTTTATATCAGTGTGTCTTGTCCAAGAGGATGATTATATAAAATCTTGGCATCCATTGCAACATGAGTGTGCTAGATGGCCGCCGTTGATCCCACAGACGTATAATCCGGCCTTTACAGGTCTACCATTCATCTTGCCGCGTGTCTACCCAACTTCTCATCAAATACTGTGTGGAGGAACAAGTAAACGGTTACCGAACGTCAATCGATCATTATTTGTTTAGTAGAACAGCCGTTAATCTGGTACAATCTTCGAATATATATAATAATATCATATATACATATAATATATATCTGTGTGTGTGTTGTGAGGAGAGCATGGGAAATATAAGATAAAGAAACACAATATTCATCATTTGAAGTTTTGGTATAATTCCTTATCTTATATGTTTCCACACGCCAATACTTAGCCAAAATTTTTCCCAACACCACCTATATATATAATAATTATATATATATATATATATATTATATAATATATATATATTCATGCAAAAGGTTACTACCAGTTTTCATTGTAGTAGCAATAATATTTAATCCAAAGTCAATATAATCTTCTAAAATTATAGAGCATTAAGTAGTTGTAGAAATTTTTTTTCTCTCTACCCCACGGTTTCGTGTCAAGGTTACACCTTTTCTCAGGATGAAACTATTCTCTGAGAAGGGTACTTGAATGAAAACCGAACCAAGTGGTAGAGAGAAAAATTTTCTACACTTATATATTATAGTTTATTTTAACTATTAGTATTTATAATTATATATAATATATTCTTAAAAATAGAATTACGTATTTCTCTTTAAATTTTACACTGCTTTAAAAATAAGTGTGTGTGTGATTGGAATATTGTGGTGTGTTTTAAAGATTTAAAAAATGGCCTGAATACGCCAAAGTTTTTTGGGGATTTTTAATATTAAGAAATATATGAAAATAGAATATTCTTTCAATAATTCTTTAACAACATAAAAAAACCTAAAAAAATCAATTTGAAAAAAAAAAAAACAACAAAAAACAAACAAACATAAGAATAATTCAGACAAGAGGACTCTATTTATATTTTATTCATTGTATTAATCTTTTTTATTTTTTTTTTTTTTTTTTTTCACTTCTATCTTTCTCATCTCTTAAATTGGTTAAGAAAAACGCCTTACAAATTAGAAAACATATTTTACCAGAGTACATATTTACGAACCATCTCTTCTGGGTCGTCGTTCAGTTGCAAAATAACCCTCCGGGTAGAGCATATAAAATCTGGTATTAAGTGATAAAGCCACGTTAACCTAGTGAATTCCTTTTGCTTATAAACGCGAACCAAACATGCCAAATTGGAACGGAATACGAATTATATAAAAATAGCCCCGAGCTATGTAATTGGTAATTTGGAATAAGGTCACGTGCCATAACAGCTACAGTGGAAGTAGGAAAGGAGCCAATTTCTATAGTGTCTTGCAACGGATCACTGTTGTGGTGGGGGAGAACAAAACCTGCTATGATAAACATGTTGCAAACACAAACTATTTACTTTAAAGAAAGGGGAAAGAAAGAAAGAAAGGAAAGGGAAAGAAAAAGAAAGAAAGAAAGTTACGATGAGCGTAACGGTAAAGTCCGTCATACAAAATAGACTGAACAAACTGAGTTCCAAATCATGACAAGCTGTTGGCGTTGCCCTCACACTAAGACATTGGGTAAGACAGGAACCTTCTTCTTTCCCAGTCTCCCTCCCTATCAAGCTATGGATAAATAGTAGTGTTGATTATATTGGTGATATTAAGCCATTGCTTACCATACACCACTTAAATTTATAGGACTAAGCGAGTCACGGGTTTAAACCTAACAGCCAATCAACAGCCCGAATGCGTGGCTGGTTGACCTACTAATCACTATACTGAAAGGCGTCCATTGCTATCATTGACGAAAGACTGTGCAATAGTGAGGACACCAAGAACAACCCAAAGGATCTTACCAAAATATTTCCGCAGGGACAAGCGCTCTTGCTTGGAAGCTAAAGGATGGCTGTAAACTCGTAACAATAGGGCTCTTAGCCTGAGGGGAACCAATTTAGGAGAAGGAAAACCCTGAATACAAACCTGCTGTACTCGCCTAACATTAGTCGTATTCTACTATGTGGAGGATCTTCTTCTTCTTCTTTCTCTTCTCTTCTTCTTCTACATCTATTATTTCTCTCCTTCCCCTCCAGTCGCTTCTTCTTCTTCTTCTTCTTCTTTCTTCTTCTCTTCTTCTTCTCTCTTCTTCTTCTCTTCTTCCATCTCCCTCCTTAATACTTTATTAACTCCATTTCTTCTCTTCTGTCATTAATCCTATTATTTCCTTTTCTTTACTCTTCCTCCTCCTCCTCCTCCCTCCTCCTCCTCTTCCTCCTCCTCCTCCTCCTCTTCCTTTTAAACTTTAATTTTTTTGGCTTTCTATGACGTGTCTGTTTCCCCTTTGGTTGTTCTAAAAAATTCTACGAGATTGCTATTATGTGGCAGTTTGCGATTTACAATTAAGTGTCGTTAATTAGTACAACATAAACAATTGTAATTTTTGACAGGATTCATGATCGAAGGAAGTGGCGGGTAGGGAGATGAAAAGACAAATTTAAAAACATGCCCCATGACAGATGAAAAAAAAGAGCATGGCGTTGACACAACCTACACAATAATATATAAATTAATATATATTATAATATATATTATAATTGACAAGTATATATATATATATAGTTGAATACACATAAATATACATACTATAATATACATATAAAAATATATCGTATTATACATATATATGTTAAAATATATTAATATATATATAAATATTACATTAATACTTAATATATAATATATATATATAATAATATAACATAAATGTACATAAATAAATATACTATATAAGACCATAAATATCTACATATATAAATATAATTTATAAATATATATATATATATATACATATATAAATAATATATATAATACATAAAATATACAATATAAAATATAATAGATATATATATATATACATATATGAATATATATAATATACACATAAATATTCTACATATAAATATAACCCATATATGCACATAATATATACATATAGATAATATATATCACATATAGACATGTAAATATATATACATATGTATGCACATGATACATGTAAATATATATAATAACATGTATACACCAACATTTAAAATAATATATGAAATACATATGTATAGAGAGAGATAAGAGACAGGGTAGGAGAGTCATTGCGAGACCACAACATTAAGTACACGTAAGTAAATTTACAATTGACTATATATATATAATAATATAATATTATTATATAAATATATTAGTCAGCAATTACCAATGATTAATATATATAATATATATATAATATATATATATATAGTCATTGTGATAGACAACACTCTCATACACATTAAAAAACTGAAAACATATGTACACCTCTCAAATAACCGCTATTGTTGCATGTAATCAAAAACTTCAGACGCACTTTATATATATAAATATAATATATATATATATATATATATATATACACAGAAAGAGAGGGGCTTCTGTTATATATATATTGCAGCCACTTAATTGTAGCCCATGGAATAACCTTTAAAAGCTTTTATAAAAAGTTATTCTCTTCTTAAACCAAACGATACCCAGGATTACATATTATATTATTATTATTAATATTATATTTACAATTTACAATTAAAATCGAACATTATATTATATTACAATTTAATTAAAAATCGAACATTTTCGCATTGTTTGATTACCAAACATGTAGCATTTGGAAACATTGAAACTCCGTAAAAAAAAATTGCCAAACCTCATATATATAAATAATATATATATATATATTATAAGTCAGAATGTCACCCGATTTCACCGTAAGATCCTCAAGACGACACTACGTGGAATTATTAAATAATTAAAACAAACGGAAGGTAATACAAAATGCACTATCGTGGATCCGCAGCAAAACGGGAAGGAACCGGCTGTGCTTGTTGTTGATTTTTAGCTGTCACTTCATCATGTTATGTTTTTATTGGTCGAGTCGCCATCACGTTTATATTGACATCCGTTCGGAAAATCCCCACCTTGGTTTTAGTTAATTCTTGAATTAATATAATTGCAATAGTAATTTCTCGTTCGAAAATAAAAGACAGAATTTATTACCGGTCTATAATTGCGTGTTCTTACAGTTTTCTCATATAATATATTATATATATATATAATAATATATAATATTTTGAGATGTATTTTAGTATTTGTATCCGTTGTTGGAAATACAATATACCAGGTTTGGCATAGGTGTGAGCATTAATCGTACATATTATGCTAATGTGTTACCATAAGATGTTAGTAAGGAAAAATATCGGAATAAAAAAACTTACAGAGTTTCCGATATTTATTCCTTAACTAACATATCATCGGTAACAACCATCTAATATAGTACGTTAATGGCTCACACCTATGCCCAAACCTGGATATTGTATTTCAACAAACGATACAAATACTAAAATACATCTCATATATATAGACGCACCAGAAGCATTGCGGAGACGCAAAATTCTAAACATTATATATATATATAGTTCATTTATTATATCTCAAGTCAAATGCCCTGAGAAACAGACACCGTATTCTTGGTCTGTCACCTTACTCAGCTAGGATTTCTAACGACCTATTCATTATCTCTCCTTTCACTTCACCAGTGACATCCATCGACCAATAAGAAATCGACAAACTAGCGTTTTGATTGACTCATCCAAAAATCTCTCCTCTCTTAATTACACGTAATCTTCTTAGATGTATTTTCTTTTCCGCCTTAATTATGTGTCAGTGAGAGGTAGTTCTCATATATGTGGTGACAGCATGGAGCTTATCCATAGCTGTCTTTTGAGCAGCCCAGATGCTGCAATCTAACATCACAAAAGACAATATATTATATCTTATTGGCGCAGTTCTCGGACATAATGAAGGCATGACGATTTTACTGAGTCATTTAGTTTTATTTGATAAAACACCGTGAAACGTACAAGAGAAAAAACAAATACATTTAATGAAGTATCTACAGCAAATAATATACAAATTCAATAATCCTAAAAGAAATAGAGACACTTGAAATAAATGGGGACTCACTGTTTTTTTGCCTCATTCAACCGTTTGACCTGTAATAATCTAACTGACTTCCCCTTTACCCCTTTTTAGGTTAGTTCATAGACCGCAGAAACTAGTGGCCCGCACCAAAATGATATTAAACCATAAACCAACCCAAATTGAATACTCTGATGTAGTTAATATTCGATAAACAAAATAATTATATAAAAAGATAAGACATAATTAAACTGGTCGTTTAGCGGCAGTTACAGTCTCCTTAGAATTAGTTGTGTACAGGACTATGAGGGAATAATAAACAGTACACAAATCCAACAGTAACGAGGGAATTAAGCACATGTAACTTTACCAAGTTTATTAACATGTGAAAAAACACAAACTAACACAACAATATTTAATGAGTAATTAAACAATAGTTACAGTTATTTATCTCCCTCGCTGAGGGTGCTCAAGTGGTGTATTGGCATGTCCCTCATGGGGGGTTTTCTTCAGTTAGAGTTGACTGAGTTGGTGAGAGCCCGATCTAGAGGGCTACTCCTTGTGACCAAACCACTTAAGAAAAAAGATTCTTACCACCTGACAAGGGACCGTTAATAATCCCACTTCCCTGTGCCCTGGCACAGGGGATTCTATCCCTACACCCGGTTAGAGGAATCCTTGATCTATGATCCATATCTCCAGAAACACGGAAAGCAATTGAATACTACACATTTAAAAACTGGATATAACAACATAACAACTAAATTCAATGATATTTCGCCTCATTATTGGCTAAAGCATTTTTTTAAATATGATTCAGCCAATAACGAGGGCAAAATATCAATTTGAATTTAGTTGTTGTGTTTATACACATTTTTCCTCGACATTTTTGTCTGATTTTATTCAATCCTTCACCCTTCACATTTAAAACATAATTATGTTCATATAAGCATTCTGAAAACATCTCAAAGTTTTCACGACATAAACTTATTTAACAATTCTTACTAGAAATAATGTAAGCTAGTGGACCGTGGATATACATGGGCGAGCATAATTTTATCTATTACAATGTTTGATATGTATACTTAAGAGCTATTGTATTTAGTTTCAATATGAAAAAGTATAATAATCTTGATTTAAATTATCTTTGTCTTTATTTATTTCTCTCAATCTTCCCCACTCCATTTCCTCTTATTTTTCTTCTCCCCCTCCCCTCCCATCCTCTCCTCTCTCTCTCCTCTCTCTCTCTCTCTCTCTCTTCTCTCCTCTCTCTCTCTCTCTCTCCCTCTCCGCTTCCCTTCTCTAATTCTTCCCCTTCCTTTTCCTCTCTAAAAGTAAAACAAGCAAAACACGTTAAGTGGATTTTTAAATGAGTGGAATTAAAAAGTTTTTGTTTTGTGTTTTTCGGGGGCTTTTGTTTTGTTTAGATGAGTGCTGTTATATTGTAATTATAAAGTCATCCGAATTCGCAGGGTGCCATTCATATATTATCACTTCTGCAGTACAGTTCAATTATTATGTCTGCAACATAACCACCAATATCGACCTAAACAGGAAGTATAGAACCGAACTTCCTTTTGATCATGCCAGTAACCGTTATGTCCCAAAACACAGGAAAGTCCAATGAACACACTAAATCACCATTTGGACTTTAGGCCTCCTTGCTCGACCACAGTGTATAAATTTGCTTGTTTTAAGTTAACGCAACTGAACAGCCAGATAGGAAAGAATTTTAACAACACCAAAAGGAACACAGGTATAATTACAGTTCATTGTTACATCTGTTTAACTCGACTGTTATGAAATCGTTGCCAAACAAATGTACGGCCATCTTTTTTGTTCTTGTTAATTTTTTAAGTAAAGCATTTGCCAATTATATTATTATTATTATTATTATTATATTATTATATTATATTAACTACTACTACTACTACTTACTATATTATCATTATTATTATTATTTTTTTTTTTTTTTTTTTTTTAAAATTGTGATGCTTATTTAGCGCAACTAAACTCGATCTCATTTTTTTTACGACAGCTAGACAAAATTTAAAAGATGGAAAGGAAAAAGACCGTTCAGAATTAATAATAATTGATGATTTCCAATTCTTCATCTAATAATTAAGATTAGATAAGAATAAAGCTATTAATATACTATGTTAAAAAACTGATTGTATAAGAATTAGAGGTATTAGTTTAAACCAAAACACTAAGTCCTTATAATGCATTAGGCATTTATAATGCAAGGATGAAGTTAAAGAGGATGAAAGAAAAAATATTTTCCAGAAATAATATAAATCATGATTGCAATACTCATCTAAAACCTAAAACTATTATCTGTTAATATACAGTTTCTTTTATGTTCTTCACATTTCATTAATACCCTTGGGACAGGTATGCATCCAACTATTTTCTCTCCAGCTATGGGTAAATGATAGGACAGACTAGACTCAAAACATTTGTTAGGTAAACCAGATTACGGGAGGAATTAAAACTCTGCTAAAAATTGACTTAATGTTACATCCTTGTCGTGCGGAGGTCGGAAGTTAAATAGTCTGTAAAAGTAATAGCAACAACCACGTGAGGTGCCCTAAAGGCGTACCAAATATAGATGGGAACTTAAAATAAAAGTTATTTGATTATTCGGCCTATTGTCCTCATCTTATTGTTATATACACAACCTTTGGCCGATGTGTCCTCAACGGCCTTCTGTTGGTTTTTGACGAACTCGGGAAACCTTCTCAAACTCGGGAATCTGCTTTTCGAGCTTGGGAGGCCTTCACGGACTTTCGAACCGAACCCTTATTCAAAAAAATTCAGAGAAATAGAAAACTAAAAGCGGTTATTTTAAAAAGTCGTTTTTTCGAATTTCTTTGCTCTATAGATTCACTTTAGCAATGTTTTTGTGATCGGACAGACCTGAGTTAGGTTGATAAAATTAATCAAGACATTAGTTGAGAATAAATTCACTGTATTTTACTCAACTTTCTGAGTCTGGAACACACAGTCCACAATCGAATCATTAATCGATCACAAAGAAATCAAATAAGTCAAATATAAATGGCAGTCTATTCAAAATAACGAGACTGATTGTGAAGAAAGAAGAAAGAAAAAAAAAGAATTATATTCCAACTTATGACGGAATCAACTTCATCTTTTCGGATTGTACCACCACCGACCAATTTCGTTGTTCCACACAACACTAGAAACATTTTTTGGGGGAGGGACCTTTCAAAACCACTCAGTTGTTATGGGAATATAGGTATTATTTGTATTTATTTTTTATAGATTTTTTTTATTTGGGGTAAGATGAGGTTTGGGTGTTTTTAAGGTTTAATATACTGATATTCTTGGTTGCGTGTTCTCAGGGTTTTTTGCTTGTATCCCATCTCATTTGGTGGTCTGCCTGAAAAGAAGGAAGTTTAAGGAAAGAGAAACAAAGACAAGAAGTAGTCTTATGACAAGCTTTATTGACCGGGTAATAGTCGCATAGCAAGGGAATATCTCCCTGGCTTATAGGAGAACTAGACCAGTTACGGCCTCAGTTCGATGGACCGAGAGATTCTTTGGGGGTCGGGGAGACAGTCCTTTTTGTCGGAAACATGCGCAGAGGTCTCCGGAGAAAGGCCCATGGGGTTTGTTGATGTTTTTTTTTTTTTATGTTTTTTTTTTTAAATTTATTTTAGTTTTATTTTAATCTCCACAAGTTCGTTATGACCATTCTGTAAAATTTCCCAAATTAGTTGCCCACAGATCTAGGTTTGATTTTAAAAATAGAAAATAATCAAAAGGACTTTTGTATATGTTACAGGATATGCACCCCATCCACCTCCGGGGTTGGGCACTTTGGAAGTAGCACAGGATCTATGCGTGAAGTGAAGAGCTGATGGTAGGTGTGACGCTCCACCCAGACGCCAAATCAATCTCGTGAAAATTGGATAGACTCCCTCGCTGTCGACGTATACCGACGTAGACCACCCAGACGACTTTACTTTTTATCATAACAAAAGAAAGAAGCCTTAGATACTCCAGGTTGAAGCCAAACATATCAGTCTCGGAATCACGACGAATAACCAATTTTTATACCTCAAAAGAAATTTGAGACCGACATGCCAATTCATAAATAATGTGGATAAGGTTATCATCGTATAAAATGGCCACGTACCCGAATTAAATCCTGGACGAGGTTGTTTGCATTTCAAACATAGCGCTAATATCCTTGGAAAGATATGAATCAAACTATTCTCCTTCCAGCTATAGTAAATAGTAGGGCATACTAAACTCTTTAACCTGGTTAGGCAACCAAGTCAGTAATAAACTTTTTGAAATATCCCAAAAAATAACCAAGGAAATTTGGTACATGCCGTGGGAAAATTTGGTTGGCAAAGAGTTTATTAAGCCAAAGAGGAGTATGATTCTCAGAAAACCTGTATTAACTTTGTAAATATTTTCTGTGAACTGTCCAAGGGTTGGACACACGTTAACAAGCACACCTTAATGAATAACTCAAGGTATAATAAAGAATTAATTGATATAAGCAATTTAATATCTATAAAATTTACCAATATTTATTAATATTAAAAAGGTACCGGTTAGCTCAGTCAGAAGAGCACCCGCCTCGGAACCCAAGGTCCAGGTTCGATACCGTTCTGCATCATAGTAGCAAAAAATTGGATAATTATCTGTGCGAAAGTGGGAAAGCTGATGTTAGGTGTGATTGCTTCATTTCAGGAATCTACCTGGTCTACGCTAGCGAAAAGGAAATAGACTCTCTTTGCTGTTCCGGCTGATACTGGACAAAAGGCCACTTCACGACTTACTTTACTTTTTTATAATATTAACCAATATTAATATACAATTATATTAAAAGAGTAATAAGACAAGGGGAGTAGAGGTATGCTTCTCCACAAAGCCTGTATTGATTTTTAAAATATTTCTGTCGGAACTCTCCTGCAGGGATTGACATAGCATTTCATATTGTTTCATTCGGACCACACTCAAACAAACACATTTCTAATAAATAACTAAAGAATAATAAAAAAAACTAATAATTAATATTAAACAAATTAATATTTATAAAATACTAGCAAATATAATGACACCTTCCTGGGCAAGTATTAATTTTAAATGTAATAAAAATATTATATAAAATAGAAACTAAATAAGATGCAGATAAAAAGATTTGAACAAGGAGCATATCGAAAAATAGAACAACGAAACGTACTCTTCCATTCACTCCTGTCTTCATTGACTAAATTTCTTAATCTATCTAGTTGTATGTTAGAAAATAAAGACTAAAATTACAGTTATTCTTCTTGTTAATGGATTTCTTTTTAAGATTTATCCCCGAGATTTTTGCTCATATTTCATTAGATAAAACTAAACAATTAGAAATCAATAATACCAAGCCACATATTTATCAAAAAACCAAATTTAAATATCATTATGCCAAATAGCCATCGTGTTCAACTGTTTAAACCCGCTATTTTGTGGTAATATAAACCAATTGCATATTATTAAGTATATAGATATTCCACATATCTAACACCGGTTTCGACCGGGATCCCGTGAGCTCGGCCACTGACCTTACAAGTTAAAGCACTTGATCCCAGGGGGCATCCCCCAAGCAACACCTGTCCCCTTGATTGAAGGGCTGGATTTATTACCCAGTAGCCTGATGCCCTCTTGAGAGGGAACGAGGATCAACGCATTTTTTTCAACCCGCCACCCATAGCTTCGGTTCTGTTGTCCACATTAATAGGGCCTGTGCCTAACCCGTACACTGGCTACGCTGCTAAATTGTCCTAGTACGTTGATATGGTCAACAGTATTAATAATGTAAAGCAATTTAAATAATGAGGTTTAAATAAAAAATAAAATCATGGAGAATGACGTAAATAATTAAAGAATTGTGACTAGCGAGGCGTGACACGAGGGACATTTATGTGGGTCCACCACAAGCCGAAGCTCATGGGTGTAGACAAAAAGGCTTTAATCCTTGTCGGCATTCCCACTCAAAGGGGGCGCATCAGCGCTGGGCAATAAACAACCAGGATTACTTCAGATTTTCTGTTAATTGAATTCTGAAAGACAATATTTCTAGATAGAGGTTAATCAAAATTAGTTTAAAAACTGAAGATAACGACTGATTGAGTTAGAATTGGGGTGGAGACGTGGGTGGAGGACGGGAGGGGAGACGTTGAGGTTGTAAAGTGGATGTTGGAGACGTGGAGGTGGAGACGTGGAGGGGAAGACTGTTATCTATGTTGTTGTAATACAGATTAGTTGTTAATTCTCTATTATGTTTTGAAACCCAAACTCAAAGGAAAAATCGACGTTAACCACTTTGTATCATATATATTATAATATATAATAATATATATATATAATTATGAATTAGTTCATGTTTTTTTGTTGGTCCTTGAATTTGCAACGATGCCAACGGCCTGCAAACATTGGCGGGGGGCTGTTCATTTTCGACAGCTGACGTTTCTCCCACTGAACGTGCAATCGGTTCACTGCTTCACGAAAATCGACGATCCCAAAACGAGTGCTCGGAAAATGGCAATCAAAGAATCAGGTCGATCTCTGGTGTAGAAAAATATTATATCAAATTACAAAGGAGTACTGGAAAAAAAATTTCTCGTCACAACTAAGGCAGGAATGATTTGACACCAGAAACATGGATGCCATTCCCAGATATCCAATCGAGGGATCGACACTTTTGTTGTAGTGTTTTATACGGCATTGTCAACCCTTGTTGGTTATTTTATACCGAAGTTTTTGTTTTGTAGGTTATTCAAAAGAAAATGTTTAATTCAATTTTTAAATATTTTTTAAAAATCGTTATTTTTTCTTCTATTTTAACCCATACATGGGTTTAAACTGGCATCAAAGTAGTGAAATTACCAATCTTGAGCTTGGGGAATGTGGATTACCGCTTCATTACCTACTCCCAGGTTTCTGATACGGAATGGTATACCTGTTAGGTCCAGCTATGGGTCAAAATAGTTTTTAAATGAGTATTAAAGAATGTGTTCTTAAAAAATTGAGTTTGAAAAAAATTAATACTCAACAAGAATGGATCAACAAAATGTCTTCGGCATAAAATACCCAAATGGTGACGTGACCGTAAAATCCAACCAACCAACCAGCCAAGCGGCCAACTAGACTCCCAGAATTCAAGAACTGCAGTTCAATTATCCTCCTCAGACTGGATGCAGGTTGCTTTGGCATGGTTTCTGTTGCTTAATGCATATCCACTTCGTGGTTATTTAATTCACAAAGCCACCCCTTATAAAAGAACAGTATTGGTAGTCGATTGCCAACAATGTCGCAGAACAAGCAACATTCAGCTACTACTACGCCACGGTGATTCTCTCTGGATGCAAGTGTCATACATAATACAAGGTCATTCAATCGTTGGTTGGATATTGTATGAAAAGAAAGTTAATGATGTAATTGTGCTCTCTGTATTGTTGTCGTTACTTGCAAATAATCTGTATCGTTTGTCGCTTACTTGCAAATAAAAATAAGTAGTAAACTTCAGGCCTTGTTATTCTAAATCCCACCAACTGAATAACTTTAAACCAAGTGCTTAATGGACTGTATATGATCCTCAGGACCCTTAAGGTTTCGTGGTCCAGACAGGTAAAAAGATTTAATATTAAAAATTACAATATTTTTAAAAAACATTGAATGGCTGTCCTGGGTATAACGTTAACTATTGTGTGAAAGTTACTTGTCCCATTTTTCCACACTCCTATTTTTATCTATTTAAACCAAAACATATATTACCACTCCAGGTCGAGTAATAGCAATGAAGGTTGACTTCACACTCCCCAGAGCTCTAGATTGGAACTTCCCACAAATGTTAACGTTTATACCCAGGACAGCCATCAATGTTTTAAAATATTGTATTTTTATAATTAATATCTTTTTAACCTGTCTGACCCCCACAAAAACCTTATAGGGCCCTGAGGATTCATATACAGTCCATAAGAGCCACTGGTTAAATTATCAGTTGGTGGATTTAGAATAACAAGGCACTGAAAGTTATAGCTATTATTTATTTGCAAGTAAGCGACAAACAGATACAGATTTATTTGCAAGTAAGCGACAACAGAACAAGAGAGCACAATACATCATTACTTTCTTTTCATTCAAATCAACACCAACGATGAATGAACCTTGTAGTTATGTATGACACTTGCAATCCAGAGAGAATCACCGTGCGTAGTAAGTAGCTGATGTTTGCTGTTCTGCGACATTGTTGCAATCTGACTACCAATTACTGTTCTTTATAAGGGTGGCTTTCATTAAATAACCCACGAAGATGATATGCCATTAAGCAAAGAAACCATGCCAAACCCAAACTGCATCCAGTCCTTGAGGAGAATTGAACTGCAGTTCTTGAATTCTGGGAAAGTCAAGTTGGCCGGGCTGGGCTGGGTTGGTGGTTGGATTTTACGCACGTCAACCCATGGGTTATTTTATGCGAAGACCATTTTGTTTGATTCCATTCTTGTTGATATTAATTTTTTTCAAACTCAATTTTTTAAAACACATCTTAATACTCATTTAAAAAACTATTTGACCCATAGACTGGACCCTAAACAGTACTACCTTCCGTATCAGAGGAAACCTGGAGTAAATGGTAATTGAAGCGGTAAATCCACATTCCCCAAAGCTCAAGATTTGTATTTCACTACTTGATGCCAGTTAAACCCAGTATGGTTTAAATAGAAGAAAAAAAATAACGAGTTTTAAAAAATATTAAAAAATGAATAACATTCTTTGAATAACCAATAAAACAAAAAACCTTCGGTATAAAAAAACTCCCAACAAGGGTTGACATGCCGTAAAACACTAAACCAAACCAAAAGTGTCGATCCTCGGATGATATCTGGAATGGCACCATTTCTGTGTAAACATTCCTGCTTAGTTGGACGAGAACTTTTTTTTCAGTACTCCTGTTGTAATTGATATATATATATAATCTACACCCAGAGATCGAACCTGATTCTGATGCATTTTCGAGTCACTTCAGTTGATCGTCGATTCGTGAGCACGTTGACCGATTGCACATCAGTAGGAGAAAACGTCAGCTGTCGAATATGAACACGCCCCCCCCCAATGTTATGCAGGCCCCTTGCATCGTGCAAAATTCAGGAACAACAAAAAAAACATGAACTAATTCATATATATATATAATATATATTATATATATATATATATATATACAAAGTGGAACGTCGATGTTTCCTTGAGTTTGGGTTTCAAAACATAAAGAAATTAACAACTAATCTGTATTAACCAAAACAACATAGATAAAACACGTCTCCCCTCCACGTCTCCAACCTTCCAGTCTCAACCTCCACTCTACAACCTCACGTTCCCCTCCATCGTCTCCAACCCCACGTCTCCACCCCCAATTCTACATCAGTCGATATATTCAGTATTTTTAACTAATTTTGATTACAACCTCTATCTAAAATATTGTTTTCAGAATTCACATTAACAGAAAAAAAGTCTGAAAGTAAATCTGGTGTTTATTGCCAGCGCCTGATTGCGCCCCCTGAGTGGGAATGCCGACAGTGATTAAAGCCTTTTTTGTGCCTACCACCCATGAGCTTCGGCTGTGGTGACCCCACATAAAAATGTCCTCGTGTCACGCCTCATGCTAGGCACAATTCCCTTTTAATTATTACGTCATATTCTCCATGATTTTTATTTATTTTAAAACCTCAATTATTATAAAATTGCTTTACCATTATTAAAATACTTGGACCATATCAACGTACTTAGGACATTTAGCACGTACCCACGTGTACGGGTTAGGCACAAGCCCTATTAATGTGGACCACACACGAACGAAGCTCTGGTGGCGGGTGCAAAAAAGCGTTATCCCCTTCGGTATCCCCTCTCAAAGAGGCACCTCAGGCACTGGGTAATAAACCAGCCTTCAAATCAAGGGGACAGGTGTGCTTTGGGATACCCCCCTGGGATCCAATGCTATTACTTGTAAGGTCCAGTGCCGAAGCTCACGGATCCCCGGTCGAAACCGGGTTTAATATGTTGGACATATCTATATACTAATAATATTCAATGTATTTATATATTACAACAAAATAGCGGTTTACAGTGTAACACGATGGGCTAATTGCCATTAATGATATTATAAATTGGTTTGATAAATATGTGCTTGCGGTATTAATTGATTTCTAATTGTTTATTTTATCTTAAAGAATAGGAGCAAAAATCTCTGGGATAAATCTTAAAAGAAATCCATTAAACAAGAAGAAATAACTGAATTTTAGTCTTATTTCTAAAATACAACTAGATAGATTAAGAAAATTTAGTCATGAAAGACAGGAGTGATGGAAGAGTTACGTTTCAGTTGTTCTAATTTTTCGATTATGCTCCCTCTGTTTCAAATCTTTTTATCTGCATTTTTTATTTAGTTTCTAATTTATAATAATATTTTATTACATTAAAATTAAATACTTGCACCAGGAAAGGTGCAATATTTGCTAGTATTAGTAAAATTTAATATTGTTTATATTAATTAAATTAAGTTTTTTTTATTATATCTTCAGTTATTATTAGAAATGTGTTTGTTGAGTGTGTCACGGAAATGAAACAATATCGAAAATTATGTCAACCCTCAGGAGAGTTCGACAGAAATATTTAACAAATCAAACAGGCTTGTGGAGAAGCATACCTCCTACTTCCCCTTTGTCTTAATTAACTCTTATATATAATGTATATTTAATATTGGTTAATATTAATAAAAAAAGTAAAGTAAGTCGTCGAAATGGCCTTTTGTCAGTATCAGCCGGACAGCAAGAGAGTTATTTCCTTTTCGCTAGCGCTAGACCAGGTAGATTCCTGGGAAATGAAAAGATCACACCTAAACATCAGCTTTCCAACTTTACCGCACAGATCAGATTATCCAATTTTGCACTCATGAGCAGAACCGGTATCGAACCTGGAACCTGGGATTCCGAGGCGGGTGCTCTTCTGACCTGAGCTAACCGTACCTTTAA
The DNA here is from genome assembly GCA_023376005.1 of Doryteuthis pealeii. Classification (NCBI taxonomy): domain Eukaryota; kingdom Metazoa; phylum Mollusca; class Cephalopoda; order Myopsida; family Loliginidae; genus Doryteuthis; species Doryteuthis pealeii. The sequence continues at coordinate 45,216,101 of CM042159.1, read as the reverse complement.
TATTAAAAAATAGGTAAATTTTAATAGAATTAATTATTGCTATATCAATTAATTCGTTTATTATACCTTGAGTTATTCATTAGAGGTGTGCTGGTTAAGTGTGTCAACCCTATGGACAGTTCGACAGAAATATTTAACAAGTTAATACAGGTTTCTGGAGAATCATACTCCTCTTTGCTTTAATAAAACTCTTTGCCAACCAAATTTCCCCCACGAGCTGTACCAAATTTTCTTGGTATTTTGGATATTTCAAAGTTTACTAGACTGGTTGCCTAACCAAGGTTAAAGAGTTTAGTATGCCCTACTATTTACCTATAGCTGGAAGGAGAATAGTTGGATTCATATCTTTCCCAAGGATATTAGCGCTATGTGAAAATGCAAACAAACCTCGTCCAGGATTTGAATTCGGGTCACCCGTGGCCATTTTATACGGATGATAACCATTATACCACATTTTTATGAATTGCATGTCGGTCCTAAATTTCTTTTGAGGATAAAACTTGGGTTATCGTCGTGAAATTCGAGACTGATATGTTTGGCTTCAACTGGAGTATCTAACGGCTATCTTCTTTTTATAAAAGTAAAGTCGTCTGGGTGGTCTAACGTCGGGTATACGTCGGACAGCGAGGGAGAGTCTATCCAATTTTCACGAGATTGATTTTGGCGTCTAGGTGGAGCGTCACACCCTACCATCAGCTCTTCACTTCACCGCATAGATCCCCTGTGCTACTCAAAGTGCTCAACCCACGAGGGATGGGGTGCATATCCTGTACATATACCAAAAGTCCTTTTATTATTTTTCTATTTCTTAAAATCAAAACCTAGATCTGTGGGCACTATTTGGGAAATTTTTACAGAATAGGTCATAACGAACTTGTGGAGATTAAATAAAACTAAAATAAAATTTAAAAAAAAAACAATAAAAAAAACATCAACAAACTCCCAGGCTTTCTCCGGAAGAACCCTCTGCGCATGTTCGACAAAAAAGACTGCCCCGACCCCCAAAAGAATTCTCTCGGTCTTCGAACTGAGGCCGTAACTGGTCTAGTTGCTCCTATTAAGCCAGGGAGATATTCCCTTGCTTACTGGCGACTATTACCGGTCAATAAAGCCTATGTCATAAGACTACTTCTTGTCTTTGTCTCTTTCCCTTAAATTCCTCTTTTCAGCACGACACCAAATGAGATGATACAAAGCAAAAAACCCTGAGAACACGCAACCAAGAATATCCAGCTATATTAAAACTTAAAAACACCCAAACCTATCTTACCCCAAAACCCCTATATTCCCCCATAAACCAACTGAGTGCAGTTGAAGGTCCCTCCCCCAAAAATGTTTCTAGTTGTGTGAACAACGAAATGCGGTGTGTAACAATCCGAAAAAAGATGAAGTTGATTCGTCATTAAGTTGAAATAATTCTTTTTTCTTCTTCTTCTTGCACAATCAGTCTCGTTATTTGATAGACTGCCATTATATGTTGACTATTTGTTCTTTTGTGATCGAATTAATGATTCGATTGTGGACTGTGTGTTCCAGACTCAGAGAAAAGTTGAGTAAATAACAGTGAATTTATTCTCAACTAATGTCTTGTTTTGATTTTATCAACCTCAACTCAGGTCTGTCCGATCACAAAAACATTGCTAAGTGAAATCTATAGAGCAAGAAACTTCGAAAAACACTTTTTAAATTAACGCTTTTAGTTTCTATTTCTCTGAATTTTTGAATAAAGGGTTCGGTTCGAAGTTCGTGAAGGCTCCCAAGCTCGAAGAGAAGATTCCCGAGTTTGAGAAGGTTCCCGAGTTCGTCAAGAACACCAACAGAAGGCCGGAGGACACATCGCCCAAAGGTTGTGATATAACAATAAAGATGAGGACAATAGGCCGAATAATCAAATACTTTTATTTAGTTCCCATCTATATTGTACGCCCCTTAGGGCACCTCACGGTTGTTGCTATTACTTTTACAGACCTATTTACCTTCCGACCTCCGCACGACAAGGATGTAACATTAAGTCAATTTCTTAAGCAGAGTTTAATTCCTCCCCGTAATCTGGTACCTAACAAATGTTATAGAGTCTAGTCTGTCTATCATTTACCCATAGCTGGAGAGAAATAGTTGGATGCATACCTGTCCCAAGGGTATTAAATGTAATGTGAAGACATAAAAGAACTGCTATATTAACACGATATAGTTTTAGGTTTTAGATGAAGTATTGCAATCATATTATTATTAATTCTGGAAAAATTTTTCTTTTCATCTCTTAAACTTCATCCTTTGCATCTATAAATGCACTAATGCATTATAAGGACTTAGTGTTGGTTTAAACTAATACCTACTAATTCTTATACAATAGTTTTTACACACTAGTAATATTAATAGCTATTCTTATCTAACTTAATTATTAGATGAAGAATTGAAATCATCATTATTATTAATTCTGAACGGTCTTTTTCTTTCATCTTTTAATTTTTGTTCCTAGCTGTCGTAAAAAAAAATGGACGACTCGAGTTAGTTGCGCTAATAAAGCATCAACAATTTAAAAAAAAAAAAAAAAAAAAAAAAAATAATAATAATAATGATAATAATAGTAGTAGTAGTAGTAGTAGTAATAATAATAATAATAAAATAATAATAATAATAATAATAATAATAATATGCAAATGCTTATCTAAAAAAAATTAACAAAGAAACAAAAAAGATGGCGTACATTTTGTTTCGCACGATTACATAACAGTTCGATAATAAAAGATGTCAACAATGGACTGTAATTATACCTGTGTCTCCTTTTGTTGTTGTTTAAAATTCTCTATCTGGCCTGTTCCAGTTGCGTACTAAAACAAGCAAAAATTTATACACTGGTCGAGCAAGGAGGCCACTAAAGTCACAAAATGGTGATTTAGTTGATTCAATTGACGTTCCTGTGTTTTGGACATAACGGTTACTGCGCATGATCAAAAGGAAGTCGTTCTAGTACTTCCTGTTTAGTCGATATTGGTGGTTATGTTGCAGACATAATAATTGAAACTGTACCTGCAGAAGTGAGTATATATGAAGGCAGCCTGCGACATCGATGACTTTATTAATTACAATATAAGCACTCATCTAAAACAAAACAAAAGCCCCCCCCCGAAAAAAACAACAAAAAACAAAAACACTTTTTATTTCCACTCATTTAAAAAAAAAATCCACTTACCGGTGTTTTAGCTTGTTTACTTTTAGAAGAAGAAGGAAGGGGAAGAATTAGAGAAGGAGATAGCGGGAGAGGGAGAGAGAGAGAGAGAGAGAGAGAGAGAGAGAGAGAGAGAGAGAGAGAGAGAAGGAGAGAGAGAGAGAGAGGATGGAGGGAGGGGGAGAAGAGAAAATAAGAGGAAAAAAGAGAGTGGGGAAGATTGAGAGAAATAATAAAGACAAAAGATAATTAAATCAAGATTATTATACTTTTACATATTGAACTAAATACAATAGCTCTTAAGTATACATCAAACATTGTAATAGATAAAATTTCTCCCCATGGTATATCCACGGGTCCCACTAGCTTACATTATTTCTAGTAAGAATTTGTAAATAAAGTTTATGTCGGTGAAACTTTGAGATGTTTTCAGAAATGCTTATATGAACATAAATTAGTTTTTAAATGTGCAAGGGTGAAGGAGGTTGAATAAATCAGACAAAAATGTCGAGAAAAATGTGATATAACAACACAACAACTAAATTCAATTGATATTTTGCCTCGTTATTGGCTGAATCAATAATTTAAAAAAAAGCTTTAGCCAATAATGAGGCGAAATATCAATTGAATTTAGTTTGTTATGTTTTATATCCACGTTTTTAAATGTTGTAGTATTCATTGCTTTCCGGTGTTTCTGGAAGATATGGATCCATAGATCAAGGATTCCTTCAACAGGAGTGTAGACTAGAACTCCCTGTGCCCAGGGCACAGGAAGTAGGGATATTAACGTCCCTTGTCAGGTGGTAAGAACTTTTTCTAAGTGGTTTCGGTCACAAGGAGTAAGCCTCTTAGAATCGGGCTCTCACCACTCAGTCAACTCTAACTGAAGAAGAAAACCCCCCAATGAGGAGCATAGCCACATACACCACTTGAGCACCCCCTCAGCGAGGGAGATAAATAACTGTAACTATTGCCTTTAATTACTCATTATATTTTGTTGTCTAGTTGTGTTTTTTCATGTTAATAAACTTGGTTTAAAGTTACATGTGCTTTTCCCTCGTTACTTGATTTGTGTACCTGTTTATTATTCCTCATAGTCTGTACACAACTATTCCTACAAGGGAGACTGTAACTGCCGCTAAAACCGACCAGTTAATTTATGTCTTATTTTATATTATAATTATTTTGTTTATAGAATATATAACTACAATCAGAGTATTTCAATTTAGGGTTGTTTAATGAGTTTAATATCATTTGGTGGGCCACTAGTTCTGCGGTCTATGAACCTAACCAAAAGGGTAAGGGGAAGTCAGTTAGATTATTACAGTCAAACTGGTTGGAATGAGGCAAAAAAACAGTGAGTCCCCATTTATTTCAAGTGTCTCTATTTCTTTTAGGATTTTGAATTTCGTAATATTATTTGCTGTATACTTCATTAAATGTATTTGTTTTTTCCTTGTACAGTTTCACGGTGT
>CM042159.1:45181457-45206457 GCA_023376005.1 Doryteuthis pealeii | reverse complement strand
GTTTTAGGCGTTTAGACCCTTATGGTAAATCCAAATGTAGAAACAGTTGATATGTTAAAACGATAAACAATAATTTCTGTCTAATGAGAATAATTTGCATATAGATATTACCAACCCCTCCGCACGAGCAGGATGCGACACGAGGTCAATTTCTTAAGCGGAGTTTAACAGGTTTGAATTCAGATTTCCTTCTCCTAGACTGGTTACCTAGCCCATGGTTAAAGAGTCCAGTCAGCCCTGCTATCCCATAGCTGGAGGGAGAATTGGATTTCATACCTTTCCCAAGGGTATTAGCGCCATGTGAAATTCCAACAGCTTCGTCCAGGAATTGAACTCGCGTTGACGAGTCCATTTCCTACGACTCTAACCATTAGACCACGAGCCTCCATAATAATTTGCATATAGATCTTTAAATATTCGAATATGAAGTCTAACCTTTGCATAAACGAACTAAAATTTTGCTGTCTAATATTCAAAGTGATTTGTCTTGATGATAGGCAGTTAATACGCTGCTTTGAAACCAATGGTACTAATCGCTTTAAATATTCGAATATTGAAGTCTAACCTTTGCATAAACGAACTAAAATTTGCTGTCTAATATTCAAAGTGATTTGTCTTGATGATAGGCAGTTAATACGCTGCTTTGAAACCAATGGTACTAATCGCTTTAAATATTCGAATATGAAGTCTAACCTTTGCATAAACACTAAAATTTTTCTGTCTAATATTCAAAGTGATTTGTCTTGATGATAGGCAGTTAATACGCTGCTTTTGAAACCAATGGTACTAATCGCTTTAAATATTCGAATATGAAGTCTAACCTTTGCATAAACGAACTAAAATTTTTTCTGTCTAATATTCAAAGTGATTTGTCTGATGATAGACAGTTAATACGCTGCTTTGAAACCAATGGTACTAATCGCTTTAAATATTCGAATATGAAGTCTAACCTTTGCATAAACGAACTAAAATGTTGCTGTCTAATATTCAAAGTGATTTGTCATGATGATAGGCAGTTAATACGCTGCTTTGAAACCAATGGTACTAATCGCTTTTTAAGTTTATTGTATATATATAATATATATATATATATATATATATATATATATATCAAGTGCTGGTTAAGAGATTACTTCATAATCGTAGGTTTTGCAAGCAACCTAGGGACGATAAAAGTTGATCTAAAAATAGCTCGTGTTTTCAATTCGGTAGAACTTTGACTCATGCAATTATTACGTTCCTCGTATTCTCCCGTAATTTGAAGGTCTATCAAAGCCGTACAAATATGACCTGGGAGTAATTACAATAAACAGATGACCTCACACTACCCAAGCTCTAGAAGGTGGAGTCTCCCTCAACCGAACGCAGTTCAGTCTCATTACTCTAGACAAGAAACAGCATTAGCCGGAGGATGGATAGATTTTTCGTTAACGTTTCAACCATGTCTTCACTTTTTCGAGGGGCGGGTAATCACGTGGTACGAGGCAAAGCTAATAAAGATGCTGGTAGTTATGGCGAAGTATGAAAAGCAGAAGCTGGCGATAAAAACGCCATTTTCAAAGCAATGGCATGGTTGGAAGATCATTCTTTCTTTCCTATTCTTTTTTTTTTTTTTTCATAAATTTTATTTTACAAAGAAAATGTCTCTTTAATTTGCTGTCAGCCTTGTTGATATAAGTTCGATAAAAATGGCATGTTCAGGTAGAGATAAACGCTGAAACAGCGTTGGTGACAAAAGGATTCGTGTAGGCGATAATAACTCTTGAGAGAGAAAAATAAAGACAAAGCTTCTTTTTTTGCTGTCAGTCCCATACTTATATGCGATTCATTTTGTATTGGTCGATATACTTCACAAAGTCAGTTGGGTCTTTTAATCGAAGCGTTAAAGAGAAAAACGTTAAAAAGAAAAAAAGAATTTACTGCTTTTTTTTTCGACTTATATGTTAGAAACGTATGAGCGAGCATAAATTGTTTTTACAGCTAAAAGTAAGCTTTTTTTCTTCTCGTCAGAAAGTGTGTCGCGACGTATTTAAATTACGTTGCAGCGGAAGTCAGAGGAAACAATTTCTTCCGTTGAACGTTAGAAGGTTTCTCTTATATTATTTGGATTTTTTGGACTCTCATCTTTACTATTATATACTTAACGTTTCGGCCGATGTTTCCACCGTCCTTCTTCAGGTGTTTTTCGTCGAACACCATGAATTGTGTAATTGGACTCATGGCGCAACGGATATAGTTGAGTTGATACAGTTCTAAGTGACAATCTGTAGGTTGCAGGTTCAATCCTGGCCAAGGGCGATAATAACATAGAATACTTAACACTTGTACCCGGTTATAGTTAACGGAATGCGAACAGTAAGTCCCGGTGGATTGAATAAAGGGTTCGGTTCGAAGTTCTGTGAAGGCTCCTGATAACGACATGAAAGATTCCCGAGTTCGACAAGAAGGTTCCCGAGTTCAAAGAGAAGGTAACCAGAGTTCGAAAAGATTCCCGAGTTCGACAAGAAACACCCCAAGAAGTCGGAAGACACATAGAACGAAACGATGTGTATATAACAAGAAAGATGAGGACAATCGTCCGAAAAATCCAAATAATACAAACTATCAAGCCTCATAAAAAAAAATTCAGAGAAATAGGTTTCCCTTGGTTTACAGGTGTAATACTACGATGGTCGCGGCAACAAATGTAATACTATGTCGTCCTGCGGAAGGCACCAAATGTACCAATATGCTGTCGCGGCGCCGAATCTATCACGATGGGTGTTATTTGACCCACGGGAAAGTTGAAGGGCTTGTTCCGAGCTGTACCTGAAAGTGACCAAATTCAACAATGTTGTTCCACAATTACAACGGACGCGTTTTTAATAATAAAATACCTTTATTAGTTATACGGTGATAAAAATCATGTACAACCACAAAGGGGTATCGATGTCGAAGTTGAAGTGGAGTCGGAATTTTGTAGACCGACTGGCGATATATGTTGAGTTCTGATTCAAATTCAGTACTTTGAGTAGCAAGATGACAAAACAAAGACGGCGACAAGGGCTGTGAGACAAAGCTATCAATCTGGTCAAGAACCAGCTCTGACTTTGGAACCCTTTTGGGACCTCTTTTATGGGTTCCAAACCCCTGAATCCAGGGCTCTGATTGGCCAGCCAATAGAAACGCCGGACCAATGGCCCTACAGTGTAAACATCAGGAGGCGTACAAAAAACCACCCACGTGGTCGCATTTGATTGGACGGCCAATCAAAATCATGGCCTTGGTTTACACATCTTGGAGGGGAGGGGCAACAAGTCTTCGCCCCAATTTCCTGATTGGTGAGGCAATCTGATAATATCTTAATTATTGTATAATGGTCTTGTGTCAGACTTATCTTTCAGTTGCTATGATAATTCCCAGGAATTGGTCGAAGATCACCTGCCGAATTGTTATTTTTAACTAGATCAATATTTTTAAGATTTAATCTTTAAACTGTTTTTGTTCGAGTAAATGTCTTATCTTGTGCAGTCTTCACAAGAATGACAATATATATGTATATGACGGCATTTGTATAAAACAGTCATTCGTTTTATATCAACCGACTTTTAGCCTTTAAAATTTCTTTTGTTCGAGTAAGTTTTTCTTGTCTTGTGTTGACGTTACCCCTACCACTGACTTGTACTCTGATCTAGGTCACTTGTACGACTCTAGACACAATTGTTATTTTTATATCCAAAAGTTAACCAAAATTGTTTTTTCAAGTATCTAATTAAATATTGCCAGTCAATCCATAACACCACTACGGTGTTATACAGGGTTGATTTTTAAGTGGAGTTTTTACCAACTCCTCAATGCGAAAAGGAGGCGACACAAGAACAGTTTATTGGTGAAGATTAACAGGTTTAAATTAAGAGTTTTCTTTCTCCTTAATTAGTTGCCATACCAAGGTTAAATTTCCCAGTTTATCCAACTATTTATCCATAGTTAGAGGGAGATTAGTTGGAAGTTGAAGGAAACTATTTATTCCATTGAAAGTTAGAAGGTTTCTCAGTTTACTAGGTCAATTTTTAAACGGAGTTAAGCAACTACGATAACCGTTATTCTAATAGCACCACCTTGTAAACCCATCTACAAAAGTGACTAATAGACTCAAGATACCATGATAATTATGTATTTACCAACTCCATACAAGCAGGATGCAACACAAGGTCAATTCCTTAAGCGAAGTTTAACAGGTTTGAATTGAGAGTTTTCCTTTTCCTAGACCGGTTGCCAAACCTAGGTTAAATTGCTCAGTCTGCCCTAATGTTTACACATAGACGAATGGAGAATAATTGGATTCATGCCTTTTCCGAGGGTATTTGCGCTATGAGAAATGCAACCAACCTCGTCAAGGATTTTAACTGGGTTCGCCGTGTCCATATCCCACGACGATAACCATCACACAACAAACACCTCGAATAGGATGTGACGCAAGGTCAATTTTTAAGCGGGGTACAGCTACCACGATAACCGCTATACTAAGCACGACAATTTATAAACAAATGTGCTAAGGTGACCGATAAACTCATAACATAACAATATGGCCGAAAATATTTATCTGAATTTTTGTGATGAGGCTTGATAATTAGTATTATTTGTATTATTCGGACTATTGTCATCATCTCCATTGTTATTTGTACAACATTTCGGTCGATCTGCCCTCCGGCTTCTTCAGGTATTTCTTGTCGAACTCATAGCCTAGTGTATAAAGGAGTTAGGTTAAGACAGTTCCAAGTGACAGTTATCTCTAAACTGCAGGTTCAATCCTGGTCAGGGGCAGCAGTAACATAGAATAATAATTTACACAGCTTAACACCTGTACCCCAGCTATGGTTAGCGGAATGAGAACAGGATACCCCCGTGAACCGAATAAAGGGTTAGATTCAAAGTTCCGTGATGGCTCCCGATTACGACAAGAAGGTTCCCGAATCCAAGAAGGTTCACGAGTCCGACAAGAAATACACGAAGAAGGCCGGAGGGCTGATCGGCCGAAACGTTGAACAAATAACAATGAAGATGAGGACAATAGTCCGAATAATACAGATAATACTAATGGCTGAAAATAGTTGCGGCAAAGAAGACAATGGTTAATTTTCACACATTACACAATGACACACAAAATAAAAAAATGTAATGTTGGTTGTATTAATGTGAGAATGATCACTAATTAGGACTGAGCCTATTCTAGTAGTGACCACCTCAGTTGGTGTTTGCAGGTTTTATACAGACACAGCAGTCGAAAATAATTCAGAATTTGGAATGCTGATTTTTAAAGACTGCATTCTTCTGTCTTATAAGATTGGCACAATAAAAACTCATTCATAATTTCTTAGCATAAGAAATTAATTGACAATTAAAATTCTTGAATTAAATTTGCCATCCGTTTAAAAATTGACAATGTAAACCGAGAGATACATTCTAACTTTCAACGGAACAAATTGTTTCCTTCGACTTTCGAATACTCTCCCTCAAGCCATGGGTAGATAGTAGTGTTAACTGGGCTCTTTAATGTTGGTATGCTAACTGGTTTAGGAGAATAATGGGTTTACAAGTTGACGCACTTATAACGGTTATAGTGTTAGCTGTACTCCGTTTAAAAATTGACCAAGTAAACCAAGAGAAACCGGACCATATGACCTTTAGGCACCCCTTTTTGATCTCGATTAAGAAAGGACATGTTTTTCATTTACACCGTCAATATCCGGTTGTTTGTTAGGGGTTAGGGTTAGGGGTTAGTTTTATAATTTAAAACAATCTGAAAATCGTCTGTTAAAACAACCGGATATTGACAGTGCAAAAAAAAAACATGTTCTTTCTTAACCGAGATCAAAAAAGGGTGCCTAAAGGTCATATGGTCCGAGAAACCTAACTTTTAATGGAAGAAATTTTCCTTTGTAGCGCACTGGGCTAAGTATAAGGTAAAAAAAAGTAATTAAAGTTGGCTGAGTGGCTTTTTGTTGGTATCAGATGGACAGTGAGGGAGTCTATCCCCCTTTCGGTAGAGCTAGACCTGGGAGATTTTTCTTGCTAAAGTGGGGTGCCACACCTACTGTCTGCTCCCCACTTTATCGCGCAGAGTTGGCGGAGACCAGTATCGATTCTTAGGCAGGTGCTCTACCGACTGAGCTAATTTGGTTTGGTTTGGTTTGTTTTACGGCATATCAACCTCAGTGGGTCATTTAATACCGATAAAGTTTTGAAATAAATTCTTTCTTAATGGATACTCAATTTTTATAAACTCATATTTTTCTATTTAACCTATAGATGGGACCGACTGAGCTAAAACGTTAAATGTTGATATGGTAATTCTTGACGTCAGTGGTCGGCGTTCAAGCCCCTGTAAAAAACTCAGAATAGCTAATCCTGATTTTCAGGGCAAAACACCATCCCGATACTTGGAAGATTGACTTAGTACAATCTTCCTACTGTTTTACAAGGACGGCATTGGCATTAAATAACTCACCAAAGTTGATATGCCATTAAACAAAGAAACCAAACGAAACCTAATCTCTTGGCGTCGCATTAATCTAAGTAAATGTCAATAATTAAAAAAGGATTATCCCTTGCAGCTGTGAAAATATGGTGATCATCTTGTTCTACGGAGTCTGCTGTCTTTTCCAGCTGGCGTTTGGTGCACGTCTTTTCCGGATCCCATCACCAAGATGAAAACAAATTGTTGCACTTTTAAGTCCAACTTCGGGTCACGAAATATGATAAAACCAGTTTTCGTGGCTTAGATTTAATCATATGGATTTTGTAACCAGAATAAAAAAAACAAGAAAAGGATAAATAGATAGATAAATAAGATAAAATAAAACGCCCCCTTGGTTCTGTTAGCCCCCTTCTTTCACGTACCATTTCCTTTATTCTTATCGATTCCTCGAATCTTTACATTGAACCCCAGAGGCTGGTATCGCCCACTTTTGCAATGACTGATATAGATTAACGAAAACAGCAATAATAATATAATACCGAGAAGAAAACGAAAGAAAGCAATAACAACAACAACAGCAGCAGCAATAATAATAATAATAATAATAATAATAATAATAATAATAATAATAAATGATATTATTACAGTTGCCATAGCAATCGCAAGTAAATCGACCAGCACTTTCGGTTTGTTCGCAAACGATAAGATGTTCCCGGTTCAATATTTAGTGGTAGCAAACAAAGGAGTTTCTCGCCCTTCCCAGTTTTTGTTCAGAATGATCTACAATGATCAGATATGGACGGATTGTGAGAGGGTGATAATAACATTCCATAGGGTAGATCTTCAGGAATCCAATGGTCCGATAACAAGTGAAAGTTCCGATGTTTTGCACTCTTCTCTTGTGAAAAGGCTCCCGGAACACTTGTTAAGTCAAAAGCCTCAAAGACACAAATTCTTTGAAATTCTAGCAACAGTCTACTGGACGTTTATTTATACCAGCAGAAACATCGATCCTATATATATATATATATATATATATATATATATATATATATATGGTAAAGAAAAAGGTTTAAAAATCGGCCATTTTGCGGTTATAGATCTATTTCAGTCCACAGTTATCTGTGTATACCTATGAGTTTCATCAGAACGCTAACTTTATTGAAAATAGTACACAGATAATTCATGAGGCTTTATATATCTTTCCTGGAAACTTCTGTAAAGATATCGGGTTTCAGTTCATCTTATCTTTTTATGAGGTGGTTAGGTTTATGACTGGAAGGGGGTAATGTCCTTTCTGGGTGGTTTAATGTCCTCAATAAGTGTGGGGAGGGGAATTTGGCATATAGCTATCTGGTCTATTGGAATTTTTTATCATCCTAATACAACTTACCTGGTAATCCATCTACGGATATATATATATATATATATATATATATATATATATAGTAAAAAGATATAGATAGATAACCTACTTAAGTTTCACCAAAAATGGATCATCAGAGTTAATCGTAAAGAATTAATCAAAATAATTTATTAATTAAGGACAATCACGGAGATGAATAATATAATTATTCACTTCCGTGATTGTCCTTAATCAATTTTTTATTAATTCATTACAATTTACTCTGATGATCCATTTTTGGTGAAACTAAGTAGGTTATCTACCTATATCTTTCTACTAAATCCGCTGTACTAACGTATTTTTATTCTTTATAAACCCGACTTATTCGGTTAATAATTTTATCGTATGTCGAAGTTTGGATTAACTCGGTATTTTATTCCCCGGTATGTCGTGTGTGTGTGTGTGTGTGTGTGTGTGGATGACTATATATGCTCCCCATCCTCCTAGGGTTGAGCACTCTGGGGGGATTTCGCTGACGGACCCCAACAAGCGAAAAATGCGACGCTCTGCTATATATAAGGGATGGAGCACTCTATGACGGCCTTTACATACAAAGCGATGTGTGTATTAAAACAGTTAAAATCCCCTTCCCATTCTGTAAGCGAAGACAGCCTAATGGTTAAGGTGTCGGACTGACACCCAACCGATCGGATTTCAATTCCGGCTGTAGGTAGCTTACAGATGTCTAGCCACACTGAAGAGACTTGATAAGTCGAAACATGTGTCTGGGGATGACTCTCTCTCTCTCTATATATATATATATATGTATATAAGTATAATAAAGTCGTCGGGGTTGCCCTAAAGTCGGTATCAGCCAGACAGCAAGTGAGTCTATATCCCTTTCACTAGACCAAGGAGATTGCTTTTGTATCTGAGGTGGAGCACCACACCCACCATCAGCTCCTTACTTAACCGCACAGATCCCAGTTCTACTCATACGCTGACTTGACAAGGAACCTTGTGGATCCTAGTCGGACACTCTACCGACTTAGCTAAACCATCTCTCTCTCTCTCTCTCTCGTATATATATATATATATATATATATATAGATAGATAGATAGATAGATAGATTCTAACAGAATGAACTCGTGCGTTGGGAACGTAAATAAAAAAAGCCACAGATCATATCTAAAATTCAATTTTATTGTAAGTAAAAACAATATTTACCATACGGTTTTTGTTATTGTCGTCCCTTTATTTCAAAGATTATATCGTCCAAATGTGTTTTTACCCACAAGCTATACAGTCTTGATACCTCACCCTGAAGTTTATACAGGATCTGGCATAATTATATATATTTTTAAATGTAAATAAATAAAAAAAAAGGCCAACATAGATCCTATCTAAAAATTCAATTTTACAATAAGGAAAACAATATGTGCGATATAGTTTTGTCATTGTTATCACTTTGTTTTAAAAATTACATCGTCCAAATACTTACCCCCACGAGTTGTACACTCGTGAAGTCTCATCCTGAAGTTGCTTTTATGTGGATTTCGTCCTCTTTGTTTTGTAAGATCATCAAAAGGCTCATTAATTAAAGGTTTCATTTAATCAAGTTCCACTTGACCTGGTGTCAGCAAAGCTTATATATATATAAGTTAAGAGCAAGGAAATGAATCCGACGGTATAAGTATAGATAAAAGGATATGGAAACACACAATGCTTGTTTTTACTCCGGACTCATCGAGAGAGCAGCTGAAAATAATTTGAATTCAAAACGAAAACATTGATGTTCCAAAAAAGTCATGTGGTATTTGAAACATGACTTTTTTGGAATATCAATGTTTTCGTTTTGAATTCAAATTATTTTCAGCTCCTCTCTCGATGAGTCCGGAGTAAAAACAAGCTCTGAAGATGATTTTTATCAATCGAAATATTGTTTAATATTAGCTATGAATATGATATAAAATGCTTTCACTTTAACAGCATATTGTGTGTTTCCATATCCTTTTATCTATACTTATACCGTCGGATTCATTTCCTTTCTCTTAACTTATAATATATATATATATATATATATATATATATATATATGTTATTTGATACAATCCTTCACCAAATCTTTCACGTGATATCTGAGGCAGATGAAAGTTTTTCTTAAAAGTTTATTGAGCATATTAAATTGAAAGAGGTTTGCTAAGTAAGTGAACAGTGCATATTAGCCAGATCTTTTGTATTTCAGACAGAGATGGATTTTCTGGGATTTTCTTAATTTCTAGAGCAGAATTCGACTTAATCATTCCTGGCACTCCTCTTACCATTCAAGTAGAGATTCTGTTTAAATGCCACATTCTTGTAATTTCTATTTTCGGTTTCTTGTATTTTGAAAGTTTATCAAATTCTTTTACTTATTACTTGTTTTTTATTAGACAGGATGGTCATGTGAATGAGATAGCATATTTTTTTTTATCAATATATCTAGTGTATTGGCGATATATATGTAGTACGAGGGTGAGTCAAAAAGTAATGCCATTTTGTTAAGGTCAGGTATAATTACCAACACGGGAATATGTATCATACATCAAAATGAAGCTGGTCCTTTGTGGATCACATACCTATTTCTCCACATAGGTGAGTCAAAAAGTAATGCCATTTTGTTTAGGACGGGTATAATTACCAACACGGAAACATGTATCATACATCAAAATGAAGCTATCCCCTATGGATCACATGCCTACTTCTCTACGCGGGTGAGTCAAAAAGTAATGTCATTTTGTTTAGGACAAGTATAATTACCAACATGGGAACATGTATCATACATCAAAATGAAGCTGGTCCTCTGTGGGTCACATCCCTACTTCTCACATAGGTGTGTCAAAAAGTAATGCCATTTTGTTTAGGACAGTATAATTACCAACACGGAACATGTATCATACATCAAAATGAAGCTGTCCTCTGTGGATCACATCCCTACTTCTCTATGCGGGTTAGTCAAAAAGTAATGCCATTTTGTTTAGGACAAGTATAATTACCAACACGGAAACATGTATCATACATCAAAATGAAGCTGATCCTCTGTGGATCACATGCCTACTTCTCCACATATTCACCGTTTCTCTCAATAGCAATGTTCCACCTTCGAATGAGAGCATGTATCCATACCCCGTAAAAGTATGTTGACTGTTCTTTCAGCCACTTCTTCACTACAGATTTCACTTCCTTGTCACTGGAATAATCACTATTATCTCTTCGGCCCCATGAAAGGGGGTTTGAGAGGCAAACATTATTCCAGTGACGAAGAAGTGAAATCTGTAGTGAAGAATAATCCAAATAATCCAAATTATAAAGACTCATCTAAAAGATTCAGAGAAATAAATAAATCCTATTTAGATATTTTAAAAGAACACTAAATCAGTAATCCAAACTCAGCCCGCCCTGTCGACTGGGGCGTTAGAATGCACCGACTGCACCTCTGCAGAGGGGTAAGACTCCCCCAATGGGGCCACCTGTTGGCCGTGGGTGGCGACCCGTGATGCTTAAGGATACAGCCCAGGTGGATGAGCAGTTCATGACGTGCAATACTCCACTTTGGCCCTATCTTGGGCTAGACGGGCGGTCGGAGAGGCCCCATCCGATCAATCGGCTGGTCACGTCAAACCCTAGCACCTATATGATTTTCCCAACCCTATTGCCCTTATGGCAAGCCCCAACCCCTTTTTATCATATGGGTGCTAGAAGGCGGTGGCTGCGGGTCTACATGTCCTGGGAATGACGTTAAACTCTATCTGATGGTGAGGTTCCAGTTTTGGAGGTTTGGGGAATGTGGAGCACCCCTTCATCACCATTGCTCCCTGGTCCACTCTGACCCGGAGTGGTAGTACCTGTTAGTGTCCCATCTATGGGTTAAATAGAAAAATGTATTTATAAAAAAATTGTATTATCCATTAAGAATTGATTTATTTCAAAACTTTATCGGCATTAAATGACCCACTGAGGTTGATATGCCGTAAAACAAACCAAACCAAACCAAACCAAACCAAACTCAGCAAGAGTTTATACGTTACTGTAGTTCCTTTTTTTCAAAAATGTGATGTGATCATCTCTTGAATTCCATCCCGTGAGAATTGAACTGACTAAGAATTATCTGATAATATAGCAACATTACACCAAATGAAGAGGTCACAAAAGAAAAGAAAAGGTGAGAATGAAAAAGAAAAGAAAATCCTATATAAAAACAGAACAAATAAAAAAGAGAAGAGGAAAAAAAAGTGAAAAAGAAAAAAGTTGAAAAAAAGGAAAAAGGGAAAAATAAGAAAAAAATGAAAAAGAAAGAAAAAGTGAAAAAGAAGGAAAAAGTGAAAAAGAAGGAAAAAGGGCAAAAGAAGGAAAAAGGGAAAAAAAAAAAGTGAAAAAGAAGGAAAAAAAAAAAAAAAGTGAAAAAGAAGAAAAAAGTGAAAAAGAAGGAAAAAACGAAAACGAAGGAAAAAACGAAAAAGAAAAAAGTTGAAAAAGAAGGAAAAGGGATAAAGAAGAAACAAGTGAAAAAGAAGGAAAAAAGTGAAAAAGAAGAAAAAAGTGAAAAAAAAGAAGAAAAAGTGAAAGAGATAAAGATGAATGAATGAAAGCTTTGGCAAATAAGAATGGAAAAGGAAACCCACACACAGAGTCACACACATATATATTTAGTAATTCACAGACACCGTGTTTCGACGTATCACAAGAGAGAGAGAGAGAGAGAGAGAGAGAGAGAGAGAGAGAGAGAGAGAGAGAGAGAGAGAGTTGTATTAGATAGATTGTATGAGATACATAGAGAGAATGTGTATGACATATATAAAATGTGTGAGTGTGTGTGTGTGTGAGAGAGAGAGAGAGAGGAGAGAGAGAGAGAGAGAGAGAGAGAGAGAGAGAGAGAGAGAGAGAGAGAGAGGTGTTGGAGTTTTGAGAAGGAAAACTAAAAAAACAAAAACAAATAAAAACAACCCTATAAATAGGAAAAAGAGGAGGAAAACAATAAAAAATAATTGAAAACAACAAAAAAATGAAGGAAATCCTGGGCAAGTAAGAATAGATAAGAAAGGAAACACCCCATATATATATATATATATATATATATATATATATATATATATATAATGGGGTGTTTCTTTTCTTACTCACAACTACCTTCACTACAAATCATCTCACCCAAAACACACCAAAGACAGCCTCCCCTACTCCCTAGCTATAAGACTGAGAAGAATCTGCACCGACGACAATGAGCTAAGACAACATATAAATAAACTAAGACAACAGTTCTCAGCACGTGGATACTCCTACACTTTAATAGATAGCCAGGTAGCCAAAGCTATCTCCATCCCTAGACAAGAAACCCTAAAATCAAAACACAAAAAGAAGATACATCGCATCCCCTAATAACGACATTTAATAACACCCTCCCACCACTAAATCAAATAATCAAAAAACACTGGAACATCCTGAAAATAAACCCTGAACTAAGAGATATTTTCCAAGAACCCGGTATAGTTACCTATCGGCGACCTCATAACCTCAGAGAAATGATAGGAGGCAACAACATACTAAACAATAAAGTAATCAACATGAGACCCATAATTAACTCCACAAAATTCTGCCGGCCCTGTAGTACAAAAAACAACTTATGCTGCAAACAAATAAAAACAACAGACACATTTACAAGCTCAACAACAAAACAAACTTTTAAAATCTACCATGAATCAAACTGCAAAAGCAAAAACGTGATTTACCTTCTAGATTGTATTAAATGCCAGAGGCAATACGTGGGGAAATCTGAATGGGAATTTTACTTTAGACTTAACAACTACAGACACCGAATAAAAAATACTGACTACAATAAGCTCATCCCAATAGAGCAACACTTCCGACTGGATGATCACGACTTTAATAGAGAAGCCAAGTTTACCCTCATTGAAAGAATTGAAACAGACACCGACACCAAATCGGTAATCGAAAACCACGAATACAGATGGATACAAAAGTTAAAAAGCTTTCATCCGTACGGCTTTAATAAAAAAACAGGTCCACTTTAAACATAGGGTAATAAACCTGTCTACACCTACGAGGGTGGCCGAGGTCACCTAAATAAACAAACACTGACCACCACGAATCAAACAAGCCACTCTTGACCCAATTAAAAATCTAGAAGTTACGCGCACAGTACCGTGATACAGACACACGCTCACATTCACACACGTATATGTAAACACACACATACATATATATATATGTATACACATACAGTCATACACACAACTCCCATGAACCACTCCCTCACATATATAAGAGCATCTAAAAAATAACCTACCTCATAGAGGTTCTTCACGGAACAAATGGACATGCTACTATTAAACACACTCGCCTACCCGGATTTTAACAGCATGTTAAACCCACAAAAACACTTGAACTTTTATAATTCTTCTATAATGCTCCCTTTCCAATAATCTATCAACAATTTCTTCAAATAAGAAATTTTCTCCCTGACGATGACCTAAGGTCGAAACTAGTTAAGAATAAACAACATACAAGAAATATTCCTGATTGTCTTAATACTTTTTGTTCACACACTATATATATATATATATATATATATATATATATATATATATATATATATATAGAGAGAGAGAGAGAGAGAGAGAGAAAGAGAGAGAGGGAGGGATAGGGGGAGAGGGTGATGGATCGGATAGATGAATAGAGAGAGAGAGAGAGGGGGCAGAGAGAGAGAGAGGAAGGGTGATGGATCGGATAGATGAGAGAGAGAGAGAGAGAGAGAGAGAGAGAGAGAGAGAGAGAGAGAGAGAGGGGGAAGAGCGAGAGGGGGAGAGGAGGAGAGGCTGATGGATCGGATAGATGAATAGATCCATGATGGATCAAAACGGAAGATGAAGCATTTCAACTAAAACCTTGTTCAACTAGCGTTCCGTTGAATTCTGTAAGGATTCAAACAAAACACTTCAAACATTTATCTTCCTTCCCTCCCCTCAAGGTTTCTGCTGTTGAAACTATCAGCACAACATCCGGTCACACCCCCCATTCACCAAAGATCAGAAAAAGACTAACACTATTCGGTTGTCTCACTTGTTTCTACTTCCCCTTCAAACCTTTCTCCATTTTTGTTGCCATCTTTCTATTTTCGATGGCATCACGTCGTGATATGATTGGTTATCAAGCTAGTATCGGGGATTAATTACTACAGGGTAGTGAGCTTGATACTCGCTAGGTGTCCTAAACTTCCTGCCTAGTGACAAATCTAACCCTCGCTTAGATTTATTAGATGTATCGCGTATAGTGTAAACGAGTTGGGCTAGAACAATAATATTGATTACGATTCTCGTTGGGCGCTCTATACTACTGTCCTTGTGCCCTAACTAATCTAAAATAGTAAATGACTATTACTGAGTAATAAATTTGAGACTCATCATGTGTCCCAATCCCCAGCCAAGTGACAAATCTAAACTAAGCTTAGTTTTATAAACCAATTTGCGTAGTGCAATGGTTAACGAGAAAGGTGCTCCGTATTTCTTGCCTTGTACCCAAAATAAGTTACTGTACTAGTAAACAATATTAGGCATTACCGGTCACCACCCACGGCTAATAGGTCGCCCCACTGGTGGTGGTGGTGGTGGTAGGGGGTCACCCCTCTTCAAAGGTACAGTCAGAGTATTCTATAGCTCCAGCCAACAGAGTGGGTTTAATCATTTATACATAGAAAAATCTTATAACGGCCCATGTTATTAGTGCGTTTAAAATCCTGCAAATGTGTCTTATATATTACTAAGAAATAAAGGTTTACATAATATATGGTGTGGTTAATTTGCATACTGAGTTTTACAAAACCGGGCTTAATAAACAATTACTTGCTGTTATTGATCTCTAATATTATTGTTTTATTATCCAACATATTAAAAGCAATCCTAGGAGGAGTTGGGTAAATAAAAAGTAGTTTTCGATACATTTATAAAGGTGCTTAACTTCGGTGATCGTGCGGGAACTGGTACATTATGTATTCATCCAACCACTCCGTATGAGCAGGATGCGGCACAAGGTCAATTTTTAAGCGGAGTTTAACTGGTTTGGATTTTTTTTCTTCTAGACTGGTTGCCCAGCCATGGTTAAAGAGCCCAGTCTGCTATACTACTTACCCATAACTGGAGGAAGGATAGTTGAATGCATACTTTTCCCATTATGCATATGACACACAAAGAGCTCCGTCCAAGGATTTGAACTCGAGGCGCCTAGGCCATTTCCAACGACAATAACATCACACCACGAGCCCCTCCAAGTGCATTGTTATTATAGTCATAAACTACATTTTTTATTTGGCTTGTCCATTTTCTACGGTAATAACCATTACTCCACAAGCGCCTCCTTAAACCAGTGCTTTAAGCGTGTCTTGACCGTAAGTAAAACCGTCATTATGGAAGCGCGTGGTGTAATGGTTAGAGTCGTGGGAAATGAACTTCAACTTCAAATCAATTCCTGGACGAAGCTATCTGCATTTCACATAGCGCTAATACCCATCGGAAAGGTATGAATCCAATTCTCCCTCCAGCTATGGGTAAATAGCAGGACAGACAGGACTTTTTAACCATGGCTAGATCACCAATCTAGGAGAAGGAAAATTAGGAATTCGAATCTGTTAAACTCCGCTTAAGAAATTGACCTCGTATCGCATCCTTGGTTGGTAAATGTATAAAACTGTCATTTATTAAGCTTAGTTTAGCATAAGACCTGATATATGAGGCCCACCGTGAGGATCGAACTCATTGTCACTAACCATTGAATAATACTAGGCGCCATTATCGGTTCATTTAATGGATTTACTCTCTTTCTATTCATTCTTTTTTTTATCTTCCAAGAATTCCAGTCGCAAGTTTTTTTTTAAGATGGCGGACATTTTTGTTCAGCAGGATCAAGCTTAAAAAGATCGAGTTAAAAATTGTTGTTTTTCAGATTTAGTGAGAGAGAGAGAGAGAGAGAGAGAGAGAGAGAGAGAGAGAGAGAGAGAGAGAGAGAGAGAGAGAGAGTAGAAAAAATAACCAAACGTGTTAACAATTGATGAAGTGGTTAGGTTGACCCCGAGAAGTAGCGGTGGCCGTCAGTTTGGCGGGAATCGACTAAAGATGGCGGGAAATGAATGGAATGCCCGGATGAACTGGCAGAATGATCGACGAACGAAAATAACTCGAGAGAAGAGAGAGAAAAGAGAGAGAGAAAGAGAAGAGAGAAAGAGAGAGAGAGAGAGAGAGAGAGAGAGAGAGAAGAGAGAGAGAGAGAGAGAGAGAGAGAGAGAGAGAGAGAGAGAGAGAAAGAGAGAGAGAAGAGGGAAAGAGAGAGAGAGAAGAGAGGGAAGAAAAACAAAGAACTTAAATTTTTTTTATAAATACCAACTAAAATAAATTAAAAGAAAAAAAAAAAAAAAAAGAAAAAAAAAAGAAAAAAAAGAAAAAAGAAAAAGAAAAGAAAAGAAAAGAAAAACAGGTGGATATTTTTTTTCAATCATTTTTCCTTAAAACTCTTTATATCAATCGAATAAAAGCAGAATCCGTGCTGCAGTTACTATCAAAATACGACGACTACAACCACTATATCACGATCATCATCATTGCCATAATCATCATGATCAGGATAAACATCATCATCATGAACAATAATAATTCAACTAGCGGGACCCGTGGATATGGTAATCTAATTATTACAACGTTTGATATCTTTACTTAAGATACTTCTTTAAAAATGTGTTTAAAAAATTGAATGTATCTCTGCAGGAGGGTAAGACCCCCAATGAATCCACCTGTTGACAGAGGGTGGTGACTTATGATGCTTAAGGACGGAATCCTGGTGTTCTTACTTGGGCTAGACGGGTGATTATAGATGGGTTAAATAGGAAAATGAATTTTAAAAATGTGTTAAAAAATTTGAGTTAAAAATTGAATACTCATCAAGCATAAATAGAACAAAACGTATTCGGTATAAAATAATTCATAAGGGTTGACGTGCCGTAAAATCCAACAAAGCAACCAAACCTCAAGAGTTATACACTCCAGAAGCACCCCCACCTTGAAGTTAGGCCTGCTCCATCGGCTGGGGCAGTAGAATACACCAAATGCACCTCTGCGGAAGCGTAAGACCCCTCAATGGATCCACCTGTTGGCAGTGGGTGGTGACTTATGATGCTTAAGGACGGAATCCTGGTGTCCTTACTTGGGCTAGACGGGTGATTATTATTCTCACTCTACATTCTACTCATGCATGTTAATAATTGGAACTGTTGTGGTCACTTGATCGAAGTTTGAGCCTGATCACGCCATTTTGCTTGCTGTCTTTACATTGTAAACATGGCCGCTCCACTAGCAGTATCCAACAAGGAATGACCCGATTTCTCTGGTCAGAAGGAGTGTCAGGGGCTGAAATTCATCTGAGGCTTTTAGTACAACACAGGGACAGTGCACTACTGCATAAATGTATGTATGACTGGATAGAAAATTTTAAAAGTGGTCGGACAAACAAGTGGCAGGAATAGGGGGTAGGACACCCGTCAACCCCCACCGCTGATCAGAAGATTCAGCAAAATCGAGAGATGGTAATGGTGAAGCGGTGAATTATCATCGATGAGGTAGCCTGTTCTCTGCAGATCTGTAATTGTATACACTTAAACACTTCCCCGAGCACATATGAATATGTAAATGTGTTTATCAAATCATCCACGATGAGCCTGGCTTCCATAAAATAAGTATGCGGATAATTTTGAATCTTCTCCACATTACTATTTCAAAATAGTTCCCTGGGCACGAGATATTGTTATTCTAGCAAGTTTTCCATTAGTCGGAAGAAACTCTTCTTTTTCAAAATGGCGGGAAGCTGTGCGCATGCGCAAATCTTAAATCTTGAAATTAATTTTCAGTTTAGGAAACAAGTTGCGGTCTTTGTCTTTATCATAAGCTTTGTTTGTTTGTTTCCCACCCATGAGCTTCGGCTTGTGGGTGGGCCCACGTTAAAACGAGGCCTTGTTCCCAGCCCATACAAGTGGGGTATGAGGCAAATACCCATAAGCTTTGTTTGTTTGTTTTTTCATACCATTTCTTTCTTTCTTTCTTTCTTCTTTCTTTCTTTTTTTTTCTTTCTACCTTATCACCTTTTCTTTTTTTTCTTTCTTACCTTATCACATTTTTTCTCATCTCCTTTTTCTTTCTTTTTTCTTTTTTTCTTTCTTTTTTCTTTCTTTTTAGCTTATAATATTTTCTCTCCCCCTTTCTTTCTTTTTTTTCTTTTCTTTCTTTTTATCTTTTTACCATATCACATTTTCTCTCACCCCTTTTTCTTTCTTTTTCTTTCATTCTTTTTTCTTTCTTTCTACCTTATAACATTTTATCTCCCCTTTTCTTTCTTTTTTCTTTCATTCTTTTTTCTTTCTTTTATCTTATAACATATTCTCTCCCCCTTTTCTTCTTTTTTCTTTCATTCTTTTTCTTTCTTTTATCTTATAACATATTCTCTCCCCCTTTTTCTTTCATTCTTTTTTTCTTTCTTTTTACCTTATCACATTTTCTCTCTCCCCCTTTTTCTTTCTTTTTCTTTTTCTTTTTTCTTTCTTTTTACCTTATCACATTTTCTTTCCCCCTTTTTTCTTTCTTTTTTCTTTCATTCTTTTTCTTTCTTTTTTACCTTATAACATTTTCTCTCTCCCCCTTTTTACTTTCTTTCATTTTTAAGTTTTTGTCTTTCTATCTTTCTATCTTTCTCTCTGTACATTTCTTTGTATCTACGTTCTTTCTTTCCCTTGTACCTTTGTTTCTTTATTTCTTTCTTCCCTTTGTACTGTTCTTTCTTTCTTTCTTTCTTTCTTTTGTACCTTTTGTCTTTCTATCTTTCTCTCTTCCTTTTTTCTTTTCTTTCTTTTATCCCATATAATTTTTTTACTATTCATTCATTAATTTCTTTCCAATTAGTTAATATTCATTTTCCCTTTTCTTTCTTTCTGTTCTTCTTTCTTTCTTTCTCACTATTTCTCTGAATTTTTGAGATGAGGCTTGATAATTAGTATTATTTGTATTATTTGGACTATTGTCCTCATCTTCATTGTTATCTGTACAACGTTTCGGTCGATGTGCCCTCCGGCCTTCTTCATGTATTTCTTGTCGGATTCGGGAACCTTCTCGGATACATAGCCTAGTGGATAAAGGAGTTAGGTTAAGACAGTTCTAAGTGACAATTATCTCTAGATTGCAGGTTTAATCCTGGTCAGGGGCAGCAGTAACATAGAATAGTAAGTAACACAGCTTAACACCTTGTACCCCAGCTATGGTTAGCGGAATGATAACAGGATATCCCCGTGGACTGAATAAAGGGTTAGGTTCAAAGTTCCATGATGGCTTCCGATTAGGACAAGAAGATTCTCGATTACGACAAGAAATACCTGAAGAAGGACGGAGAGCACATCGGCCGAAACGTTGTACAGATAAGAATGAAGATGAGGACAATGGTCCGAATAATACAAATAATACTTTCTTTCTTACCTTTTTCACTTTTTTTAATTTAAACCTTTGTAACTTTTTCTTTCTTTCTTCGATTTCTACGTTTTTGTCTTTTTATCCTTTTTCTTTCTTTCTTTCTTTCTTTTTCTTTCTTTTTCTTTCTTTCTTTCTTACCTTTGTACCTTTTGGTCTTTCTATCTTTCTTTCTCCTTCTTGTACTAGTCTGTCTTTCTTTTTCAGTATTTTCTCTGTTTCTTTCTTCCATTTGTAACTTTTTTCTTTCTTTCTTCGTTTCTTTTATCTATTTTCTTTTTCAATATTCATTCATATATTTCTTATCTATCAATTACTTTTCGTCTTCCTGTTTCTAAATTAATATGTATATGTCTTCGCGCATGTGCATAGATATATGTGTATGTGTATGCATGTGTGTATATGTGTATGTCTGCAATATGTATATCATATATTTAAAAAGTAACTTCATAGGTCATACATCATGAGCGCAGTGTCTATTAAAATAAACCTAAAAATTTTTTTTTTTACCCTGACTTCCTGAGGTGATAAATCACACCTTACATAATCATTAACCTTTTGATAATTCACGATTAATAATTTTCTGAAACTTTTTCTTTCTTTCTTTCTTTCTTTCTTTCTTTCTTTCTTTCTTTCTTTCTTACATTTCTTTGTAACTTTATTTCTCTTTCTTTCGTATCTTTCTTTGCTTTTTTTCTTTCTAACCTTTTCACTTTCTCTTTCTTTTCTTCTTCTTTCTTTCTTTCTTTCTTTCTTTCTTTTACACTTTTTCTTTCATCTCTTTGTAATTTTCTTTCCTTCTTTTTAACTTTTTTTCAGCTTTTCTTTTGTCCCTTTCTTTCTTTTTTCTTACCTTTATCACTTTTTTTCTCACCTTTGGAACTTCTTTCTTTCTTTTTAACTTTTTAATTAAAAAAAAATTTCTTTTGCCTCTTTGTAACGTTCTTTTCTTTTTCTTTCTTTCTTTCTTTCTTGCATTCCTTTGTAACGTTATTTATCTTTCTTTCTTTCACAATTCCCTTCTACTTCTCTTTCTCCTATATTCATCTTTCCTCGTTTCTTTTTTTCATAGTTTTTAACATATTGTGTTTCCCCTATCTTTCCTCTGTTATCTATCACATTTAAAAGAAAAAAGATTTTTCTAGTTGTATCCATTTTTTTCTTTCCTTTTCTCTTTATTTTCTGGTTTCTTTCTCTCTTCCTTTCTCTGATTTTTTTCCTTTTCTTTCTTCTCGTTGTGCTTTTCGTTCTTTGCTCGAACTTTTGGATTTTTTTGTGTTTCTTTCTTTCTCTCTCATCTCTTTCTTATCCCATTTTTCTCGTTTTTTTATCATCCTTTTCTTTCTTTCTTTCCTATTTTCTTTGTTAAAATTTTCTTTCTTTTCTTTCTACTTTTCTTTCCTTCTAAACATTTTCTTTCTTTCTTTCTTTCCTTCTCAATATTTTTTCTTTTTTTCTTTCTCAAATTTTATTATCTTTATTCCTGTCTTTCATTCGTAACTTCACAGTCTGTTCTGTCTTTCTATCCTTTCTTTCTTTCCTTCAACATTTTCTCCTTTTATTCTTTCTTTTTCTTTTTTTCTTTCTCAACTTTCTATATCATTATTCCTGTCTTTCTTTCATCCCTTCACAGACTTTTCTTTCTTTCTTTCTCAACATTTTCTCTTTATTCCTATCTTTCTTTTTCGTTCTTTCTTTCTTTTCACTTTATAAGTTTTTACCAATAATCACTCTTGTCACTATTCTATTTCTTCCATTCTATTTGCTCCTAAATTTATTGATTTATTCCTATTATTTCCCTGATAATACTATTCGAATTTCCTCTTCTTTTCGTAGCATTCTTATGAAGTATCTCCATTATTTCCCCGCCCTTTTTTTTTTTTTTTACATTTTATCCGCTCTCAATATACTTATCTATCGGTATATTTCTCCCTGGTATTTTCTTGCTAGTTTAATAAAACACCGGCAAAAATTCTATACTGCGGAACTCTTCAGTTAACCTTTAAAAAGAGGTAAAATATCGATCCTTACCAGAACATTTTAGACAGAGCATTATGGCCGGCAAGTGAACAATGGCGAACGGGGGCACATTTTTCATAAAAAAAGAGAACAAAACAAAAACAGACGACTACTACGAACATTTGAGAGAATAGACATTTTCTTGAGACACACGACCACCGTACCGTAATGAACGATAAAATCAGCCGATAGTCACTTGAAATCATTCACATCCAGTCATACTTTTCCCGCTTGGAATATTTACTGGCCAGAAGATCACGCCCATCATGTAGAGCTCTTATATTATGAGAACATATTTTTACTTGGTGACATTAAAGTTCTGTTGTGTAAGGAACGAAGAGTTAGCTCCCTTCATTGGCAGTTATTCAAAAAACAAACAAAAGACTAGCTATAATAAAAAAGCCAAACCCCAAAACGAGTGGGGTTGGTTTTTCACGAGCAGCGTGTCATTAGGGTTGTGGTGGTAAAGTTTTGTTAGGACATGGGATGATTCATGGGATGAGAGACCTACACAAATTAACACAGGTCAATAAAAACGAAACGGATATGCGAATGGACACACACACACACACACATACACACACAAAACAACAACAACAACAAAACACTTAAACATTTCCCCGAACACATGAGCATGTACACGTTTATAAAGAACGTATATACACACACACGTACACGTATACACTTAAACACTTCCCCGAACACATGAGTATGTACACGTGTTTATACAGAACATATACATACAAACACACACAAAACACGTACACGTATACACTTAAACACTTCCCCACCACTTAAACACTTCCCTGAACACATGAGTATGTACACGTGTTTATACAGAACATACACAAAAAAATACGTACACGTATAATCTTAAACAGTTTCCCGAACACACATGAGTATGTACACGTGTTTATACAGAACGTATACACACACACAACACACACACACACACACACATGCACACATATAAAAACACGTACAGTATACTCTTAAACACTTCCCCGAACAGATAGTATGTACATGTGTTTATACAGAACGCACACACACACACACACACAAACAAACACCCCCCCCCAAAAAAAAAACGTACACCTATACACTTTTCCGAACACATATGAAAACGTCTGAGTATGACCATGTGTTTATACAGTGCGTATACACACACGCACGCGCGCATACACACAGGTTCAAAATAGTCTTTTATTAACATGGAAAAGGTTTACTTTGGACAAACTTCATTACAAAAGGCATGAATCTAACACCCCCTGAAATCTTTATATGTGCTAAATTCAGGTGCAAATTGTATACCCATTCTAAACATGGAAAGTAGAACCGCCTATATTCATTTAATACTAATATGACCAGAGAAAGCATACCCACCCTTTCTGCATTATATATATATATATATATATATTATATATATATATATATATATAAAAATTGATAAAAGTAACCTACTCGAGTTTCATCGTCTGAATCGTCAGGGTTACATCCGTTGAATTAATCGAGTTTTCGATTAATATCAGTTGGTACAATGCATGCCCATTGAAATGGGTCTTATCTTTTATAGACGAATAAAAGTCTATAAAAGATAAGACCCATTTCAACGGGCATGCATTGTACCAACTGATATTAATCGAAAACTCGATTAATTCAACGGATGTAACCCTGACGATTCAGACGATGAAACTCGAGTAGGTTACTTTTATCCATTTTATAAATACATTTTGCTCTACATTGTATTGAGCACTTTGTATTTGTTTTTTCTCAGTCTTAACCTCTGGATACTGTGCGCTTCCAACGATCGTACTCGTACCCACCGGTAAGCTACTACTCATACATTAACGTATATATATATATATATATATATAATATATATATCATCACAGACACCGAGTTTCGACGTATAACGTATTTTCAGTATGGCTAGATATTTGCAGGCTA
Organism: Doryteuthis pealeii; assembly: GCA_023376005.1. Lineage (NCBI taxonomy): Eukaryota > Metazoa > Mollusca > Cephalopoda > Myopsida > Loliginidae > Doryteuthis > Doryteuthis pealeii. The sequence continues at coordinate 45,182,143 of CM042159.1, read as the reverse complement.
CCTCCAGCCGGGATGAAAACCCGATCTATTTATCATCAGCCGGGCTTCTTAACCACTCGGCAATCCGAGGAAGATTTTAACTGATAAATACATACATATGTATATATGTAAAGGCCGCCAGAGAGTGCTCCCTCCGTTTTACAGGAGAGCTTTGCCTTTAAGCTAAGTTGTCAGTTGTCAGCGAAATCCCCTCCAAAGTGTGGGGCACACACACACACACACACACACACACACACACATATATATATATATATATATATATATATATATATATATATATTATACCTTCCTGAAGAAAAAAACGGCAAATAGTTTGATAGTAAAAATATACTACCAAACTTCACCTGGGGAAAAAAGACCAAGAGGGTCGTATCAAAAGAAAATAATCAATTAATACTATAACACTTGGCCAAAAGAAAAAAAAACTTATATAGTAAGTATATCTGACTCATTAGGTTTAACTTCCCATAGATTTGGTATGAGCTCTCTAAGGGGTAAATTAACTTTCACTACTAAGCATATAAGCAATGATCGTTTGCCCGCAAACTAGATCTCTCCGTGATCGTAAAAATATATAAACAAACCTATGTATTTAATAGTTTAAACACTAGACACGCTACAGCAACTGTCAGTGGCCAAGGGGATAAGATATCAGGTTGGCAAACAGTCAGTCGGAGTTCGACCCT
>CM042159.1:45171457-45173957 GCA_023376005.1 Doryteuthis pealeii | reverse complement strand
GGAATCCAATCGGAAATTTATTTACTCGAGTGTAGTTTAATGAGTAATAAAAACCTTTTATTTATTTATACATATTAATTGTGAATAGTCAAAATTCGTAAAGTTAAATAACGCGGGTGTGTGTGTGTGTGTGTGTGACGTAACGTTCTAATTTTAACATTTTATATTTTATCAGTATATATAACATTTATTAATTTGAACATCCAAAATTATAGAAGGTAATTAAGTGGTTATAATATTTAAATTTATTTAAAAAACAAAAAACAAAAAACGATATTTTATGGGGGGTTACTTGGTGGGTGGTGGTGGGGTTTAGAATTCATTAAAAATTAATTATCAATTCATAAAAATTTTCGATACGCTCTAATTTTTTTTTTAATTGAGAAGTCATTAATTTTTTAAAAACGTTAGATACGCTCTAATTTTTTTTGTCGTAACTGGGAAGTCATTAAATTTTTTTAACGTTAGATACGCTAATTATTTTGTCGTAATTGGGAAGTCATTAAAAAATCTTTTAACGTTAGATACGCTCTAATTTTTTTGTTGTAACTGGGAAGTCATTAAAATTTTTTAACGTTAGATACGCTCTAATTTTTTTTGTCGTAATTGGGAAGTCATTAAACATTTTTTTAACGTTACATACGCTCTAATTTTTTTTTTCGTAATTGGGAAGTCATTAAAAATTTTTTTAACGTTACATACGCTCTAATTTTTTTTGTCGTAATTTGGAAGTCATTAAATTTTTTTTTTACGTTTGATATGCTAATTTTATTTGTCGTAACTGGGAAGTCATTAACATTTTTTTAACGTTAGATACGCTCTAATTTTTTTTGTCATAACTGGGAAGTCATCAAATTTTTTTTAACGTTAGATACTCTCTAACTTTTTTTGTCGTAATTTGGAAGTCATTACAATTTTTTTACGTTAGATACGCGCTAATTTTTCCCCCTTTTTATTTCGTAATTGGAAAGTCATTAAATTTTTAAAACGTTAAATACGCTCTAAATGTTGTTTTGTTTATTCATTGTAGATTGTTCGTAATGATTGAAGATTAACGATTACATTAAATTTCGAGATAGAAAAGGTGGGGGGGGAGGAAAAAGGTGGGTGTATGAAATGTTCGTTTTATTTTATGAAACCAATCGGAAATTCATTTACTCGGGTGTAATTTAATGACCAAGAAAAAACTTTTATGTAATTATACATATTAATTGTGAATAAATAGTCAAAATTCGTAACATTAAATAACGCGGGAGGAAAACGTAAAATTCTAATTCTAATATTTTATATTTTATTAGTAGATATAACATGTATTAATTTAATCATTCGTATTTGTCTTATTTGAGTATCTTTAGTATCACAACATTGAGACGATATAATTGGTATAGCGTTTCTTAACTAATTCCAGTTTTAATTTTTATCTGGAGGTGTCTTCGAGGTAAGAATAGCTAAATCCAAACAAGCATTACTATTACAATGAAACTTAAAAAAAAAATGTTACAACCATGTAATAATGTATAATATTCAAGGGTTGACTTACCTTTTGCTCTCTAAAGCTTGTAATCCGTTTTGAAGAAAGAAAAGTGTTATTGTCCACGTAAACCACTTAAATAGAATGTGTCGTGCATTTGACTGGTTGTTAGCGCCAGCCAATCAGATGCGCGGTAGAGAATTTTACACTCGCCCAAAAACAATAAAAGTCAAACGTCTGTTAATTAATGGATCAGAGTTTGAATATCTCTGATAGGACTGGCCTGGCGAGGGAAGTATGATGCTGAAAGACTCGAAACTTCCCAGTGACCCATGCATACTACATCACTGACGACATATATCAGTGCCCTAAATGTAGGAGCGTATATTTAAAGTATCTATCTAAATCTTTTTTCTATTCATGTCAATCTATTCTTATATCTACCTATTTATCTATCTCTCAATCTAAAACTTTATCTATCTAAGTCTGGTTAAATCGAACTTAACGGACCTAAATTCCACCATTGTATGTCACCCCGTCGAAAGAAAAAAATCAGGGAATTAACCGAATTTAATGAAATTATCAGTGTTGATATATTATTGTATAGTAAATATAATGCACCAGTTATTTTATTTAAAACTTTAACATTTTTTCAAGTCAGTTAACTTTAAACCACATATCTTTGAAGCGTAAACACAGATTCTCAAAGGTTTAAATTTAACTGACCTGAAAAATGTAAAAGTTTTTAAATAAAATAACTGGTGCATTATATCTTTTATTCATTAATATATCAACAATGAAAATTTCATTAAATTCGGTTAATTCCCTGTTTTTTTCTTTCGACAGGGTGGCATACAATGGTGGAATTTAGGTCCGTTAAGTTCGATTTAACCCTAAATTGTTTCTATCTATCTAAGTTCAATGTCAGGTCTAGAGTGATAGTTAGCAAGCTGATTGGCAAATCCACTCAAATTACTAAGTTTCATCTCCATTCGACGATCCATTATTAACATCATTTGTCAGTCTAAG
>CM042159.1:45148957-45168957 GCA_023376005.1 Doryteuthis pealeii | reverse complement strand
GGCTCAAAGAAGACTAGGTGTGCTTACTTTAATTAGGTTATAGTCTTCCATTACCTGTAGAATGACTGATTTTAATGGCATGTCAACCCGTCTTGGGTTATTTTATGCCCAGAGGTGAGGAAATCGTATTCATTGCATATTCTTATTTACAGTTTTTGTGCAGTTTTCTTAAGAGTTTTGTTGTTGTTGCTGCTGTGCAGAGTCTAATCAAATATGAATAATTTTTAAATACATCTATTCGACCTGTAGATGGGACTCTAACAGGTACTACCAATCTAGGTCAGAGTGGACCAGGGAGTAATTGATACTCCACACTCATCAGATAAGTAAAGTAAAAAGTTTGTGGAGTGGCCAATTGTCGGTATCAGTCGAACATCGAGGGAGTCTATCCCCTTTTCGCTAGCGATAGTCCATGGAAATTGTTTTTGTTGAGGTGGAGCATCACAACTATCGTTCAGCTTTCTACTTTACCGCACAGATCAGATTACCTAATCTGTGCTACTCATGCGCTGAGTTGGCTGGGATCTTATTTCTCTACACGGGAGCGTATTCTTAGCCCCCCCCCCCCCACGCGATAGAGCGTCATCATCTGTAGAGATTAAATCAACATTCGTAATATGTTGGTTATTATAGTCACGTTTTAGTTGTTGTAGAGTAGCTAACACCCCTTCAGTATTCTACCAGATGGACTGGTTCATAGCCATATAATAGCCTACGATTAATGTGGATTAATTAGCTGATTAATATTCAGACTGACTTTGCTGCGTTGGCTATGCCAAATTGACCTTCCTCTATTTAGTGTAAGTTTTGTCTTGTTCATTGTTTGTACTTATTTGTTCTGTGTTTGTATGTATCCGTTTGGCACCGAATGCTGGTATTAATAATAAAGATATTAATCACATCATTCTTCTGTGTATCTTTCCACCTTGTGGTACAACAGTTGTCATATCCTCAAACCTTCTTCAAATGTCTATTATAATTGGTAACACTTTGGGGACGTTTTTTTACCAAGCCATTCATTTAACCCATTGGGTAGATTGCTATCTTATAAAAGTGTGTAAATTATTCATATTAGATAGGCATACTTTATATCATATAACTGTATGTAAAAAAAAAAACTCTTAAGAAACAAATATTCATTTACCAACACCTCCGCACGAGTAGGATTTGTTTACTTTTGAGATTTACAAATGCTGGACATTTTAAAGTAGAATTTTAATGCTGTTTCTAAGTATATTTTAACCTTCTAGTCCACAGAATAATGTAATTAAATATTTACTAGTGTTCATGAAATATACTGAAATAATGTTATTTTCTTATATAATAACGCTTAGACATTATTTTGTATTCATAATGTAACTTTTGTTATAAACTTAATGTTTAGACTTAACTTTATAGTTTTTAATAGTCACACCGAATTTAGTAATACAATTTGATATCTATTAATTCATATTCATTTTACAAAAGGTTTTAAAAAACAGTGTTGTATACAGAATAAATTTGATCTATCAAAGATAAAAATGTAATAATTGCATAGATATTCAGTGCAAATTTGAATATATTCTTTATTATTATTTATATGATTTTAATGCTCTTCACAAAAATCATGACTTTTAACATTGTTGATATTTTAATATCTTTTATCTAAAATGTTACTTCTAAAATAATGACTTAACAATTTGAGATTCTCTTTCATACGTAATAAATCATGTATAAAATGATGCTTCACATTTGCTTATATATCAAGGGGAGATAAGTTAAATATGTTAATTTTCTTGTGTTTCTATTACTTAGTTATGTAGACCATTTTATTAGGATTATAGCATTTTGTTTAATTTTGAAATTATTATCTACAATGTTTAATAAAATAAGAATAGTGATATAGTGTTCTACAATTTCAATACTGTGATAATTTCAAGTTATGTTGTATTAATGAATTAAAATCTTCGAATATAAATCAAATCTTTATAATTTTTGCACAAGAAGAAGGAACCGTTGATATTAAATGTGTACATATACTAACTTTGTTTTATTTTCATAGTTTCATCCGGACATACGTAGCAATAGCATAATCTTTACAGATCGCTGCCGTCCCCCACAATCCTATAACCTCACCACTTTTCCTCTCATGAGCCCTCAAATGACTCATCAAACCCGCTGCAGATCCACAGAGTTTGATGCAAATATGACATAGGAAGGACATCCTTCTCGTTGTATCAGATTAATCAGATGACATACATACATACATACATAGCAACTGCCCTTTATATATGTATAGATTTACCCAACACGTTAGTAACGGGTAGGCATTGTCGCATAGGGCCAAGTTCGAGTCATAGTAGTCCTCTTCCGTTTCTCGCCCCGGGGTAACATCCGTTTCCGGTCAAAACCCGGAACTTCCGTTTTTATTTTAAAATCTATTTCCGGGGTCATTCTTCGGTCAATTACTGGCACTCTCTTGAGTGTTTACCCTTATACACTTTAACCTTTGTTCTTATTTCTTTTTCTTCTCTTCCTCCTTCCAATTCTCAAATTCCCCGTAGACCACAATAATTATCCCACAGGTATCCAATGAAGATCGAACTCGCCGTTCAGTTGTAATGAATCTGCGACACTAGCTTGCTAACCATTACACAACGATAGGAAGCCCATAGTGCCCAACCCCAGGTAAAATGTGGCAGATTTTAACAAAACTGAATTCAGAATTTTCCTTTCCATAGATCCGTTGCTAAATCAAGGTTAAAGAGCCCAGTCTGTCCTGCTATTTACTCATATCTGCAGAGGAATAGTTGGATTCGTACCTTTCCCAATGTTATTAGCGCTATGTAAATCAAACAGTCCATGCTTTTAACTCGATTTCCTACGACGATAATCATTACACCAAGCGCCTCCACTATTGAAGGGAAATAATCATTTGAAACCATATAATTATTAGTGTTAGAAGAAATACTTGAAATACTTAGTATGGATAATTTGTATTAAATAGGAATACTTGATATCATATAAAGGTGTGTAAAAACATTTAAAATTACCAAACAAAAAATAAATATATATTTGCCAACCCTCCACACGAGTAGGATGTGACACGAGGTCAATTTCTTAAGCGGAGTTTAACAGGTTTGAATTCAGAGTTTTCCTTCCCCTAGACTAATTACCTAGCCAAGGTTAAAGAGCTCTGTCGCTCTACTATTTACACATAGCTGGATGGAGAGTAGTTGGATTCATACCTTTCCCAATTAGCGCTGTGTATAAATGCAAACAGCCTCGTCCTGGATTTGAACTCGGGGCGACGAATCCATTTCCTACGACTCTAACCATTACACCACGCGCCACCACAAAAAAATTTAATATAAATTACAGTGAACGCAATTCCCTAACCTCTAGGCATAAAATAACCTTAGTCGGATTGACATGTCTTTAAAATCAATCAATCAGTCATTTTATTTGGCAAAATAATTGTTATCGATTGTGGTGTTTTCTGTAAAAATATTTAAGAAATAACTGCAGAAAACATTTAAATATAAATGTACCCTGAACGCGATTCCCTAACCTCTAGACATAAAATGTTGAAGGCGCATGGTGTAGTTGGGGCGTGTGGTGTAGTGGTTACCGTTGTAGGAAATGGGAACATAGAGACAAGTTCAAATCCTGGATGAGGCTGTTTGTATTTCACATAGCGCTAATACCATTGAGAAATGTATGAATCCAACTAATTGCCCCCGCTGCCTCGTGGAGGATCCTTTGGAGAGAAAAAACCAAGGGAGAAAATCCTGACATAATACACGGATTGGACTTCCTTAAACAGTTCAGTGCGTAAAGCACTGTCTATCAATTCCTGCTGCCGAAATGGCACCGAACGTATTGGTTCACCATTCCTTCGAGTCGCGCCATCGAAGCAGAGAGGGGCTCCTGTCACTTGGGTAATGCTGGGTCTTTCCCAGAAAAGGAATCTCAAAGAAAAAGACTCCATGGTGCGGAAAATCTATGGTCTTCTGAGACTATGATGCCGGTACAGGTATAAGAATTGAATGTATGATTTTGGGTTTAGTGGTCAAAACTGATTCTTATAATACGTTAAAAAGGCTTCAGAGAAACCTTCCAGCGTTGGTGAATATATACATAATGAAATCCAAACAAAGAGGTACAACAATACAGACTTTATTGTCTGAGCACATGGAACAAGACACAAAAGTTAGGACGAATGTCCTTGGGGTGTAAGGAATAGGTCTTACTGAAGATAGGAGTCACTTATTTGTGTATGACATCCGTAGTAGTGTCTAAAAAGGGCTACGTACGCTCATGGATACGAGCCTAAAAGTGGGGACAAGGCACCTTAATGGACAGAGACACCACGCGTCTAGCCCATCTTAGTGGATGCCAGGCAAGAGAGAGAGAGAGAGAGAGAGAGAGAGAGAGAGAGAGAGAGAGAGAGAGAGAGAGAGAGAGGGGGGGGTTGATGCAAGAAAACAACGAGAGAGATAGAGAAGAGGGGTGTGAATGAAAACAAACGATATATATATATCCTCATCATCATGTCGCGCAAGTAGCACGGATATCCATGACAATCTCACGCCAACCCTCCCTCTCATTCATCGCCCCCGGGAGCTCCTCTGAGCAGCATCCAGCATCCTCACATAGTTGGTCAATATAGGTCCTGACTGGGCGGCCCACACTAGCACGCCTATGTTTTGGCTTCCATAGGAGTATGTCGCTTATGAGCTCGTCCTTGCTTTTCCAGCAGTGTCCCGCATGCCTAGTCCGTCTCACTCACGGACTGAGTTTAAATACTCAGCTAGTAGTGCCACCTAGTGGGGAAACCCTCGCGGTAAGGGAAGATTACACTTTTGGACTCTAGTGCATCTCAGCAAGGACAGACAATCGCTACATCTTATTATAATGGAGATTGTGTGTTTTTCTGTCTGTAACCGAAACTATATTCCTACTCAAGTCACAATTCTCTTAATTATTCTCTCCATGATTTTATTTTTATTCAAACCTCAATTATTAATAAAATTGTCTTACATTATTAATACTGTTAACTATGTCTACATACTGACAACATGCAATTATATTTATATATACAACAAAATAGCGGTTTACAGTGTAAACGGAAGGCTAATTTGCATATTAATATTAAAAAAATCGAATTTAATAAATATGTGCTTAGTATTATTGATTTCTAACTGTTTGGTTTTATTTTAATGAATATAAGCAAACATTTCTTCAATGAATCTTAAATGAAATCCATTAACAAGATAAAATAACTGTCATTTTATTCTTTACTTCCTCTTTTAACTAAATACTTAAATTCGAAAAAATAACAATGAAAGACGAGAGTGATGGAAGAGTAAGTTTCAGTTGTTCCATTTTTTATTATACTCCCTCTGTTTCAAATCTTTTTATCTGTATTCTTATTTAGTTTCATTAGCCTTTCTAATTTAATATATTTTATTACATTAAAACTTAAATACTTGCACCCGGAGGGTGCATATATTTGCTAGTAGGTATAAAATAACCCTAACCGGGTTGACATGTCGTTAAAATCAATCAATCAATTATTTTGTTTGAAATAAATAAAAAGAAACCGGTGTGATCGGTGATAGTGTTTTCTGAGGAGGCTGTCGGCATTAAGCAGGTCAGATTTTTGTTAACGGCGCAGTCAGATGTAAATTTGGCCAGGAAAATGTAGTGTGATGCCTCGATCAGATAAACCAGCAAACGACAACGGAGAATTCTTCTTCTTCATCTTTTTTCTTGGATTCAATTCAATTGGCATTCACCGGTGAATGGTCTGCTTGACGCCAATTTCAATAAACTTTCCAATTTAGTTTTGCCTTTGAAATATCGAACAAGGTAGACATTTCTTCCTTGAAGGGATTGCTGACTTTCTTTTTTAACCAGCAGGCAAATGCAAACGACTGAGAAGAACGTCTGTGTTTGTGAGATTGCGCTTGCAAAGTTAACGCTCAAAAGATCTATTGGTTGCATACAAACATACGTGCCAGCAAGGTCATCGGGCGATGCCTGGCTTAGTAGTAAGAGCATCAGAAATGAGAATGAGAGGTCTAAGACCGAGTTAATAGTCTCATCAATAGGTTAAATAAAAAGAAATGAGTTTTAAAAATGTGTTTAAAAAACTGAGTTTAAAAAAAAAACAAAAACAAATTGAGTACCCATCAAGAATGAATACAACAAAACGTCTTCTGCATAAAATAACCCAACAAGGGTTGACACTCCGTAAAATCCAACCAACCAACCAACCAACTGAGATAATGTTATATATTTGTGAGAGAGCACTTATAAAGCCAGCGCTGAAAAGATGTATTAGTCATCGCAAGCTGATCGAGTGATGTCTGGCTTGGTAGTAAGAGCATCAGAAATGTGAAAGAGAGGTCTTACATCGAGTTAATAGTATATGTTTGTGAGATAGCACTTGCAAAGCCTGGCTTGGTAGTAAGAGCATCAGAAATGTGAAAGAGAGTCTTACATCGAGTTAATAGTATATGTTTGTAAGATAGCACTTGCAAAGCCTGGCTTGGTAGTAAGAGCATCAGAAATGTGAAAGAGAGGTCTTACATCGAGTTAATAGTATATGTTTGTGAGATAGCACTTGCAAAGCCTGGCTTGGTAGTAAGAGCATCAGAAATGTGAAAGAGAGGTCTTACATCGAGTTAATAGTATATGTTTGTAAGATAGCACTTGCAAAGCCTGGCTTGGTAGTAAGAGCATCAGAAATGTGAAAGAGAGGTCTTACACCGAGTTAATAGTATATGTTTGTGAGATAGCACTTGCAAAGCCTGGCTTGGTAGTAAGAGCATCAGAAATGTGAAAGAGAGGTCTTACACCGAGTTAATAGTATATGTTTGTGAGATAGCACTTGCAAAGCCTGGCTTGGTAGTAAGAGCATCAGAAATGTGAAAGAGAGGTCTTACATCGAGTTAATAGTATATGTTTGTGAGATAGCACTTGCAAAGCCTGGCTTGGTAGTAAGAGCATCAGAAATGTGAAAGAGAGGTCTTACATCGAGTTAATAGTATATGTTTGTGAGATAGCACTTGCAAAGCCTGGCTTGGTAGTAAGAGCATCAGAAATGTGAAAGAGAGGTCTTACATCGAGTTAATAGTATATGTTTGTGAGATAGCACTTGCAAAGCCTGGCTTGGTAGTAAGAGCATCAGAAATGTGAAAGAGAGGTCTTACACCGAGTTAATAGTATATGTTTGTGAGATAGCACTTGCAAAGCCTGGCTTGGTAGTAAGAGCATCAGAAATGTGAAAGAGAGGTCTTACACCGAGTTAATAGTATATGTTTGTAAGATAGCACTTGCAAAGCCTGGCTTGGTAGTAAGAGCATCAGAAATGTGAAAGAGAGGTCTTACATCGAGTTAATAGTATATGTTTGTGAGATAGCACTTGCAAAGCCTGGCTTGGTAGTAAGAGCATCAGAAATGTGAAAGAGAGGTCTTACATCGAGTTAATAGTATATGTTTGTAAGATAGCACTTGCAAAGCCTGGCTTGGTAGTAAGAGCATCAGAAATGTGAAAGAGAGGTCTTACATCGAGTTAATAGTATATGTTTGTAAGATAGCACTTGCAAAGCCTGGCTTGGTAGTAAGAGCATCAGAAATGTGAAAGAGAGGTCTTACACCGAGTTAATAGTATATGTTTGTGAGATAGCACTTGCAAAGCCTGGCTTGGTAGTAAGAGCATCAGAAATGTGAAAGAGAGGTCTTACACCGAGTTAATAGTATATGTTTGTGAGATAGCACTTGCAAAGCCTGGCTTGGTAGTAAGAGCATCAGAAATGTGAAAGAGAGGTCTTACATCGAGTTAATAGTATATGTTTGTGAGATAGCACTTGCAAAGCCTGGCTTGGTAGTAAGAGCATCAGAAATGTGAAAGAGAGGTCTTACACGATTAATAGTATATGTTTGTGAGATAGCAATTGCAAAGCCTGGCTTGGTAGTAAGAGCATCAGAAATGTGAAAGAGAGGTCTTACACCGAGTTAATAGTATATGTTTGTGAGATAGCACTTGCAAAGCCTGGCTTGGTAGTAAGAGCATCAGAAATGTGAAAGAGAGGTCTTACACCGAGTTAATAGTATATGTTTGTGAGATAGCACTTGCAAAGCCTGGCTTGGTAGTAAGAGCATCAGAAATGTGAAAGAGAGGTCTTACATCGAGTTAATAGTATATGTTTGTGAGATAGCACTTGCAAAGCCTGGCTTGGTAGTAAGAGCATCAGAAATGTGAAAGAGAGGTCTTACACCGAGCTAATAGTATATGTTTGTGAGATAGCACTTGCAAAGCCTGGCTTGGTAGTAAGAGCATCAGAAATGTGAAAGAGAGGTCTTACACCGAACTAATAGTATATGTTTGTGAGATAGCACTTGCAAAGCCTGGTTTGGTAGTAAGAGCATCAGAAATGTGAAAGAGAGGTCTTAACCGAGTTAATAGTATATGTTTGTGAGATAGCACTTGCAAAGCCTGGCTTGGTAGTAAGAGCATCAGAAATGTGAAAGAGAGGTCTTCGAGTTAATAGTATATGTTTGTGAGATAGCACTTGCAAAGCCTGGCTTGGTGTAAGCATCAGAAATGTGAAAGAGAGGTCTTACACCGAGTTAATAGTATATATTTGTGAGATAGCACTTGCAAAGCCTGGCTTGGTAGTAAGAGCATCAGAAATGTGAAAGAGAGGTCTTACACCGAGTAAATAGTATATGTTTGTGAGATAGTACTTGCAAAGCCTGGCTTGGTAGTAAGAGCATCAGAAATGTGAAAGAGAGGTCTTACACCGAGTTAATAGAATATGTTTGTGAGATAGTACTTGCAAAGCCTGGCTTGGTAGTAAGAGCATCATAAATGTGAAAGAGAGGTCTTATACCGAGCTAATAGAATTTGTTTATGAAACAGGTAGTACTGGCTAACATACCAGATTGAGCGACCTGATACATTTTATGCCTACAAATTAGAATGAATTCTTTATTGAATGCTCATGTTTATATTTTTGTGAAGAGTTTTCTTTTTTTGCACATGAGCATCCCCTTGTGCTGTAATTGTTAACAAACTAGTCTCACAGATCCATTTCTACTGAATAGCAAGTTGCTGCATAATTGTAACCTTGTGTTACATACTACCCGTGGCAAACCGGTTGGGTGAATATCTATCATTTTAAAGCATGAAGTTCATTCTACGTCTTAATATTTTTCATTGTTAATTCTTTTTCTTTTTTTTGTCTGTTCTTTGATAAAAAATATTTCCTTCTTTGTAACCAAACATGCATTAAGAAAATAACTGATACCCCCATATATATATATATATATATATATATATATATATATATATATATATAAGGGTAGCAGTTTTTTCAATTTTTTTCTATTTCTATCCCAAAGTTGTCTGTTTCCACACACACACACACACACACACACACACACACACACACACACATATATATATATATATATATATATATATATATATATATGTATGGAAACAGACAACTTTGGGATAGAAATAGACTTAATAAATACATTTAAAAAGCTAATGATGTTTTGTTCGTTTAATTTGCAATTGGATGCTGAGCAACGAGTAAATTGTAATCAAGAAAAAAAAGTCACATTGTCCATTAATTTGTCCATATTGAAAGCATCATGGAAAATTTCACAGAGAAGCAACTGATTGATACCTGTGTCATCAGCACCGGGCCCCCCTCTCTCTCTCTGTGAGAGAGAGACGGAGAAAGGGGAGAGGGAGAGAGAGTGTGGGAGAAGTGGGTGCAAGTAAACAAACGAGAGATAGATAGAGATAGAGAAAGGGGGTGTACAAGAAAGAAAAAAACGAGAGAGAGAGAGAGAGAGAGAGAGAGAGAGAGAGAGAGAGAGAGAGAGAGAGAGAGAGAGAGAGAGGGGTGGCTCAAGAAGACAAACGAGGAGAGAATAAAATAGTGATAGAAAGAGGGGTGTGCAAGAAAGCAAACGAGAAAGAGAGAGAGAGAGAGAGAGAGAGAGAGAGAGAGAGAGAGAGAGAAGAGAGAGAGAGAGAGAGAATTTAACATCATACCCAGGACATGAAGATTCTCAGCCACCCTTCTACTTATGGTTATGTTGGAAATTTTTGGGTATATAAGGTGTGCTTCAATACACCACTTAAATTTATAGACTAAGCGAGGTCACGTGATTTAGACCTCAGCCAATCAACTGCCCGAATGCGTGGCTGGTTGACAACTTAACCACTGATACAGAGAACGTCCATTTGCAAATGACGAAGGACTTGCAAGGCTGAGGAGTACCAAGGAACAACCAAAGGATTCTTACCAAGGATCGCGCTCTGTTAACACAAGCGCTCTTACTTGAATTTATTCATAAATGGTCACCCACCTAACTTCTGACCGAATTCATCATTTCTTAACTTTGGTGTTCTTGCGATAACTAGTGTTTTAAGTGTGATTTGAAATTCCCTAAATTTTGTTTAGTCTGGTACACGAGTTTCAAACTACTTACAGTAATTGATGTTTCTAAATAGTCACCCACCTTAGTTCTGAATGGATTTATCGCTTCTTAACTTTATTGATTCAATTATATCTGGCGTTTTGATGATGACTTGGTACCTGATTTAGTCTGAGAGCTTATGGTACCTGATGTTTCTAAATGGTCACCGATCTAAGTTCTAACCGATTCATCGCTTCTTAACTTTGGTGATCTATCAATAACTAGTATTTTAAGCGTAACTTGGAATTTATTAAGCATTTCTTCGTCGGGTAGACAGATCTTAAACTATTTACAATACCCGTTGTCCTAAAAGGTCACCCATATAAGTACTGACCAGGCTAATCGCTTCTTAACTTTGATCATCTAATGATAACAGGTATTTTAAACTTGATTTGAAATTCGATAAAATTTTCTTAGTCTGGTATAAAAGCTTAAAACTGCTTATAGAAGCTGATATTTCTAAATAGTCACCCATCGAAGTTCTGAACTGGTTTATCGCTTCTTAACTTAGGTGATCTATCGATAACTGGTATTTAAGTGCAACTTGGAATTTATTAAGCTTTTCTTAGTTGGGTAGACAGGCCTTAAACTACGTACAATACCTATTGTTCATACTACGTACAATACCTATTGTTCATAAGTGGCCACTGTAACGAGAGAGAAGACTTACCTTGTGGGGCAAAGCGGGCGCGAACCTGTCTTGCTTGCAGGATAAGTGAAAACGTACGGTCGGGTAGTGTTCACTTGTATACTTTTAAATGTGGAAGCCGAAGCGGAGGAGGGATGTCTTTTACCGGATAGTACAGATGCATTGTGGGTAAGTGAATGACATAAGACTTACTCGCAATAACTGGTATTTTAAGCGAAAGAAAGCAGTAAAATCATATCCATGTGTCCCAGTGTCTTTCTTTTTTCTTCCCTCACCATTTCAAGCAAACTGTAAATACATTTCAATATTTTTTTACACAGGATAGGTCACAAGGTAGGAGTTAGATGGCTTTAGTTATTTCTCCAGATCATGAATAAAAACCCAACAATTTATTAAGAAACGTTAGTTGGGACCCATAAATTTTCCCAGGGAGTCATTCAATGCAAATATGTGCGTCCCAGGATACACTAAATCAAAAAGCTATCTTAGAATTTACTGATATTTTGCTTAATCTGAGTATGAGGTTGCTTACAGTAGCTGATATTCGGGAATAGTCACCCACCTAAGTTCTCAGAGGGATTATCGCCTCTTAACTTAACTTGGTGATCTAATGATAACTGGTGTTTTAAATATGACTTGGAATTTGCAAAAAATTTCTTAGTCGGCTAGATATGCCTTAAAAGGTTAGCTCAGTCGGTAGAGCGTTCGGCTAGAAACCACAAGGTTTCTAGTTCGATACCGGCCCTCGCCAACTCAGCGTATGAGTAGCACAGGGATCTGTGCGGTAAAGTAAGGAGCTGATGGTAGGTGTGGCGCTCCACCTCAGATGCCAAAAATAATCTCCTTGCTCTAGAGCTATTGAAAAGGGAATAGACTCCCTCGCTGACTGGCTGATACCGACATTAAGCCGCCCCGTCGACTTTACTTTACTTTACTTACAATAATTTGTTCCTAAGTGGTCACCCATATAAGTACTGACCAGGCTAATCGCTTCTTAACTTTGGTGATCTAATGATAACAGGTGATTTAAACTTGATTTTAAATTTACTAATCATTTCTAAGTCTGGTATACGTGCCTAAAACTGCTTACAGTACCTGATACTCCTAAATAGTTACCCATCTAACTGGTTTATTGCCTCTTAACTTTGTTGTTCTAGTAATAACTGTTGTTTTAAGCGTGACTTGTAACTTACTAAACTTTGCTTAGTCTGGACTTCATGCTGTTTATGCTACCTACTTATCTAAAATAGTCACCCACCAAAGTTGTGAATAGGTTCATTGACTCTTAACTTTGGTGATTAATGATAACGGACGCTTTAAGGTGTGTATTTGAATTTACTAATATTTGCTTAGTCTGGGTATGATGCTGCTTATAGTTCATGGTATCCCTAAATAGTCACCCATCTAAGTTCTGAGCGGGTCCATCGATTCTTAACTTTGGAGATCTAATGATAAATATGACTTTGAATTTACCAAATTTTTCATAGTTTGGGCCTCGGGCTGCTTACGGTACCAGACATTTTTAAATTGTCCCCCACCAAAGATCTGTACGAGTTTATTGCTTCTTAACTTTATTGAGTAATAACTGATGTTTTAAACGTAACTTGGAACTGACTAAACTTTACTAACTCCCGGCCTCAGAATTCTTATAGTACCTCATATTTCTAAGTTGTCATCTACCTAAAGCTCATTGGTTCTTATGTTCAGTGATCTAGCAGGAACCGGTCCTTTCAGCGTGACTTGCCCGTAATTCCAGGAATATTTAACTGTTGATTTGATGGTGCTGAAATCTTCTAAAGTCCACTTGAAGTCGTTAACAAAATCTCGAGAAGATCTCACGAGATTTGCAAACGATTTCGTCAAAGAGAAGGCATCTATTTCCTTGGCTTTAAACCGCGTATTTGTTGTATTTGAATATACAGCCAAGTGTTTCACATTCCAGTGCTCAGAATAAATCCCTGCTGTTTTTTTAGTGGTCATCGTCTCTCTCTTTATGCCCGATGAATCAGTAGACCAGTTATATAAAGTGCATTTAACAAGAACATGAAACGGAAATTCAGATTTAATCTTTTTCTTTTTTCTTTTTTTTTCGTATGACTTTATAGGAATCAGCGTGAATTCTTTCTTGCAACGCTTTACAGTTAAGCCATAACGGAAATGTGACAAAAAGCTTCATCTTTTTTCTTTTCTTTTGTAGTCGCTTCTGTGATTCTAGTGCGTTAGATGTTTAAGAAGAATGAAAAAAAGAAAACGGAAATAAAGAAAATGGCGGGTAAAAAAAAGCGGGAAATAAATCACGGAATCAAGAGATGAAAAAAAAAAAAAAGGAAAAAAAAAAAAAAAAAGGATAAAGGGAAGAGAAAGAAAGAAGAGAAACAAGAAAGATATTTTTTTAAAAAGAAAAAAAAAAACATATTAGAAAAAAAAAGAAAACATGAGGAGAAAGAAAGAAAGAAAGAAAGAAAGAAAGAAGAGAAACAAGAAAGATATTTTAAAAAAAGAAAAAAAAATATTAGAAAAAAGAAAATATGAGGAGAAAGAAAGAAAGAAAGAAAGAAAGAAAGAAAGAAAGAAGAAAAAAAAGAAGGAAAACAAGAAAGATATAAAAAAAAGACATAAGAAAAAAAAAGAACATAAAGAAAGAAATGGAAAGAAAAACAGAACAAACCGAAAAAAATGAAAGAAAGAAGAAGAATAAGAAAGATATTTTTAAAATAAAACAGACATATTAAAAAAAGAAATAAAAAGAAAAAAGAAAAGAAAAAAGAAAGCAAAATAGAACGAAACGAAACAAAAAAAGAAAGAAAGAAGAGAAACAAGAAATTCTTTTGAAAGAAAAAAATACACACACACCACACACACACACACACACACACACACATATATATATATATATATATATATATATATATATATATATATATATATACATAAAACAATAGAAAAACATAGAGAGATAAGACTGACATAAAAAGAACCGTTCCAGAGGAGAAAAACAAAATAAAACAAAAAAGAAAAGTGTTAAAGCTAAGGAAGAGATAGAAAAAATAGAAAAAATACCAAAACGAAAGGAATAAAAAGAAAAAAGAAAAAGTAAAGGGAGATAACTATAGATGAAAGACAACAAAAAATGTGTCAAAAATCAATGACACTAAAATGGCACATCGGTCACGTGTGGTGTAATAGTTATTGTCTCGGGGTGTCAAGTTCAAATTTTGGACAAGTTTGTTCACATTTCACTTCACGCTAATACACCTAGGAAATATATGTATCCCTATTTCTCCAAGCGAATACAATAGTAATAACAAGTATGATACATTTTATTCGTGTATGAAATATATACAAAGAGCTACTACAATAAATACAACTACTATTACAACAACAACAATAATAATAATAATAATAATAATAATCTTGTTATAATGGAGATTGTGTGTTTGTCTGTCTGTAACCGAAACTAAATCACTACTCAAGTCACAATTCCCTTAGTTATTGACATCACATTCACCATGAATTTATTTTTTATTTAAACCTCAATTATTGATAAAATTGTTATACCTTATTAAAACTGTTGGTTCTACATACTAATAATATGCAAGTATATTTATATATTCAACAAAATAGCGGTTTACAGTGTAAACGAGAAGGCTAATTTGCATATTGATATTAAGAATTTGATTTTAATAAATATATACTTAATATTATTGATTTTTAATTGTTTGGTTTTCTCTTAACGAATCTGAGCAAAAATCTCGGGTATAAATCTTAAAAGAAATCCATAAACCAGACGAAAGAACTGTAATTTTATTAAATAATTCATAATCTAACTAGATAAATTAGGAAAAATGAAAGACGGGAGTGATGGCAAATGATGGAAGAGTTAGATTTAAAGCTGTTCTATTTTTCGATTATACCCCCTCAGTTTATCATTTTCTAAATAGTTTCTAATTTGATACAATATTTTATTACATCAAAACCTAAATTCTTGCACCCGAAGGGTGCATATATTTGCTAGTAATAATAATAATAATAATAATAATAATAATAATAATAATAAACTATATCAAAGCGAAAATTGATAAGACCCAACAAACTAGTAAATGTAGACTTTGCGGTAATAGAGATGAGACTGTAAACCATATACTCTGCGAATGTAGCAAACTAGCACAACGAGAATACAAAACTAGACACGACTGGGTTGGGAAGGTGATCCACTGGGAATTATGCAAAAGACTAAATTTTGACTATACAACCAAATGGTATATGCATAAACCAGAATCTGTTCTTCACAACGAAACGCATAAAAATCTCTTTTGTGAATCAGAGGAAGGATTGAAACCATTCAGAACACTGCACTGCTGCAATCTGCCGGAATACTCAGAAGAATCCTGGAGACCTGAGGAGACTTGCTGTCACTCAGATTCCAGTGAAAGACCATCAGCTAATGCTGATGTGAAAACTCAAAATAATAATAATAATAATAATAATAATAATAATAATAATGAATACCTGGACCTTGCCAGAGAATAAAAAAGCTGTGGAATATGAGAATGAAAGTGATACCAATTGTAATTGGTGCACTTGGAACGGTCCCAATAAACTTAGAAAAAAGACTGGAGGATCTGGATTCAGAGGAAGAATTGAGGCCATCTATACTACTGCATTGCTGCAATCGGTTAGAATCCTCAGAATAGTCCTGGAGACCTGAAGAGACTTGTTGTCATTCAGCCTCCAGTGAATTACCATCAGCTAACGCTGATGTGAAAAAGTCAAAAGAAGTGAAAATGATAATAAGTACGATAAGATATTTTCGTGTATGAAATATATACGTAAACCATGAAATATATACGAAGAGCAATATTAGATCCATTACTGAATAGCAAATTCAATCCTCGCTGGATGCCCCTTAATTGTGGAGAGGGTGTCAACCTAGTGTAATGGCTATGACATCGTAGTAAGTACAGTCGCGCTATTACGTTCACTTTTGGAGTAATGCCCTTGGGTGAGTTATGAATCTTATAATCTCCCACAGCTATGGGTTAAATAGTGTCACTACTGTTCTTCTACAAGGATTGCTTTGGCATTAAATAACCCATGAAGTTTGATATGCAATATAACAAAAAAGCCAAACCAAATCAAAGTCATATTTGCGACATACCGATAGCGAACGGATTTGGTAAATTAAAAAAAAATATGTATTTTTCTAAAATAATTTTTTTTCTCTTTCTTTCCGAATCTAAAACCTAAATCATAAATTACAAACTAGTAGAATAATTAGTATTATTTGTATTATTCGGACTATTGTCCTCATCTTCATTGTTATTTGTACAACTTTTCAGCCGATGTGCCCTCCGGCCTTCTTCAGGTATTTCGTGTCGGACTAGGGAACCTTCTTGGACTCGGGAACCTTCTTGTAATAATCGGGAACCTTCTTGTCGTAATCGGGAGCCATCACGGAACTTTGAACCTAACCCTTTATTCAATCCACGAGGGTGTCCTGTTCTCATTCCGCTAACCATAGCTCGGGCCCAGGTGTTAAGCTGTGTTAATTATCATTCTATGTTACTGCTGACCCTGACCAGGACTGAACTTGTAATCTAGAGATAACTGTCTTAATCTAACTCCTTTATCCACTAGGGCTATGTGTCCAATTGTACAAATTCAAATAATACTAATTATCAAATCTCATCTCAAAAATTCAGAGAAATAGTAAAATAATTGTTTAAAATCCGAAATTATTTTACACTCCGTCATAATCGATAGAAAAGACAACACCGCTCCAAAAACAAACAAAATCAAAAAACAAACAAACAAAAACAAACAAAAACAAAAACAAACAAACACACCTGAAAATTGCACATCGTAGCGTGATTTCTTTTAGCGCAATAGTATCAAATGTCTACTTGGTAGATTGATACAATACAATTCTCTGACTGCCATTTTTCCCCATTTGGCCCTTTACGATGCTAAGTTAAGTCTAGCATATACAAAATAAGATTATAAAAAGAGGAGGATAAATGCAACAGGTTAAAAAAAAGAAAAAGGAAGAAAAAATAAAGAATGAAAACGAAATAAATAAAAAGAAAAGAAACAAAAAGAAAGAAAAAGAAAGAGAAAGAAGAAGAAAAAAGAAGAAAAAGAAAGAAAAAGTAAAAGAAAAAAAGAAAAAGTAAGAAAAAGAAAAAGAATGAAAATGAAAGAAACAAAAAGAAAAGAAACAAAAAAAGAAAGAGAAAGAAGAAAAAGAAAAAAGAAAAGAAAAAGAAAAGAAGAAAAAGAAAAAAAGAATGAAAATGAAAAAAAAAAAAAGAAAGAAAGAAAAGAAAGAAAAAGAAAGAGAAAGAAGAAAAAGAAAAAAAGAAGAAAAGAAAGAAAAAAAAGAAAAGAAGAAAAAAAGAAAAAGGAAGAAAAAGAAAAGAATGAAAATGAAAGAAACAAAAAGAAAAGAAACAAAAGAAAGAAAAAGAAAGAGAACGAAGAAAAAAGAAGAAAAAGAAAGAAAAAGAAAAAGAAGAAAAAGAAAAAGAAAAAAAGAAAAAAAAAGAATAAGAAAAAAAGAAAGAAAAAGAAAAGGAAAAATAGATAAAGAAGAAAAAAGAAAGAAAGAAAAAGAAAAAGAAAGACATATTTAGGGAATCCGTCATTTTCAATATTGGAAGAAGATCAACAATAAGAAATGGTCTACGTGTTCAGTTTTAAGCAAGAAAGCAGATGAGCTTTGAAAAAAAAAATGTCCTCAAGGTTTTTTTCTTCCCCATGATTAACTTTTCATCTTAAGGAAATCCACCGTTCGTAATCCAACATGATTATCATAAATCTTGTCTAGCACTTGATTTACACAGGGAAGCACAGATGCCAATAAATTTGGACCGTTTGTCTTCTATTTCTATGGAAGCAGGCAGAAGTAATATTTTTTTTAGGTCGAGTAGGGCATTCGGTAAAGTATACTATGAGTAAGCTGAAAAGCCGAAAAAAATCCTCCTCCCCCCGCTCCCCCTCCTCCCCTCTCCTCCTCCCCGCGCTCCTCCTCCGCGCTCCTCCTCCCCGCGCTCCTCCTCTCCCGCACCTCCTCTCCCGCTCCTCCTCCTACTACTACTACAATTACTGTGTTAAAAAATTGAGTTGAAAGTTTTTTGAATATCAAGAATAGAACAAAACGTCTTCGGCAAAAATAACCCAATAAGGGTTGACATGCCGTAAAATCCACCAAAGAAACCAAGCTACTACTACTACTACTACTACTACTACTACTACTACTACTTGTGTCAAAAAATTGAACCCCCATCAAGGATGAATAGAATAAAACGTCTTCGGCATAAAATAACCCCAAAAGAGTTGACATGCCGTAAAGTCCTACAAACAAACCAAACTACTACTACTACTACTACTTAGGATAGGGACATCCCTGGTGTAATAGTTATCGTTGTAGGAAGTGGATGTGGTGACACGAGTTAAAATCCTGGACGAGACTGTTTGCATTTCACATAGCACTAATACACTTGGGAAAGGTAATCATTCATCTATTTTCTCTCCAGCTATGGATAATTAGTATGGCATTCTGAGTTTTTTAAACATCGGTATGGCAACCAGTCTAGAAGAAGGACATTTCTGAATTCAAACCTGTTCAACTTCGCTTAAAAATTGACCTTGTGTCTCATCCTGCTCGTGTAGTGAGGTTGGTAAATATATACAAATTTACAATTACAAGAACATATAGTAAAAAAAAGATTGTATTTTTAGGTCACAAAATGTGATATTAACATTAAACACTGTCTCAAAAGCTTCACGCATTATAGTAGCTTGAAAAAGAATTCAAATGCACTGATGTTTTGTTTTACGGCATATCAACCTCGGTAGGTCATTTAATGCCAACAAAGTTTGGAATAAAATTTATTCCTGATAGATACTGAATTTAAAAAAAACTCATATGTGACCCTAACAGGTACTACCACTCCGGGTCAGAGTAGACCAGTGAGCAATGGTGATGAAGGGGTACTCCACATTCCCCATACCTCCAGTTGGAGACCTGAGGAGACTTAGTGTCATTCAGCCTCCAGTGAAATACCATCAGCTAACGCTGATGTGAAAAACCCAAAAGGAGTGAAAATAATAATAATAATAATAATAATAATAATAATAATAATAATAATAATAATAATGCCATGCTTCGTATTCTTATTATGCTAGTTTGCTACATTCGCTTAATACATGGTTTATGGTCTCATCTCTGTCACCACACAGTTTACATACGACTGGGTTGGGAAGGTGATCCACTGGGAATTATGCAAAAAGACTAAATTTTGACCATACAACCAAATGGTATATGCATATACCAGAATCAGTTCTTGAGAATGAAACGCATAAAATTCTCTGGGACTTTGAGATAAAGACGGATCACCTTATCCCAGCTAGAAGACCAGACCTAGTAATAATTAACAAAAAATAGAGAACTTGTCAATTGGTAGATTTTGCAGTTCCAGCAGATCACAGGGTGAAGATGAAGGACAACGAAAAGATAGACAAATGCCTGGACCTTGCAAGAGAATTGAAAAAGCTGCGGAATATGAGGGTGAAAGTGATACCAATAGTAGTTGATAAATCTAATGAGTCAGATAAACCTACTAAAAGTTTCGCTTAGTGCTCTTCAGGGCTAAGATCTGACTATATATATATATTGTATCTATGTGTGTGCGTGTGTGCGTGCGTGTGTGTTGCATATGGACACACATAAGTATAATTAGTCTCACTGGTGAAGTAAAATCAATTCTCGGTGGATTACTCAGTTTTATGGCTCTTAAGGTTAGAAAATGTCAACACATACAGGCAAGCGCGCTCGCACACTCACAGAGAGAGAGAGAGAGAG
>CM042159.1:45143957-45146457 GCA_023376005.1 Doryteuthis pealeii | reverse complement strand
TGGTGCTGCTTATCTGCCGAGTTCTTATATCTTACGAGTGTCGTCACCTCAGCGAAATAATAAACAATTCCGCTTTTATCATACAGAAAGAAGGGGAATAAAGATGACTTGCTACACAGAAACGATAATAAGAAAGAAAGAAAGAAAGAGAGTAGGGGAAAGATAGAGGGAGGGGTGAGTGCGCGGAAGCGATAACGCTAATCTGTTTCAATCGAACTTAATAAAAAGATGAAAAGAAGGAAAGAAAGAAAAAAAAGAGTGTTTATTTGTGTGTGTGTGTGTGTGATATATATATATATATA
This sequence comes from Doryteuthis pealeii, assembly GCA_023376005.1. NCBI lineage: Eukaryota > Metazoa > Mollusca > Cephalopoda > Myopsida > Loliginidae > Doryteuthis > Doryteuthis pealeii. Next base: position 45,146,155 of record CM042159.1, on the reverse strand, counting down.
TATATATATATATATATATATATTGAGAGAGAGAGAGAGAGAGAGAGAGAGAGAGAGAGAGAGAGAGAGAGAGAGAGAGAGTTAAATCAAGATTATGATCATTTTTACATATTTAACTATTTGTCAATAGCTCTGAAGTAAACATATCAAACGTTTTAATAATTAAATTATCGTACTGTGGTATAACAACAAATCCTGATAGTTATTGATAAATAGGCGTGTCTAAATATTTATTTTGAGCGATCAATTTAAACTGAAGGTTGTTTAAAAATAAGCACCAGGTTGCCGATTTTGTTTTTGTTTCAGAAAATCATTTTGTTGGAGGAATATAAATAAACTGGTATCCCACCGAGTGTTAATCGAACATGATGGCTAAATCTGAATATGAGCACTGGTAAAAACTTTCATAAATGTTTCCCCATGTATACCATAATGCCAGCATAACAATATACGAGGGAGAGTAAAACATTATCCGAATTTCGCCATAAAGTAAGTAAAACCAGACAGCCAGGGAGTCTACCCCCTTTTCACTAACGCTAGACCATGCACTGAGTTGGCGAGGGACGGTATCGAACATTTTGGTGACTGGGCTAAACCGAACCATCTTTATCAATATCACATTGCGTTCTGCGCATGCGTGCTTATAGTTGGCACTGTTGTGGTCAGGTGATCGAAGTTTGAGCCAATGACGCGATTTTGCTTGCTGTCATTACAGTGTAAACATAACTGTTCCACTTGAAGTAGGCTCCAAGGCAGTGATTCATTTTCTCCCTGAAATAGCCTTATATATGATTATTCCCTATTTGAGAATTGGGAATAAAGTGCTCAATTACGGGTGTAAGAGCTGTATTTATTTGTTATAGAATACAATACACTTAAGGGGCGATTGTTATCATTGGTTCAAAGCCGCGTATTGGCCACTTATCGTCAAGACAACGTTGTTGCAAAAGTCCGTTTGTCTTCTTTATGTATATGAAGATCTTTCCTCCGGAGAGTGCTCAACTTTTGGGGGCTACTAGGCACCGGGATGCTTTGTGCTATCCGGGTCTAAATTTCCCAATAGGAGCCTCATATGTAGTTATTTAGTATTGGAGAATTGAAAATAAAGTGCTCGATTACGGGTGTAAGAGCTGTGTTTACTTCTTATAGAGTTAAATACTTGGAGTGATTGTTACCATTGGTTTCAAAGCAGTGTACTGGCCACTTATCCTTAAGACAATGCACCTGTGAAACCAATGGTAACAATCACCTCTTAAGTGTATTTTACTCTATAACAAATTAGTACAGCTCTTATACCCGTAATAGAACACTTTATTTTCAATTTCTCAATACTAAATAACTACTGCACACACATACACACACACACACACACACACACACACACACACACACACACACATACACATATATATATATATGTAAAATGAAATTGAAAGTGAATCCGACGGTATGTTGAAAAAATGAATAAAGGAAAGAAAAGTATAGAATGCATAATAGAGGATATTTTAATCAATATTACTTACACGTGCTTCGGTCAGGAGTTTATCCATGTGTACATTATTAAAAATGATAATAATAGTTTGAATAATGTACACATGGATAAACTTCTGACCGAAACACGTGTAAGTAATATTGATTAAAATATCCTATATAAACTATTCTATACTTTTCTTTCCTTTATTCATTTTTTCAACACACACACACACACACACACACACACACACACACATATATATATATATATATATATATATATATATACAAGGTGTGTCAAAAAAGTATCGAGATTTTTTGTACCTTTTGACACGCCTTGTATTCTGAAAAAATAACGTTCTATTCGTAATCTTTTTCAGCATACAAAGTGTGTCAAAAAGTATCAAGTTTAAAGTTGTATTTACCAAGATAGAAATGAAGAATGAATGAAACGTTATTTTTTTTTTCAGAATACAAGATGTGTCAAAAACTACAAAAAATCTCGATACTTTTTTGACACACCTTGCACATATATATATATATATATATATATATATATATGTGTGTGTGTGTGTGTGTGAGTGTGTATGTGTGTGTGGATGACCCTATATATGCTCCCCATCCCCTAGGGTTGAGCACTCTGGGGGGTATCTCGCTGACGGCCGCCAACTCAAGCGTAAACGCAACGCTCTTCTCTATAAGGAATGGAGCACTCTTTGACGGCC
>CM042159.1:45128957-45141457 GCA_023376005.1 Doryteuthis pealeii | reverse complement strand
AGACACGACTGGGTTGGGAAGGTGATCCACTGGGAATTATGCAAAAAATTAAATTTTGACCATACAACAAAATGGTATATGCATAAACCAGAATCTGTTCTTGAGAATGAAACGCACAAAATTCTCTGGGACTTTGAGATAAAAACGGATCACCTTATCCCAGCAAGAAGACCAGACCTAGTGTTGATAAACAAAAAAGAAAGAACTTGTCAACTGGTGGATTTTGCAGTGCCAGCAGATCACAGGGTGAAGCTAAAGGAAAATGAAAAAATAGACAAATATCTGGACCTTGCCAGAGAACTGAAAAAGTTGTGGAATATGAAAGTGAAAGTGATACCAATTGTAGTTGGTGCACTTGGAACAGTCCCAAAAGGATTAGAAAAGGGCTTTGAAAGTTTGGATATAAGAGGAAGGATTGAAACCATTCAGAAACACTGCACTGCTGCAATCTGCCAGAATACTCAGAAGAGTCCTGGAGACCTGAGAAGACTTGCTGTCACTCAGACTCCAGTGAAAGACCATCAGCTAACACTGATGTGAAAACTCAAAAGGAGTAAATAATAAATAGTTAAGGGTCTACCATAGTTTCAATCCAAACGATTTCATCAGGACCCTACCTTATACTTAACTAAGTCGATGTAATTCCTTAGTTAAACTGAGATAAATTTCTTGTCCGATAATAACGATTGAACGCTACGTTAGTTAATATTTTCTAATTACCGCGTGCGATTTATCCAATTCTTTAATTTATTCCTTAGTTCTCATTTCTGTATCATTATTAACTTAATTCTAATTAAGTAATAGCTTGTATTCGTTCCGCTCGTAACTCAATTTCCTCGTATATCAAAGCATTTTTTCCTTATTGAAATAAACTGAAATTTCATTAATCGGTTCCCCCAAAACACAATTTTTTGTTACATTTCTTTTTAATTAAGAAAAATAGTGCTGCATTGTATAAAAATATGATAAAATAGAATGTAATGAATTATGTGTTTATTTTTTTATGAATAATATTTTTTGGGCGTAATGAATTTGAAAAGTTAATAATATAGGCGTTCGATATCGGCTCATGACAACTCGGCGCATGATTAGCACAGCTTTGATATGTGCAGAAAGGTGGGAGCTGACAGTAAGTGTGGCGCTCCATCTGAGACGCCATCCCCCAATCTTCCTGGTCTAGCGCTAGCGAAAAGGGGATAGACTCCCTCGCTGATACCAACAAAGGGCCGGTTTGGCTCAGTCGGTAGAGCGTTCGGCTAGAAACCACAAGGTTTCTAGTTCGATACCGACCCTCGCAAACTCAACGTATGAGTAGCACAGGGATCTGTGCGGTAAAGTGAGGAGCTGGTGGTAGGTTTTTGCGCTCCACCTCAGACGCTAAAACAATCTCCTTGGTCTTGCGCTAGTGAAAAGGGGATAGACTCCCTCGCTGATTGGCTGATACCGACATTAGGCTACCTCGACGACTTTTTTTTACTACGAATAATAGATATTCTACTAATCTTCGGCTTTATTGTGATGTAGTTACACTCATAAGAGTGCACCGTATCTGATTCATGACAGCGTACAGGCTTGTATTAATGCCCAAGGAGGATGTACGGTGTGTTATGAGTTCGAAGTATTGTTGATATACCTATTATTTTGGAACATGTTCATGTGTATCGATTTCTTAATGTGATCATACGCTATAATTCATCGATATGTACATTTCTCTTGTACATTTATCTTGGGTGACTTAAAACATATTCTGTAGCGTACACAATAACATGAATAACCATGAACAATAGCTATATCATACAGGTGAAAACATTACCTTGCAAATGGACGCTTATACAACCAGCACGCAAAGAACCGTGACTTTTTTTTTGCACCAGATAAGTAAAAATTATCACATATTCAGGGTCTTGCAGATATATTTTCAATCAATGTACCTATATATTTTTATTTTTTATTTTTTTATTGTTTTATTTTTTTTTTAATTTTAAAATTTTAATTAAAAAAATTTTTTTAATGCTTCATAATAACGCCCAACTTCAACATAAAAAGACATATGATATATATATATATATATATATATATATATATATATATATATTATATATATATATATATATATAAATCATAGAGCCACAACTCTCATAATGGACTTGGAAATGAAATGGTTACATTTCGGATATAGGTTGACAGCACTAATATCGATAAAAAGATATAGAGTGAACATCAACACCTAAAACCGGACTTACTTCCTGTGGAAGACAATGTGTCATTTTCATTTTTATTTTATTTTCTTTACTAGAGAAAGGTCTTCTTAAACATAACAGCAAAAACATTTTTTCTCAGGTTTCATTCTATACGGCATTCAATTCTAAGTACATTTAAATTTTCAACATTTTCTTTTATTAACATTAGTTAGATATATTGGCCAATACGATTTTTCTTCTTTCTCTCTCTTTCTCCCCCTCCCTCCCTCCCTCTCTCTCTCTCTCTCTCTCTCTCTTAATATATATATATATATATATATATATATGTTGTGTGTGTGTGTGTGTGTGTAAGGTTTGCACTATTATACTCGAAGAAGTGGTAGTAATCCAGCGTACAAAAGAGTGCTCAATATCTGTGATAAAGCGTTACTAGTATAAATAAATAAATAAATAAATAAATGTTTATTTTTATTTTCATTGGAACGCTCACATTTGACCATATTTATATCATTTGCATCATTTTTAAAAACACTTTCGTTGCCTGATGACTGCCACAGAGCAAGAAACCAATGGTAGCAAAATTGTTCCATTGCAAATTAAATATAAAACTAAAACGTTAATTAATTCATTCCCCCCTCTCTCTCTCTCTTCTCTCACTGTCTGTCTCTTTCTATCTATATATATATATATATATATATATAATATATATTATATTATGATAGCAGGGGTACTCAAAAAGAGGAAGAAAGGTCTTTTGAACAACGTATATTACTGATCCTATAATCCATTTTCAGGGTGCTGCAATTTTATTTTCCGACAGTGGACCAAGGCATATATTTTAACGAATATATATATAATAATATATATATATATATATATATATAATATTATATATCAATGTATAATATGCATATATATGTGCGTTTTATATATGTATGTGTGTTTTCTGTTGCATCGGCAAGACGCCATGATGTCTTTCTTGAAAGCTGTTTCTCTAACGAATTCCATTTTGTCTAAGTCCAATAAAAAAAAATCAAAACGAAACGAAACGTTCAAAGTTTTTTTCTTATTTTCATTATTTAAATCTGATTTTTGTTTGCATGATACTTTTGTGTTTCGATTTGTAAATTCCGATTTTGTTCGTTTCATTTGATTTGCTTTTATCAAATCAAACATTGGCTTTAGATTTATGCTGCTCTTTTCAATTTTTATTTTTAAATCTTTTTTTTAAATTTTTTTTTTTTTTTTAGAGTTTGAAGCTTAAAACAGTATCTTGAATTATTTAACTCTTTGCTGGCCAATGCGACGCCTGTGACCTTTGATCCTTTGCGTTTTGTGGAAACCAAGGAACATTTTTCCGGTAAAAATGCTTGTCTGTATTGAATGCGCGCGCCTTTATCTAATATTTGGATAGTGTTCCAAAGCTTTGACCTTGTATCGTATAATCTACTATTGTAACGAAGTTGATTGTTTTTTTTTTTAATGGCATATCAATCATTTTTCTTTTCTTTTTTTTGCCTTGTATTATGGAGATTAAAGAGATAAGATAAAACCAGATGAAAATAAATAAAACCAAATAAAAATAAATAAAACCAAATAAAATGAAATAACATTTTTTTTAAAAAAGAAGACACAAAAAATGACAATTTTCAAGGGGGCTTCAGACAGGAACAACCCTCTGGGCGGGTGCGGGAAAAAAAGCCCTGCTTCTTGGCACCAAAAAGGAATCTTTTTCTTTTAGACAGGGAACGTTGCTGGGTGCACATGCTATTGACTGGCTCAGGGAAGTAAATCCTTCTCCAAGAAATAGTTGTGAATCTATCAATAAAAGTCTAACCGTAAAAGTACAATTTTTATCTCCTCTCTTCTCTAATTCCTTTTCACCCACAAAAAAGAGAACAACTTATAATTGGGTTTACGAAAGAAATCAGCGAACGCGCACCAAATAACCAAAAACTTAATCCCACCAAAACACCTACCTAGTATAAGTTGTTATGATATATTCTATTATTGTAACGAAGTTAGTTGTTTTTTTTATTGTTTGTTTTGCGGTATATCAATCTTTTTTCTGGTCATTCCGTAATAATCTATTGTATATATTAGCTCAGTCGGTAGTGCGTTTGGCTAGAAACCACAAGGTTCCTAGTTCGATACCGGCCCTCGCCAACTCAGCGTATGAGTAGCACAAGGATCTGTGCGGCAAAGTAAGGAGCTGATGGTAGGTGTGGCGCTCCACTCAGACGCAAAAATCTCCTTGTCTAGCGTTAGCAAAAAGGGGATAGACTCCCTAGCTGATTTGCTGATACCGACTTTAGGCCCCCTGACGACTTACTTTTATATATATACAACACGCACACATTCACATCACATACACCAGTGTCAACACACACACACACACATATATATATATTATATATATATATATATATATATATATATCTCAAATGAAGCGAGAACTATTTCATAACGTATTTGATTGTTCATTTATAAGGCGATTTTGTCTGAAGATAGTCATATAATGATTTGAAATCCAGCGGTAATGAACCAACCATTTAAATGTATAGATTATAATAATGATAATGATAATATCTAATAATATATATATATATATATATATATATATATACAGTGGTGGATATATATATATATATATATATATATATTATATATAATTATGAGCTTTGAACAGTTCTTGCTACAATTTCGTCTAAAACACGAAGCTGAGGAGAAAACGTAATAAGTTTGAAGTGTAATCAAATACTAAACAGTATTCCCTTACTTTTTCACCACTAGTTATCAGTTTAACAAATTCTCAATTTTAAACGACATCCAACATTGTCTCAAATTTGGCAGTTGAATTTACACGTTTATCCTCCGTCAGTTAATTCAAATCTAACATAACCGAACTAATCCTTCGTTATTCGTCTCCTCTCAGTTATCTTGTCAGTTAATTAAATTTTACACCATTGACTGGACGCATCGTTTGCTGGAATTAATTTTTATTGGATGGAACGTTGTGAATAGACAATGGATGACACGACGAGGCTGTAATGTCATCTGATATTTCTGTTAATGGTTAAGGAAGTCCATTAAGTGACATGCAATTCCATATCAATGAATTGACTTGATTTCTTTTTTAACAACGTCTTATCTCATTCCTGATGAAGCATAGATGATTTTGCCATATATATAATAATAATATATATCTATATAGTATATATGTGTGAGTGTGTATGTGTGTGTGGTGTGTGTGTGTGTATGTGTGTGTGTGTGTTGTGTGTGTGTGTATAGTATGAACAAAAAGTGATAAGACTAAACAGGAATATTTCTTATATGTTTTTATTCTCAACTAGTTTCGATCTTAGGTCATCGTCAGGGGGAGATTTCTTTGTTTGAAGAAATGTGTTTTTAGATAGTTTATTTTGGAAAGGGAGCATTATAAAGAATTATAGAAATTGAATATTTTTGAGGGTTTGACATGCTATTATAATCCGGGTAGAGGAGTTGTATTAGTACTGTGTGTTGTGTGTGTTGTGTTGTGTGTTGTGTGGGTGTGTGTGTGTGTGTGTGTTTTAAAAACTCTAACGGACAATTCTTGTCGGACGAGTTTTGTTCGATCTTTTCTAACTGTCTGGTTCATGCTTTTTATATCCGGGTGGAATTGGTGTGGGAAATCCACGCAAAGTTTTTTTTTCATCGAAAGCGCTTTTCTGAAACGTCTTTGTGCAATCCTCAGGTGTGAAACTGTGGAATGTTTTCGTTGTCTCAGCTTTTAAAAACAAGTCCGTAGCAGTAGGAATTAGTAGTAGGAGTGGTTTAAACGGAACTTGTGAGCCCTCTTTACTACTAATGTCCTAGCCTTGTTTAAAAAAGCGAGACCAACAGAAACATTCCACGCAGTTTCCACACCTGATGATGGCACAAAGACGGGCAGAAAGCGCTCGTGAAAAACTCTGGTGATTGCTACCAATTCTACCCGGAAAAAATACTGCCAATATATATATATATATATATATATATATTATATATGGTTCACCATATTGATGGGACACATTTTAAATGCTAATTTCTCAGAGTTATAAAATGACACAGAGTACTAAATATATCTCTTACATAACTGATACAAAGGAGATTTACATGTTATCTAAAGATTTGAAATATTACCTTAAGTTTTTATTACTTTCAGGTATTAATTTTGGTGATCCTCATAATGGCGTGGAGTCCAAAAATAAATTGCATATGTAGTGGAAGAATACTTCTAACCCCAGTGGTCTATTTTTCTGTGGGGTTACCTGAAAGATCGGGTTATACGCAGGCAGGCTCACACGTCAGCGGAACTGAAAGAAAGCACTCGTTGAGAGTAACAGCTATTCCAGTTGATATGCTAAACACACTTTATGTGATATGAAAAATCGAGCTCTCGAATGTTTCGTCGTGATAGTGACCATCTCAAGGAAATAATATTCAAATCTTGATTACATTTCAAACTCCTACGAATCAGAATATATGAATACATGTTTAGTCTTCTGTGTTGCTTTTGTACGCTGAGAAAATAGCAATTTAAAATGTGACCCTATCATTAATTCCACCTATAATAATGAAGGTCTGCAAATACAGAAAAATGTTTACATTATATATATATTAATATAAATATATATATATATATATATATATATATATATATATATATATGAACGAACTGCTTAAGTGGACGTTCTCGCTGTGAACAACACATGTGTGAGCCGACTAACAAAAATCTTACACCTTAGCTGCTGTACGGATTCCTGGACGTCCGTACGGAGACCTGCCAAATAAACTGAAATGTCCTGGATCTGTTGCGAGCGCCCACCCGGCCCAAAAATAAAACCACAAAAAGCTAACCACCCTAACTCGGTTTTTGGTACATTTTTAAAAATTAGATAAATATAGTACTGTATTGTATAAAAACACATAAAATAATATAATGAATTATATGCTGCAACATGTTTAATGTTTATTTTAATTTTATAAATAATATTTTTCTTTAGCATAATAAAATTTTTGGAAACCTAACCAGTGAACTTATTACACAAAGTAAAGTAAAGTCAACGGAGTGTCCTATTGTCGGTATCAGCGCAGCGCTTAGACCAGGGAGATTGTTTTTGAAGTCTGAGGTGGATCACCACATCTACCATCAGCTGCCCCACTTTACGCACATCAGACCCCTGTGCTACTTATTACGCTGATTTGGCAAGGGCCGATATTGAACCCAGAATATTGTGGGCCGGATGCTCTAAACCGACTGAGATGCATATATAAAGCTTGCCTCGTACCTCACGGTTTTTTACTCCAGTAAATACAGTGATACATTGACCTACGAGTGACCTAGTTACGACAGCTGGTCCATCGGTTGATTTTTTTGGTTTGTATTGTGGTTAAAATGTGAGGTACGAGCAGCTTTCTATATGCATCTCAGTCGGTAGAGCCAATGCCGGCACAATATTACTGGGTTCAATATCGGCCCTTGCCAATCCGCGTATAAGTAGCAGCAGGGGTCTGTTGCGGTACAAGTGGGAGCTGATGTAGATGTGGTGATCCACCTCAGACTCAAAACAATCTCCCTGGTCTAGCGCTGGGCTGATACGAAATAGACACTCCGTTGACTTTACTTTACTTGTGTAATAAGTTCACTGTTTAGGTTTCCAAAAATTTTATTATGCCTAAAGAAAAAAATTTTTATAAATAAAATAAACATTTAAACATGTTGCAGCTATAATTCATTATATTTTTATTTTATCGTGTTTTTTATAACAATACAGTAGCTATTTATCTAATTTTAAAATGTAGCAAAACGAGTTAGGGTGGTTAGGCTTGTTTGTGGTTTTTATTTGGGGGGTGGGGCTCGAACAGATTCAGGACATTTCAGTTTAATTTGGTCAGGTCTTCCGTAGCGGCGTTTCCAGAATCCGTAGCAGAGCTAATTGGTGTAGATTTTTTGTTAGTCGGCTCACAACTATGTTGTTGTTCACAGGAGAAGTCACTTAAGAGTTCGTACATATATATATATATAATATATATATATATATATATATATATATATATATTATATATATATATATGTAAACATTTTTCTTATTTGCAGACCCTTCAATTATATGAGGGTGGACATCTAAATGATAGGTCACATTTTAAATGCTATTTTCTCAGCGTACAAAGCAACACAGAAGACTAAACATATTCATTATACTTCTGATTCGTAGGAGTTTTAAAATTGTAATCTACAGATTTGAATATTAAAATTGTCCTTGAGATGGTCACTATTCACGACGAAAACATTCGGAGCTCGATTTTTCATATCAACATAAAGTGTTTGTTTAGCATATCAACTGGAATAGCTGTTATCTTCACGAGTGGCTTTCTTTCAGTTCCGCTGACGTTGTGGAGCCTGCCTGCGTATACCGATCTTTCGTAACCCACAGAAAATAGACCACTGGGGTTAGAGTATTTCTTCCACTACATATGCTAATTTATTTTGGACTCCACGCCATTATGAGGATCACCAAAATTAATACTGAAAGTAATACAAACTTCAGGTAATATTCAAATCTTAGATAACATGTAATCTCCTTTTGTTGCAGTTATGTAAGAGATATATTTAGTACTCTGTGTCCATTTTTATACTCTGAGAAATTAGCATTTAAAATGTGTCGCCATCAATATGGTGAACCATATATATATATTATATATATATATATATATATATTGGCAGTATTTTTCCGGGTAGAATTGGTGTAGCACTATCCCCAGAGGTTTTTCACGAAGCGCTTTCTGCCCGTCTTTGGTGCCATCATCAGGTGTGGGAACTGGTGGACTGTTTTCTGTTGTCTCGCTTTTAAAAACAAGCAGTAGGAATTAGTAGTAAGAGGGGCTCACAAGGTTTCCCTTTAAACCACTCCTACTAGCTAATTCCTACTGCTACTGCTTGTTTTAAAAGCGAGACAACGAAAACAATTCCACCAGTTTTCACACTGATGTGGCACACAGACGTTCAGAAAGCGCTCGTTGAAAAACCTTTGGTGGCATTCCTACACCAAATTCCACCCGGAATTATTAAAAAGAAATGACCAGACAGTTTTAGAAGTCGAACAAAGCCTCCGACAAGAAATTGTCCAGTAGAGTTTTTTAACAACACACACACACACACACACACACACACACACACACACACACACACACAGACAAACTACTATACACTCTCTACGCCGGATTATAATCGCATGTCAAACCCTCAAAAAATATTTAATTTCTATATATTCTTTTATAATGCTCCCTTTCAAAAAACTATCCATAAAAACAATTTCTTCAACAAGAAATCTCGCCCTGACGATGACCTAAGATCGAAACTAGTTGAGAATAAAAATAACATATAAAGAAATATTCCTGTTTGTCTTAATCACTTTTTGTTTCATACTATACACACAGCACACACACACACACACACACATACACACTGTTTTTCAGAGCACACACAACACCCACATACACACCACCAACATTATATATATATATATATAATATATAATATATATGGCAAAAATCATCCTATGTCTTCATCAAGATAATGAGATAAGACTTGTAAAAACCGAAAATCAAGTCAATTCATGAATATGGAATTGCATTCACTTATGGACTTCCTTAACTCATTACAAGAAATATCAGATGACATTACGCCTCGTCGTGTCATCCATTGTCGTATTCACAGACGTTCCATCCAATAAAAATTAATCCAGCAACGATGGCGTCCAGTCATGGTGTAAAATTTTATTAACTGACAAGTAACTGAGAGGAGACGAATAACGAAAGGATTCGTATCGGTTATGTTTAGATTTGAATTTTTACTGACGAGATAACGTGTAAAATTCACTGCAAATTTGAGACAATGTTTGAGAATGTCGTTAAAATATGAGAAATTTTTAACGATAACTAGTGGTGAAAAATAAGGGAGATACTGTTTAGTCATTTGATTACACTTCACTTTATTACGTTTCTGCTCAGCTTCGTGTTTTAGATCGAAATGTAGAAGAACCTGTTCAAAGCTTCATAAATATATATATATATATATTATATATATATTATATATATACGCACCAACTGTAAATATATATATTATTATATATATATATATATATTAGTATTATCATTATCATTATTATAATCTATCATTTAATGGTTGGTTCATTACCGCTGGCTTCAAATCATTTATATGACTAATCTTCAGACAAATCGCCTTATAAATGACATCAAAATACGTTATGAATAGTTCTCGCTTTCATTTGAGTATATATTATATATAAATATATTATATATATATATATATGTGTGGTGTGTGTGTGGTGTGTGTGTGTGTGTGTGTATGTGTGTGTGCGGTGTATATATATAAAAGTAAGTCGTCAGGGGGGCCTAAAGTCGGTACTCAGCAATCGAGGCTAGGGAGTCTATCGCCCTTTTTGCTACGATAGACCAAAGGAGATTTTTTGCGTCTGAGGTGAGCACCACACCTACCATCAGCTCCTTACTTTGCCGCACAGATTCCCTTGTGCTACGTCATACGCTGAGTTGGCGAGGGCCGGTTATCGAACTAGGAAGCCTTGTGGTTTCTAGCCCAAACGCACTACGACTGAGCTAATAATATACAATAGATTATTACCAGAACTGACCAGAAAACGATTGAATATACGCAAAACAAACAATAAAAAAAACAACCAACTTCGTACCATACTAGAATAATATCATAACAACTTATACTAGATGTAGGGTGTTTTTGGTGGGATTAAGTTTTTGGTTTTTGGTGCGCGTTCGCTGATTTCTTTTCGTAAACCCAATATAAGTTGTCTTCTTGTTTTTGTGGTGAAAAGGAATTAGAGAAGAGAGAGATAAAAGATAGTTGTACTTTACGGTTAGACTTTTATTGATACGATTGCACACTATTTCTTGGAGAAGGATTTACTTCCGCTGAGCAGTCAATAGCATGTGCACCAGCAACGTTCCCTGTCTAAAAGAAAAAAGATTCCTTATTTGGGTGCCGAAGAAGCAGGGCTTTTTTTTCCCGCACCCGCCGAAAACAGAAATAAAAAAAAAAAACAAGAAACAAAAAAAAAAAAAGAAGAGCGAGGGGTTGTTCCCGTCCTGAAAGCCCCCTTGATTGTCATTTTTTTGTGTCTTCTTTTTAAAAAAACATGTATTTTCATTTTATTTTGGTTTTATTTATTTTTATTTGGTTTTTATTTATTTTCATCTGGTTTTATCTTATCTCTTAATCTCCATAATACAAGGCCCAAAAAAAGAAAAAAAAATGATTGATATGCATTAAAAAAAAAACAATCAACTTCGTTACAAATAGTGATTATACGATACAAGGTCAAAAGCTTTGGAACACTATCCAAATATTTAGACCTAAAGGCGCGCGCATTCAATACAGACAAGCATTTTTTACCGGGAAATGTTCCTTGGTTTCCACAAAAAACGGCAAGGATCAAGAGGTCACAGGCGTCGCATTGGCCAGCAAAGAGTTTAAATAATTCAAGATTACTGTTTTAAGCTTCAAACACTCTAAAAAAAAACTAAAAATTTAATACAAAAAGATTTAAATAAAATTGAAAGAGCAGCATAAATCTAAAGCATGTTTGATTTGATAAAGCAATCAAATGAAACGAACAAAATCGGAATTTTACAAATCGAACACAAAAGTATCATCCAAACAAAAATCAGAATTTAAATAATGAAAATAAGAAAAAAAACTTGAACGTTTCGTTTCGTTTTGATTTTTTTTTTGATTGGACTTAGACAAAATGGAATTCGTTAGAGAAACAGCTTTCAAGAAAGACATGCATGGCGTCTTGCCGATGCAACAGAAAACACACATACATATATAAACGCACATCATATATGCATATAATACATTGAAATATAAATATATTACTAAATTATATATATATATATATATAATATATACTATTCGTTAAAATATATGCCTTGGTCCACTGTCGGAAAATAAAATTGCAGCACCATGAAAAGGATTACTAGGATCAGTAAATACGTTTGTTCAAAAGTACCTTTCTTCCTCTTTTTGATGTACCCCTGCTTCATATATAATAATATATATATATATATATATATATATTATACCTAGAAAAGAGACAGACAGTGAGAGAGAGCGAGAGAGAGGGGGGAATGAATAAATAAACGTTTTAGTTTATATTTATTGCAATGGAACAATTTTGCTACCCATATGGTTTCCTTGCTGCTGGTGGCAGTCATCGG
>CM042159.1:45115817-45128857 GCA_023376005.1 Doryteuthis pealeii | reverse complement strand
AAACAGTGTTGTATACAGAATAAATTTGATCTATCAAAGATAAAAATGTAATAATTGCATAGATATTCAGTGCAAATTTGAATATATTCTTTATTATTATTTATATGATTTTAATGCTCTTCACAAAAAATCATGACTTGTAACATTGTTGATATTTAAATATCTTTTATCTAAAATGTTACTTCTAAAATAATGACTTAACAATTTGAGATTCTCTTTCATATGTAATAAATCATGTATAAAATGATGCTTCACATTTGCTTATATATCAAGGGGAGATAAGTTAAATATGTTAATTTTCTTGTGTTTCTATTACTTAGTTATGTAGACCATTTTTTAGGATTAAAGCATTTGTTTGATTTTGAAATTATTACATACAATGTTTAATAAAATAAGAATAGTGATATAGTATTCTACAATTTCAATACTGAGTTAATTTCAAGTTATGTTGTATTAATGAATTAAAATCTTCGAATATAAATCAAATCTTTATAATTTTTGCACAAGAAGAAGGAACCGTTGATATTAAATGTGTACATATACTAACTTTGTTTTATTTCATAGTTTCATCCGGACATACGTAGCAATAGCATAATTTTACAGATCGCTGCCGTCCCCCACAATCCTATAACCTCACCACTTTTCCTCTCATGAGCCCTCAAATGACTCATCAAAACCCGCTGCAGATCCACAGAGTTTGATGCAAATATGACATAGGAAGGACATCCTTCTCGTTGTATCAGATTAATCAGATGACATACATACATACATACATACATAGCAACTGCCCTTTATATATGTATAGATTTACCCAACCCGTTAGTAACGGGTAGGCATTGTCGCATAGGGCCAAGTTCGAGTCATAGTAGTTCTCTTCTGTTTCTCATTCCGGGGTCACATCAGTTTCCAGTCAAAACCCGGAACTTCCGTTTTTTATTTTAAAATCTATTTCCGGGGCCTTTTTCGGTCAAATACTGGCACTCTCTTGAGTGTTTACCCTTATAACACTTAAACATTTGTTCTTATTTCTTTTTCTTCTCTTCTCCTTTCAATCCCCACATTCCCCGTAGACCCGTAGACCACAATAATTATCCTACAGGCATCCAATGAAGATCGAACTCGCCGTTCAGTTGTAATGAATCTGCGACACTAGCTTGCTAACCATTACACAACGATAGGAAGCCATAGTGCCCAACCCCAGGTAAAATGTGGCAGATTTTAAACAAATGAATTCAGAGTTTTCCTTTCCATAGATCCGTAGGAAATTGAGTTAAAAGCATGGACTGTTTGCATTTACATAGCGCTAATAACATTGGGAAAGGTACGAATCCAACTATTCCTCTGCAGCTATGAGTAATAGCAGGACAGACTGGGCTCTTTAACCTTGATTTAGCAACGGATCTATGGAAAGGAAAACTCTGAATTCAATTTTGTTAAAATCTGCCACATTTTACCTGGGGTTGGGCACTATGGGCTTCCTATCGTTGTGTAATGGTTAGCAAGCTAGTGTCGCAGATTCATTACAACTGAACGGCGAGTTCGATCTTCATTGGATGCCTGTAGGATAATTATTGTGGTCTACGGGTCTACGGGGAATGTGGGGATTGAAAGGAGGAAGAGAAGAAAAAGAAATAAGAACAAATGTTTAAGTGTATAAGGGTAAACACTCAAGAGAGTGCCAGTATTTGACCGAAAAATGGCCCCGGAAATAGATTTTAAAATAAAAACGGAAGTTCCGGGTTTTGACTGGAAACTGATGTGACCCCGGGATGAGAAACAGAAGAGAACTACTATGACTCGAACTTGGCCCTATGCGACAATGCCTACCCGTTACTAACGGGTTGGGTAAATCTATACATATATAAAGGGCAGTTGCTATGTATGTATGTATGTATGTATGTCATCTGATTAATCTGATACAACGAGAAGGATGTCCTTCCTATGTCATATTTGCATCAAACTCTGTGGATCTGCAGCGGGTTTGATGAGTCATTTGAGGGCTCATGAGAGGAAAAGTGGTGAGGTTATAGGATTGTGGGGGACGGCAGCGATCTGTAAAGATTATGCTATTGCTACGTATGTCCGGATGAAACTATGAAAATAAAACAAAGTTAGTATATGTACACATTTAATATCAACGGTTCCTTCTTCTTGTGCAAAAATTATAAAGATTTGATTTATATTCGAAGATTTTAATTCATTAATACAACATAACTTGAAATTAACTCAGTATTGAAATTGTAGAATACTATATCACTATTCTTATTTTATTAAACATTGTATGTAATAATTTCAAAATCAAACAAAATGCTTTAATCCTAATAAAATGGTCTACATAACTAAGTAATAGAAACACAAGAAAATTAACATATTTAACTTATCTCCCCTTGATATATAAGCAAATGTGAAGCATCATTTTATACATGATTTATTACATATGAAAGAGAATCTCAAATTGTTAAGTCATTATTTTAGAAGTAACATTTTAGATAAAAGATATTTAAATATCAACAATGTTACAAGTCATGATTTTTGTGAAGAGCATTAAAATCATATAAATAATAATAAAGAATATATTCAAATTTGCACTGAATATCTATGCAATTATTACATTTTTATCTTTGATAGATCAAATTTATTCTGTATACAACACTGTTTTTTAAAACCTTTTGTAAAATGAATATGAATTAATAGATATCAAATTGTATTACTAAATTTGGTGTGACTATTAAAAACTATAAAGTTAGGTCTAAACATTAAGCTTATAACAAAAGTTACATTATGAATATAAAATAATGTCTAAGCGTTATTATACTTATATTATATAAGAAAATAACATTATTTCAGTATATTTCATGAACACTAGTAAATATTTAATTACATTATTCTGTGTATTAGAAGGTTAAAATATACTTAGAAACAGCATTGAAATTCTACTTTAAAATGTCCAGCATTTGTAAATCTCAAAAGTAAACAAATCCTACTATATGTAAAGGAATACTTGTTTTTTAAGAGTTTTTTTTACATACATATATATGATATAAAGTATGCCTATCTACTATGAATAATTTGCACACTTTTATAAGATAGCAATCTACCCAATGGGTTAAATGAATGGCTTGGTAAAAAAAAGTCCCCAAAGAGTTACCAATTATAATAGACATTTGAAGAAGGTTTGAGGATATGAGAACTGTTGTACCACAAGGCGGAAAGATACACAGAAGAATGACGTGATTAATACCTTTATTAAGCACCAACATCCGGTGCAAAACGGATACATACAAACACAGAACAAATAAGTACAAACAATCAACAAGACAAAACTTACACTAAGTAGAGGAGGGTCAATTTAGCATAGCCAACGCAGCAAAGTCAGTCTGAATATTAATCAGCTAATTAATCCACATTAATCGTAGGCTATTATATGGCTATGAACCAGTCCATCTGGTAGAATACTGAAGGGGTGTTAGCTACTCTACAACAACTAAAACGTGACTATAATAACCAACATATTACGAATGTTGATTTAATCTCTACAGATGATGACGCTCTATCGCGTGTGGGGGGGGGGCTAAGAATACGCCCCGGTGTACAGAAATAAGATCCCAGCCAACTCAGCGCATGAGTAGCACAGATCGGGTAATCTGATCTGTGCGGTAAAGTAGAAAGCTGAACAATAGTTGTGATGCTCCACCTCAACAAAAACAATTTCCCTGGACTATCGCTAGCGAAAAGTGGATAGACTCCCTCGATGTTCGACTGATACCGACAATTGACCACTCCACAAACTTTTTACTTTACTTATCTGATGAGAGTGGAGTACCAATTACTCCCCGGTCCACTCTGATCTAGATTGGTAGTACCTGTTAGAGTCCCATCTACAGGTCGAATAGATGTATTTAAAAATTATTCATATTTGATTAGACTCTGCACAACAACAACAACAAAACTCTTAAGAAAACTGCACAAAAACTGTAAATAAGAATATGCAATGAACACGATTTCCTCACCTCTGGGCATAAAATAACCCAAGACGGGTTGACATGCCATTAAAATCAGTCAATCTACAGGTAATGGAAGACTATAACCTAATTAAAGTAAGCACACCTAGTCTTCTTTGAGCCGAACAACATTTATCAAATTTTCCTGTCCACTTATGAAAACATTTTACGAAATCATCTTTAGAGATTTCGACCAGTTTCTCACGTTTTATGTAATCTCGTCCAGGGGCAATTTCAGTGGTCAGTTTTAGCTTTCGGAAAAGACCAGTAATCGCAGACAACTTAAAACGCATTATGTTATTCCTCAGACCCCTTTGGCAGTAGTCAATTTCACAGAAGATGAGGGTGAGTTTTTTTTTAAGTTTGTATCTATTCTGAAGTTCTCTCTCTCTCTCTCTCTCTCTCTCTCTCTCTCTCTCTCTCTCTCTCTCTCTCTCTCTTCTATATATATATATATATATATATAATTTTTTTTCTCACATATCCTGGATTTCTCTTTTCCACAGTCTTTATACCTTGATAGAGGGTGAATGTTCACCTGAAATATCGGAATAAATCAAACCAGGGACTGCTGGATATTGAAACTCTGTTGTTTTTTTTGTATTTTGTTTTTTTTTAAATGTTTTTTTTTGTTCACTTGTTCATTTCCATGCTTTATAATACCAAACAACAACGTTCACAAGAACAAAGTTTATACACAATCAACTTTATATATATATATATATATATATATATATATATTATATGTAGAAATGTGAGGAGGTTAATCCGACAGTATGTGGAGAAAAGTAGACAAACACGGGATGTTGTGGAAACTTGATGTTTATTGTCGACGGTGAAACGTTTCGGTCTCTTATTAGACCATCTTCAGGACTTGGATATAGTTCTTACTCCAATGATGAAAATTCTCAAAATTTCGGCACTCCCCATTCCAGAGAGAAAAAGAATCCACTAACCACCCCCAACTACACCTCCCCCTACTGACGACCTTCCGTTTTCAGCATTTTGAGAATTTCCATCATTTTATTTTTTTAAATTTTCCATCATTTTATTTTTTTTAAATTTACATTTTTCAGTTAACTTTAAACCATGTATCATTGAAAATCTGTGTTTACGCTTCAAAAATATGTGGTTCAAAGTTAACTGACTTGAAAAAATGTTAAAGTTTTAAATAAAATAACTGGTGCATTATATTTTTATTCAATAATATATCAACACTGAAAATTTCATTAAATTCGGTTAATTCCCTGATTTTTTTTCTTTCGACGGGGGGACATACAATGGTGGAATTTAGGTCCGTTAAGTTCGATTTAACCAGACTTAGATAGATACAGTTTTAGATTGAGAGATAGATAAATAGGTAGATATAAGAATAGATTGAGATAAATAGAAAAAAGATTTAGATAGATAGATACTTTAAATATACGCTCCTACATTTAGGGCACTGATATATGTCGTCAGCGATGTAGTATGCATGGGTCACTGGGAAGTTTCGAGTCTTTCAGCATCATACTTCCCTCGCCAGGCCTGTCCTATCAGAGATATTCAAACTCTGATCCATTAATTAACAGACGTTTGACTTTTATTGTTTTTGGACGAGTGTAAAATTCTCTACTACGCGTCTGATTGGCTGGCGCTAACAACCAGTCAAATGCACGGCACATTCTATTTAAGTGGTTTACGTGGACAATAACACTTTTTCTTTCTTTAAAACGGATTACCAGCTTTAGAGAGCAAAAGGTAAGTCAACCCTTGAATATTATACATAATTACATGGTTGTAATATTTTTTTAAAGTTTCATTGTAATAGTAATGCTTGTTTGGATTTAGCTATTCTTACCTCGAAGACACCTCCAGATAAAAATTAAAACTGGAATTAGTTAAGAAACGCTATACCAATTACATCGTCTCAATGTTGTGATACTAAAGATACTCAAATAAGACAAATACGAATGATTAAATTAATACATGTTATATCTACTAATAAAATATAAAATATTAGAATTAGAATTTTACGTTTTCCTCTCGCGTTATTTAACGTTACGAATTTTGACTATTTATTCACAATTAATATGTATAGCTACATAAACGTTTTTTCTTGGTCATTAAACTACACCCGAGTAAATGAATTTCCGATTGGTTTCATAAAATAAAACGAACATTTCATACACCCACCTTTTTCCCTTCCCCCCACCTTTTCTCTTCTCCCCACCTTTTCTCTTTCGAAATTTAATGTAATCGTTAATCTTCAATCATTACGAACAATCTCCAATGAATAAACAAAACAACATTTAGAGTGTATTTAACGTTTTAAAAATTTAATGACTTTCCAATTACGAAATAAAAAGGGGGAAAAATTAGCGCGTATCTAACATAAAAAAAATTGTAATGACTTCCAAATTACGACAAAAAAATTAGCGTATCTAACGTTTAAAAAAATTCTAATGACTTCCCAATTACGACAAACAAATTAGAGCGTATCTAACATTAAAAAAATTTTTAATGACTTCCCAATTACGACAAAAAAAAATAAGAGCGTATGTAACGTTAAAAAATTTTTAATGACTTCCCATTTACGAAAAAAAAAATTAGACCGTATGTAACGTTAAAAAAGTGTTAATGACTTCCCAATTACGACAAAAAAATTAGAGCGTATCTAACGTTAAAAGATTTTGTAATGTCTTCCCAATTACGACAAAATAATTAGCGTATCTAACGTTAAAAAAATTTTAATGACTTCCCAGTTACGACAAAAAAATTAGAGAGTATCTAACGTTAAAAAATTTTAATGACTTCCCAGTTACAACAAAAAAATTAGAGCGTATCTAACGTTAAAAGATTTTTTAATGACTTCCCAATTACGACAAAATAATTAGCGTATCTAACGTTAAAAAAATTTAATGACTTCCCAGTTACGACAAAAAAAATTAGAGCGTATCTAACGTTTTTAAAAAATTAATGACTTCTCAATTAAAAAAAAAATTAGAGCGTATCGAACATTTTTATGAATTGATAATTAATTTTTAATGAATTCTAAACCCCACCACCACCCACCAAGTAACCCCCCATAAAATATCGTTTTTTGTTTTTTGTTTTTTAAATAAATTTAAATATTATAACCACTTAATTACCTTCTATAATTTTGGATGTTCAAATTAATAATGTTATATACTGATAAATATAAATGTTAAAATTAGAACGTTACGTCTTCGCCACCCCCACCCCGCGTTATTTAACTTTACGAATTTGTACTATTCACAATTAATATGTATAAATAAATAAAAGGTTTTTATTACTCATTAAACTACACTCGAGTAAATAAATTTCCGATTGGATTGACTTGGATTGACCGCTAAAATAAACGAACAATCATGAACACATTTTTCCCTTTTTATCTCTCAAAAGTTAATGTAATCGCTAATCTAATATAAGAACAGACTGTGATAGATAGAAAAATGTTTAGATAGATAGATAGATAGATAGATAGATAGATTAGAAAAAGTTTTAGGTGGATAGATAGATAGATAAATAGAAAAAGTTTTAGGTGGATAGATAGATAGATAGGAAGATATAAGAACAGATTGAGATAAGATAGATGAGCTGGAAACCGGTTGGGTTTCCATTGTTGCAACAGTCCATGATTATATTGATGCTTCTATTTTGAAAGGATTGAAGTATTTTAATAAACGTTTCATATGCAGTTTCGAATATAAAAAATGATCAAGACTCACGAGTTTCATGTAGCTGATCCCTGGGTGAACCAGTATTGACACGTATCTAAATACAACAAAATACTTAATTTAACTGTATTGCCATATTTGTATTTTTCGGGCAATTTAGATTATTTACTGTATCGTTTAACATGCTTTACCTGAGTAGGGGGGGGGTGAAATACCTTGAAGAAATTGGTATCAGTGTTTAAAAAATACATTAACGTACAGTTGGTACCACCAAAATACGTCACGTGATCAGTTTAAGCCATATTGAAGAGAGAAACGTAAATATTTTTTAACTTTTTTTTAAGAATCTCATAAAAAAGAAATAATGAACATAAAGAGTTGTTACAAAAAAAACAGTTAATTCAAAGATCAAATTATCCCATAGGGAAAAATTACTCACTGTTATCTTGGAAAATAAGTAAAACAGTCCGTTTTTTACAACAGGGCCAGTTTCTTTATTTATATTTTTAGCAGAATTCTGTATTCATGGTTCTTTTACTTAAAAAAAAAAACTCTGGCTTATGGATATTTTTAGCAGAATTCTGTATTCATGGTTCTTTTACTAAAAAAAACTCTCGCATAGAAACTAAAAATCTTCTGATATAATTATTCAGACTCTTATCTTTATAGAAAAAAAGTAAACATCGTTTTTTGTCAGTTTATTTTTTCATATTTCATAAAATAAAATAGAGGAGAGTAGACCTCGTAAAAAATATTTCCCCTTATATATTTTAGGAAAAAAACTATTTCAGACATATTTTCATCAAAGGTTAAGTAATATGGAATTTTTTTGAAAATCGGACCATTAATCTATTTTTCATATAATTTTTTAAGAAAAGCTCTAGTCATAACTTGTTTTTGGCTTGTAAATTTCAATTGATTTGACGATGCAAAAATGTAAACATAGTTTTTCGTTTATAATTTTCATTACTTCCATAAGCGGATTTTTTTTTTTTTTAATTATCAGGAGTTTTTTAAATCTTTCTTCTTACGAATGGACACAATTTTTTTTTAAGATAATATTAACCTTTATGCAAGTTTCATTGTGTTAAATAAAGGTGGGGGTAAATTTCACAGGAAGATTTGGTGGTACGTTGACTTACGAGTTTAATTCGTTTCGATCGTACAACACTTTCTCGTATATCAAATCAATTTTCCCCATTGAATTGAACACAAACGCCATTAATCCGTCCCAGTTTACCCCAAAAGAAGACTCGAATTTTTGTCAGTTTTTTTTATAAGAAAAATATCACTAAAAAAAATAGAATGCAATGGATTATCTACTGTAATATCTTAATGTTTATTTCATAAAATAATATTTTCTTTGACGTAATGAATTTGGAAATTTAAATGTTTTTAGTGAACTTATAAGCAAAAGCGTATCTGAAGCTCGCTGGTACCTCAAATTTTAGATCACAACAACGTTCGAGTGAGTGACAACTCTTAACTTGGAAAACTCGTAGTTGGGTCACTATCTATCTATATGTTTATCTATCTACACACACACACACACAACACACACACAATATATATATATATCCCGTCTTTTCCTATATAATATATATATATATATATATATACATATATATATATAGGGGGATATATATATATATTATATATATATATATATATTATATATATCCCAGTCTTTTCCTATATATATATATATATATATATAATAAATAAAGATAAATATATAGGTTTTAACATATCTATTTATTGGGTGACAAGGAACTTCACAACCATTGGTTTCATGCGATGCATTCATCAGGTGAAGATGTTTCTTCACCTGATGTATGCCATCGCATGAAACCAATATGGTTGTGAAAGTTCTTGTCACCCAAAAAATAGAATGTAAAAACCTATATATTTATCTTATTATATTATATAACAAGCTCTATTTTATATTGAGCATCTACCAATTAATACTGCTTTGGTACACCATTCCAGCAAAAGCTGAATAGTGACCATCTCACACTACAGTATATATATATATATATATATATATATATATATATATATATATCAGTCTTTCCTATCTCTCTCTCTCTCTCTCTCTATATATAATATATATATATATATATATATATATATATATATATATATATATATATATTATCCCAGTCTTTTCCTATCTATCTATATATATTTCAGTGTTCCTATATATATATATTATATATATAATATATATATGTGTGTGTGTGTGTGTGTGTGTGAGTTGTGTGTGTTGTTTTCCTATCTCTCTCTCTCATCTATTATATATAATATATATATATATATATATATAATATTATATATCTGGTTTCCTATATATATAAATATATATATATATATATATCTGTGTTTCTATTATATATATATTATATATATATATATATATATCAGTGTTTCCTATATATATAGATATTATATATATATAATATATATAAATATATATATCTGGTTGTTTTTCTTATCTATCTATTATTATATATCATCAGGTTTCCTATCTTATATATATCCCAGTCTTTCCTATATATATATATATATATATATCAGTTTCCTATTCTATATATATATCCCCAGTTTTTTTTCCTATCTATCTATCTATATATATATATATATATATATCAGTGGTTTTCCTATCTAGTATATCCGTATCTCTCTCTCTCTCTCTCTCTCTCTATATATATAATATATATATTATATATATATATATATATATCAGTGTTTTCTGTTCTCTCTATATATATCTCAGTTCTTTTTCTATATATCTCTATTTCTAGACCAGTCTTTTCCTATCTATCTAATATCTCTAGACCGGTCTTTCTATATATCCATCTATCTCTCTATCTGTAATCAAGGACCCATGCACTTATTTCAACTCATTTTTCCTGGGACAATGCCGGGTATCCCAGCTTAATAGGTAAATAATTTCGTTATATATGGTTGGAAGTTTGGTAGTTAAATCAAAGAAAATTCTGTAAACATTATTAAACATCAGATTCTGTTTGATCAAACAAGATGTTAAAAGCTGAATAAATGAGATCACAGGAAATATGATGAAAAGACAATTTGCTTTAAAAGGAATTCAAAAATCTAATATAGACCATATGTTGTTTTCGGTTTCACAAACCATAGAAGACAGAGAGAGAGAGGGGGGAATAGGAAATTATTTAGAGAGAGAGGGAGAGATAGGTAAATATTTAGAGAGAGAGAGAGAGAGAGGGGGGGAATATTTATGTTTTTCGGTTTCACAAACCATAGAAGAGAGAGAGAGGGGAGAGAGAGGATGAGAGGAAAAGGAAATATTTAGAGAGAGGGAGATAGGAAAATATTTAGAAGAGAAGAGAGAGAGAGAGAGAGAAAATTTAGAGAGAGAGAGGAATTAAGGAAAATATTTAGAGAGAGAGAGGGATTGAAGGAAAATATTTAGAGGAGGGAGGGATTAAGGAAAATATTTTAGAGACAGAGGAGAGAGAGAGAGGGAGATAGGAAAATATTTTATGTTGTTTCAAAAACCATAAGAACAGAGAGAGAGGAAGAGAGAAGACAGCGGAAGATAGGAAATATTTAGAGAGAGAGAGAGAGAATAGGGAAAATATTTAGAGAGAGAGGGAGCATAGGAAAATATTTAGAGAAGAGAGAGATAGAAAATATCGTTAGAGAGAAGAGAGGAATTAAGAAAATATTTAGAGAGAGAGGGAGGAAGGAATAAGGAAAAATATTTAGAGAAGGGAGCATAGGAGAATTATTTTAGAGAAGAGGGGGAATAGAAAATATTTAGTTTTCCGGGTTTCACAAACCCATAACAGAGAGAGTGGGGATGAGAGAGAGAAGATAGGAAAAATTAGAGAGGAGGGGAGATAGAAATTTAGAGAGAGAGAGAGGGGGGGAGATGGAGAAAGTATTTAGATAGATAGATAGAATTTCTATATTGAAAATAGAAGATAGAAAAAAATAAACCAAACTGAGTAGATAGATAAAAATGAACAGACTGAAATAGATAGATAGGAATGCATGAACTGAGATACATTTGGAGAAAAATGAATAATATAAGGCCTAATAGATTGAATAGATAGATAATATATAGAAACATGCTTATTTAGAAAAAAGGAAAATACTTAGATAGAAGCGTTAAAATTAGAATAGGCGAACACTTAGAAGATAATATATAAACAGGCGATGAAATCGAAGTTATTTTTTCTATCTTTTTTTTTCTGGTTGGCACATTGTTGTCTCCCAAAGTCACACTGGAACATCTCATTATTAGTTGTTATTATATAAAGTTTAGTTTTTATAAGTTGTCTCTTTCGCTAAGACGTTCTTTATTTGCTAGTTATTTATCTGTCAGTTAGTTATGATAACGCCATTTTCTAAACGAACAAAAAGAAAAAAGATCGAGGTCCACCCGAGAGCTTAGATATGATCGAAAGGTACTTTAAAAGAGGCAAAGCCAAGATAGTTAAAATAGTAGTTTATACTTAGTGATGCGCAAAAAGGTTAATACTATATTACTGATTGTTAAATTTTGTAAATCTACAGCGAAGAATGTTCGAAATTTAAGATATGATATTTACAAATTAAATTCAGTATAATTATTTAATAGCCTTACATAAACATTCGTTCCGAGGAAATAACGTCTAATCGAGAAAATTGAGGGACTTGTTTAACATTTCTTCATGCATCCGGTTCTTCACGAACAGATCCAAACAGCAATTGAAACATTCTTTAACCATTTAATGACACACACTCAATAAAAATACAAAACTTCTGAATATATGGTAATGAGCGCTGAGTGAACACTATGGCTCTCGCTTTTCTTACACATCATTATTATGTAAGATGGGAAAGATATAAGATAAGAATAATAAATTGTTACGAATTGGGTTCCGATTTTGCTAAAGAATAAGAGATTACCTACGAGTGTATTACTTAACCTTGTTAGGATGAAAAATATTAGCTGTATGTGAAATAGTTATTTTTTTACTCTAGATCTAGATAATTATAATGTAGATAGAGTTGGAAATATTTTTTTTTCTGAATAGAGATGCTACTCTCTCAGTCTATTTATTAGATTTTATGAAAATAATGAAGAAAATAATAAAGATACGTAGATCAGAAAAACGAGAATTAGATTAGCTATTTTTCATGAATAAGAAAGATAATGATCCTGATAAATAATGGTATATTTCAAGATGAAGTTTATTAGGTTTACTATGTCGAGAGTGAGGAGTGTTTCTTTTTGAGTATGAAAAGAAGCGCATGAGAGTAACAGTAAATTCTGCTAAAAAATATCGCATAAAACTGAGGAGTTATTTTTGTTAAGTTAATAAGAAGA
>CM042159.1:45105660-45115717 GCA_023376005.1 Doryteuthis pealeii | reverse complement strand
GGAGAGAGATGACAAAATATACTTACAACATTCGTGTTTACACTTTTAACTTCCAGTGAATATATGTATATGCCCAACCCTCCTGCATAATTTTTTAAGCTGAGTTTAAAAAGTTTGAATTCAGTCTTACTTCTCTTGTGACAGGTTGCCATTCGAAAGGTAAAAGAGCCCAGTCAGCTCTACTGTTTACTTATAGGATTCATACATTCCCCAAGGTATTAGCGCAATTTCAAACGCAAACAACCTTGTCTAGGATTTGAACTCGATTCGCCGTCTCCAATTCCTAGGACGATTATGACATTAAATGGACAAAACATCTCTACCGAATATAAAGAAAATGGCAAGCACTTAACAAACCTCTTTTTTTTTCTTTATTTATTTATCTATTTTTTGTCAGCTCATATATATATATATATATATATATATATATATATAATAATACCAACCCCTCCACACGAGTAGGATGTGACAATGTCAGTTTCTTAAGCGTTTGAATTTAGAGTCTCCCTTTTCTATGACTGGTTGCCTAACCAAGGTTAAAAAGCCTAGTCTGTCCTACTATTTACTCATTGCCAGAGGGAGAGTAGTTGGAGGCATACCTTTCCCAAGTGTATTAGTGCTATGTGAAATGCAAACAGCCTTATCCAGGATTTGAACTCGCTTCGACGACTCCATTTCCTAAGACTCTAACCATTACACCACGCACTTCCAGTAAACATAAGGGGAAATTGCAACCACGTTTTAAAGTTTTTTCTCTTTTGTTTTTTGTTGTTTTTTCGTGTGATTTTTTATTTTATTCTATTTTATTTCTATTTTTTTTATCAGCTCAGAAAAGTTTCTAATATTGTTTTTTTTGGGGTTTTTTGGGGGTTTTTTTTTGTTTTTTGTTGTTGCTGCTGCTGCTGCTGCTGTTGTTGTTGTTTTTTGTTTGTTTTTCAAACACAGCACAAATTTTGTAGAAATCATCTCTTGGTGATTACCCAAACAGACATTGTCCACTACCTCCAGACTTTAATTATCTCTCAAAATTTTGCCCACGCCTTTTCGCCCTCCACACAGCCATTTATTTTTTTTAAGTACCCCGAATGTCACAAATAATAAAGTTGGTTTATGCAATATATTTATACAATGTATTCACACTTTTACTCCAGTGAATATATATAAAAATTGCAACCAAATATTAGAACTCCCTCCTTTTATGACCTCAGAAAAGTTACTAATATCTTGGGGGTGACTTTTTACGAAAGAAATTCAACTTTTTTCGATATCATCTCTTGGTGATTCCTCAAACAGATACTCCCTTGTACCTCCAGACTTTTTAATTACCTCTGAAAATGCAACCCAGTGTGTTTTTGTTCCAACCACTATTCACTTTTTTTAAAATACTCAGATGATAACAAATAACACAATACGACTTCACGTTGGGGGTCTGCTGCTATGTTCACCCAATTTGGGGGGCTGTCTGTATTGGTCTGTTGTATCAACCGTTTCTGCGACTAAGGATTTCCTTCCATGTAGTCTCTTCGACTCTTTTTCTGTTTTGAGGATTTCGGCCCCTGCTAGTTGCTGCTTCCGGATTTTGTCAGGGGGGACAACCCATCTTTTTCATTTAAGTTCCAAACTTGAAATATTTGGGTTTTTTTTTTTTAATTGTGTATGTTAAAATCTAATGAAAACACGACCTTATCGAGCCATTTTCACTATGTATTACCGTTTATTAAAAAGAAACTTGTTTGGTTTGATTGGTTTGTTTAGTTTTACGGCATATCAATCTCAGTGGGTCATTTAATGCCGATAAAGTTTTGAAATAAATCAATTCTTAATGGATAATACAATTTTTTTTATAAATACATTTTTCTATTTAACCCATAGATGGGACCCTAACAGGTACTACCACTCCGGGTCAGAGTGGACCAGGGAGCAATGGGGATGAAGGGGTGCTCCACATTCCCCAAAACCCCAAAACTGGAACCTCACCATCAGATAGAGTTTTAACGTCATTCCAGGACATGTAGACCCACAGCCACCGCCTTCTAGCACCCATATGATAAAAAAGGGTTGGGGCTTGCCATAAGGGCAATAGGGTTGGGAAATCATAATAGGTGCTAGGGCTTGACGTGACCAGCCGATTGATCGGAGGGGGCCTCTCCGACCGCCCGTCTAGCCCAAGATAGGGCCAAAGTGGAGTATTGCATGTCATGAACTACCATTCCACCTGGGCTCTATCCTTAAGCATCACGGGTCGCCACCCACGGCCCAACAGGTGGCCCCATTGGGGAGTCTTACCCCTCTGCAGAGGTGCAGTCGGTGCATTCTAACGCCCCAGCCGACAGAGCGGAAGAAACTTGTGAACAAACATTTAAAACTGGTAAAATAGCACTGCAAATGGTGTTTGGGATATGCTAATATATAATACCACAATATCTTAAGAGTGCCTAACATGAAAGCTTTAGGAAAATGAGAATATTATATTCAAAGACCTGTCCGGGCTACTGAAATCGTTCTTTGGGTCCTGTTCACGGTTTTACTCCAGTAAATACAGTGATACATTGACCAACGAGTGACCTAGTTACGAGCTGTCACTCGGTCGATTTTTTGGTTTGTATTGTGAGTTAAAATTTGAGGTACGAGCAAGCTTTATATATGCATCTCACTCGGTAGCGCATCCGGCTCGGAATCACAATATTCCGGGTTCAATATCGGCCCTTGTCAAATCAGCGTATAAGTAGCACAGGGATCTGTGCGGTAAAGTGGGGAGCTGATGGTAGATGTGGTGATCCACCTCAGACTCAAAAACAATCTCCCTGGTCTAGCGCTGGCTGATACCGACAATAGGACACTCCGTTGACTTTACTTTACTTTGTGTTAATAAGTTCACTGTTTAGGTTTCCAAAATTTTATTATGCTAAAGAAAAATATTATTTATAAAATAAATAAACATTTAAACATGTTGCAGCATATAATTCATTATATTTTATTTTATCGTGTTTTTATACAATACAGTACTATTTATCTAATTTTAAAAATGTACCAAAAACGAGTTAGGGTGGTTAGCTTTTTGTGGTTTTATTTTGGGGGGTGGGGCTCGAACAGATTCAGGACATTTCAGTTTATTTGGCAGGTCTTCCGTACGGCGTCCAGAATCCGTACAGAGCTAATTGGTGTAGATTTTTGTTAGTCGGCTCACACTATGTTGTGTTCACAGGAAACGTCACTTAAGAGTTCGTCATATATATATATATATATATATATATATATATATATATATATATATATATATATATATGTAAAACATTTTTCTTATTTGCAGACCTTCATTATATAGGGTGGAATCTAATGATAGGTCACATTTTAAATGCTATTTTCTCAGCGTACAAAAGCAACACAGAAGACTAAACATATTCATTATATTCTGATTCGTAGGAGTTTTAAATGTAATCTAAGATTTGAATATTATTTCCTTGAGATGGTCACTATCACGACGAAAACATTCGAGAGCTCGATTTTTCATATCACATAAAGTGTTGTTTAGCATATCAACTGGAATAGCTGTTATCTCTCAACGAGTGCTTTCTTTCAGTTCCGCTGACGTGTGGAGCCTGCCTGCGTATACCCGATCTTTCAGGTAACCCCACAGAAAATAGACCACTGGGGTTAGAAGTATTCTTCCACTACATATGCAATTTATTTTGGACTCCACGCCATTATGAGGATCACCAAAATTAATACCTGAAAGTAATAAAAACTTAAGGTAATATTCAAATCTTAGATAACATGTAAATCTCCTTTGTATCAGTTATGTAAGAGATATATTTAGTACTCTGTGTCATTTTTATACTCTGAGAAATTAGCATTTAAAATGTGTCCCATCAATATGGTGAACCATATATATATAATATATATATATATATATATATATATATATATATATATTGGCAGTATTTTTCCGGGTAGAATTGGTGTAGCAATCCACCAGAGGTTTTTTCACGAGCGCTTTCTGCCCGTCTTTGTGCCATCATCAGGTGTGGAACTGGTGGAATGTTTCTGTTGTCTCGCTTTTAAAACAAGCAGTAGGAATTAGTAGTAAGAGGGGCTCACAAGTTCCGTTTAAACCACTCCTACTACTAATTCCTACTGCTACTGCTTGTTTTAAAAGCGAGACAACGAAAACATTCCACCAGTTTCACACCTGATGATGGCACAAAGACGTTCAGAAAGCGCTCGTGAAAAAAACCTTTGGTGGATTCCTACACCAATTCCACCCGGATATTAAACAGATGACCAGACAGTTAGAAAAGATCGAACAAAAGCTCGTCCGACAAGAAATTGTCAGTAGAGTTTTTTAAAACAACACACACACACACACACAGACAACTACTAATACACTCCTCTACCGGATTATAATAGCATGTCAAACCCTCAAAAATATTTCAATTTTCTATAATTCTTTTATATGCTCCTTTCAAAATAACTATCTACAAACAATTTCTTCAAACAAGAAATCTCCCCTGACGATGACCTAAGATCGAAACTAGTTTGAGAATAATAACATATAAGAAATATCCTGTTTGTCTTATCCATTTTTGTTCATACTATAACACACACACACACACACACACACACATACACACACACACACACACACCACATACACACACACATATATAATATATATATATATATATATATATATATATATATATAATATATATAATATATATGGCAAAATCATCTATGTCTTCATCAGATAATGAATAAGAACGTTGTAAAAAAGAAATCAAGTCATTCATGATATGGAATTGCATGTCACTAATGGACTTCCTTAACTCATTACAGAATATCAGATGACATTACAGCCTCGTCGTGTCATCCATTGTCGTATTCACAACGTTCATCCAATAAAATTAATCCAGCCAACGATGCGTCCAGTCAATGGTGTAAAATTTTAATTAACTGACAAGATAACTGAGAGGAGACGAATAACGAAGGATTAGTTCGGTTATGTTAGATTTGAATTTTAATTGACGAGATAACCGTGTAAAATTCAACTGCAAATTTGAGACAATGTTGGATGTCGTTAAAATGAAAGAATTTTTAAACTGATAACTAGTGGTGAAAAATAAGGGAATACTGTTTAGTATTTGATTACACTTCAACTTTATTACGGTTTCTCCTCAGCCTTAGTGTTTAGATCGAAATTGTAGAAGAACTGTTCAAAGCTCATAATATATATATAATATATATATTATATAATATATATCTAATAATCCCACTGGTATATTAAATATAATATATATATATATATATATATATATATATATATATATTCAGTATATCATTATCATTATTATAATCTATACATTTAATGGTTGGTTCATTACCGGTGGTTCAAAATTTTCATTAATGCCTTATCTTCAGACAAATCGCCTATAAATGACCATCAAAATACGTTATGAATAGTTCTCGCTTCATTTGATATATATATAATATATATATATATATATATATATATATATATATATATATATATATGTGTGTGTGTGTGTGTGTGTATGTGTGTGTGCGTGTGTATATATATAAAAGTAAGTCGTCAGGGGGGCCTAAAGTCGGTATCAGCAAATCAGCTAGGGAGTCTATCCCCTTTTTGCTAACGCTAGACCAAGGAGATTTTTTGCGTCTGAGGTGGAGCGCCACACCTACCATCAGCTCCTTACTTTGCCGCACAGATCCTTGTGCTACTCATACGCTGAGTTGGCGAGGGCCGGTATCGAACTAGGAACCTTGTGGTTTCTAGCCAAACGCACTACCGACTGAGCTAATATATACAATAGATTATTACCGGAATGACCAGAAAAAGATTGATATACCGCAAAACAAACAATAAAAAAAACAACTAACTTCGTTACAATAATAGAATATATCATAACAACTTATACTAGGTAGGTGTTTTTGGTGGGATTAAGTTTTTGGTTATTTGGTGCGCGTTCGCTGATTTCTTTTCGTAAACCCAATTATAAGTTGTTCTTCTTTTTTGTGGGTGAAAAGGAATTAGAGAAGAGAGGAGATAAAAGAAGTTGTACTTTTACGGTTAGACTTTTATTGATAGATTCACAACTATTTCTTGGAGAAGGATTTACTTCCCTGAGCCAGTCAGTAGCATGTGCACCCAGCAACGTTCCCTGTCTAAAAGAAAAAGATTCCTTTTTGGTGCCAAGAAGCAGGGCTTTTTTTCCCGCGCCCGCCCAGAGGGTTGTTCCTGTCTGAAGCCCCCTTGAAAATTGTCATTTTTTGTGTCTTCTTTTTAAAAAAAAATTTATTTCATTTTATTTGGTTTTATTTATTTTCATCTGGTTTTATCTTATCTCTTTAATCTCCATAATACAAGGCCAAAAAAAAGAAAAGAAAAATGATTGATATGCCATTAAAAAAAAACAATCAACTTCGTTACAATAGTAGATTATACGATACAAGGTCAAAGCTTTGGAACACTATCCAAATATTAGATAAAGGCGCGCGCATTCAATACAGACAAGCATTTTTACCGGGAAAATGTTCCTTGGTTTCCACAAAACGCAAAGGATCAAAGGTCACAGGCGTCGCATTGGCCAGCAAAGAGTTAAATAATTCAAGATACTGTTTTAAGCTTCAAACTCTAAAAAAAAAAATTTAAAAAAATAAAAAAAAAGATTTAAAAATAAAAATTGAAAAGAGCAGCATAAATCTAAAGCCAATGTTTGATTTGATAAAGCAATCAAATGAAACGAACAAAATCGGAATTTACAAATCGAAACACAAAAGTATCATGCAAACAAAAATCAGATTTAAATAATGAAATAAGAAAAAAACTTTGAACGTTTCGTTTCGTTTTGATTTTTTTTTATTGGACTTAGACAAAATGGAATTCGTTAGAGAAACAGCTTTCAAGAAAGACATCATGCGTCTTGCCGATGCAACAGAAGAACACACATACATATATAAACGCCCATATATATGCATATATACATTGATATATATATTATATATATATATATATATAATTATATATTATTATATATATTCGTTAAAATCTATGCCTTGGTCCACTGTCGGAAAATAAAATTTGCAGCCCCCTGAAAATGGATTAATAGGATCAGTAGATACGTTGTGCAAAAGTACCTTTCTTCTCTTTTTGATGTACCCCTGCTATCCATTATATATATTATATATAGAAGAGAGAGAGAGAGAGAGAGAGAGAGAGAGAGAGAAAGAGAAAGAAAGAAGAAGAGAGAGAGGGACAGAGACATACAGAGACAGATAGAGAGAGACATAGAGAGAGAGACACACACACAGACACAGATAGAGAGAGAGAGAGAGAGAGAGAGAGAGAGAGAGGAGAAGAGAGGGAGAGAGAGATAAATGACTAAATAAATTTTTAGTTTAATTATTATTTGCATTGGAAACAATTTTGCTACCATTGGTTTCTTGCTCTGTGGCAGTCATAGGCAACGAAATTGTTTTGAAAATGATGCAAATGATATAAATATGGTCAAATGTGTGCGTTCCAATGAAAATAAATATAAACATTTATTTATCTATTTATTTATTTATACTAGTAACGATTTATCGCAGATATTGAGCACTCTTTTGTACGCCTGGATTACTACCGCTTCTTCAAGTATATAGTGCAAACCCTTACACATTGAATATATATATATATTAATATATATATTCGAGAGAGAGAGAGAGAGAGAGAGGGGGGGGAGAAGAGAGAGAGAAAAGAAGAAAATCGTATGGCCAATATACTACACCTAATGTAAATAAAAGAAAATGTTGACAATTTAAATGTACTTAGAATTGAATGCGTATAGAATGAAACCTGAGAAAAATGTTTTTGGCTGTTATGTTTAAGAAGACCTTTCTCTGTAAAGAAAATAGAATAAAAATGAAAATGACACATTGTCTTCCGCAGGAAAGTAAGTCCGGTTTTAGGTGTTGATGTTCCCTCTATATTTTTGGCGATATTAGTGCTGTCAACCTATATCCGAAATGTAACCATTTCATTCCAAATCCATTATGAGAGTTGTGGGCCCTATGATATATATATATTATATATATATATATTATATATATATATATACACAACACACACACATATATAATATATATATATATATATATATATATATATTTATATGTCTTTTTTATGTTGAAGTTGGGCGTTATTATGAAGCATTAAAAAATTTAAATTAAAAAAAATAAACAATAAAAAAACAAAAAATAAAATATATATATATAGGACATTGATTGAAAATATATCTGCAAGACCCTGAATATGTGATAATTTGTACTTATCTGGTGCAAAAAAAAGTCACGGTTCTTTGCGTGCTGGTTGTATAAAAGCGTCCATTTGCAAGGTAATGTTTTTCACCTGTATGATATAGCTATTGTTCATGGTTTATTCATGTTAGTGGTGCACGCTACAGAATATGTGTTTTAAGTCCACCCCAGATAAATGTACAAGCGAATGTACAAGCGAAATGTACATATCGATGAATTATAGCGTATGATCACATTAAACAAATCGATACACTGAACATGTTCCAAATAATGGGTATATCACAATACTTCGAACTCATAACACACGTACATCCTCCTTGGGCATTAATACAAGTCTGTACGCTGTCATGAATCAGATACGGTGCACTCTTATGTGTGTAACTACATCACAATAAAGCTGAGGATTAGTTAGAATATCTATTATTCGTAGTAAAAAAAGTCGTCGAGGTAGCCTAATGTCGTATCAGCCAATCAGCGAGGAGTCTATCCCTTTTTCACTAGCGCAAGACCAAGGAGATTGTTTTAGCGTCTGAAGTGGAGCGCAAAAACCTACCATAAGCCCCTACTTTACCGCACAGATCCTGTGCTACTCATACGCTGATTGGCGAGGGTCGTACGAACTAGCAACCTTGTGGTTTCTAGCCGAACGCTCTACCGACTGAGCCAACCCGGCCCTTTGTTGGTATCAGCGAGGGAGTCTATCTCCTTTTCGCTAGCGCTAGACCAGGAAGATTGTGGGGGTTGCGTTTGAGATGGAGCGCCACACTTACTGTCAGCTCCCACCTTACTGCACAGATCAAAGATGTGCTAATCATGCGCCGAATCGGCATGAGCCGGTATCGAACGCCTATATTAATAAGTTCACTAAAAACATTTAACTTTTAAAATTCATTACGCCAAAAAAATATTATTCATAAAAAAATAAACACATAATTCATTACATTCTATTTTATCATATTTTTATACAATGCAGCACTATTTTTCTTAATTAAAAAGAAATGTAACAAAAAATTAGTGTGTTTTGGGGGAACCGATTAATGACATTTCAGTTTATTTCAACAAGGAAAAAATGTTTTGATATACGAGGAAATTGAGTTACGAACGGAACGAATACAAGCTATTATTTAATTAGAATTAAGTTAATAATGATACAGAAATGAAGAACTAAGGAATAAATTAAAAGATTGGATAAATCGCACGCGGAAATTAGAAAAATATTAACTACGTAGCGTTCAATTCGTTATTTATCGGACAAGAAATTTATCTCAGTTAAAACTAAGGAATTACATCGACTTAGTTAAGTATAAGGTAGGTCCTGAATGAAATCGTTTGGATTGAAACTAGGTAGAAACCCTTAACTATTTATTATTTACTCCTTTTGAGTTTCCACCATCAGTGTTAGCTGATGGTCTTTCACTGGAGTCTGAAGTGACAGCAAGTCTTCTCAGGTCTCCAGGACTCTTCTTGAGTATTCTGGCAGATTG
Source organism: Doryteuthis pealeii (assembly GCA_023376005.1). NCBI lineage: Eukaryota > Metazoa > Mollusca > Cephalopoda > Myopsida > Loliginidae > Doryteuthis > Doryteuthis pealeii. The sequence goes on along the minus strand of CM042159.1, from coordinate 45,105,917 downwards.
CAGCAGTGCAGTGTTCTGAATGGTTTCATCCTTCCTCTTATATCCAAACTTTCAAAGCCCTTTTCTAATCCTTTTGGGACTGTTCAAAGTGCACCAACTACATTGGTAATCACTTTCACTTTCATATCCATAACTTTTTCAGTTCTCTGGCAAGGTCCAGATATTTGGTCTATTTTTTCATTTTCCTTTAGCCTTCACCCTGTGATCTGCTGGCACGCAAAATCCATCCAGTTGACAAGTTCTTTCTTTTTTGTTTT
>CM042159.1:45085660-45093160 GCA_023376005.1 Doryteuthis pealeii | reverse complement strand
CTTTAGGCCCCCCTGACGACTTACTTTTATATATATACACACGCACACACACATACACACACCACACACACCACTATATATAATATATATATTATATATATATATATATATATATATATATAATACTCAAATGAAGCGAGAACTATCATAACGTATTTTGATGTCATTTATAAGGCGATTTGTCTGAAGATAGTCATATAAATGATTTGAAACCAGCGGTAATGAACCAACCATTAAATGTATAGATTATATAATAATGATAATGATAATACTAATATTATATATATATATATATATATATAATATATATATTACAGTGTGATATATATATATATATATATATATATATAAATATATATATATTATGAGCTTTGAACAGTTCTTCTACAATTTCGATCTAAAACACTAAGCTGAGGAGAAACGTAATAAAGTTGAAGTGTAATCAAATACTAAACAGTATTCCCTTATTTTTCACCACTAGTTATCAGTTTAAAAATTCTCATTTTAACGACATCCAACATTGTCTCAAATTTGCAGTTGAATTTTACACGGTTATCTCGTCATTAAAATTCAAATCTAACATAACCGAACTAATCCTTCGTTATTCGTCTCCTCTCAGTTATCTTGTCAGTTAATTAAAATTTTACACCATTGACTGGACGCATCGTTGCTGGATTAATTTTTATTGGATGGAACGTTGTGAATACGACAATGGATGACACGACGAGGCTGTAATGTCATCTGATATTTCTGTAATGAGTTAAGGAAGTCCATTAAGTGACATGCAATTCCATATCATGAATTGACTTGATTTCTTTTTTACAACGTCTTATCTCATTATCTGATGAAGACATAGATGATTTTGCCATATATATATATATATATATATATATATATATATATATGTATATATATGTATGTTGTGTAGTGTGTGTGTGTGTATGTGTGTGTGTGTGTGTGTGTGTGTGTGTATAGTATGAACAAAAAGTGATAAGACAAACAGGAATATTTCTTATATGTTATTTATTCTCAACTAGTTTCGATCTTAGGTCATCGTCAGGGGGAGATTTCTTGTTTGAAGAAATTGTTTTTAGATAGTTATTTTGAAAGGGAGCATTATAAAAGAATTATAGAAATTGAAATATTTTTGAGGGTTTGACATGCTATTATAATCCGGGTAGAGGAGTGTATTAGTAGTTGTCTGTGTGTGTGTGTGTGTGTGTTTTAAAAACTCTACTGACAATTCTTGTCGGACGAGCTTTTGTTCGATCTTTTCTAACTGTCTGGTCATCTGTTTAATATCCGGGTGAATTGGTGTAGGAATCCACCAAAGGTTTTTTTCACGAGCGCTTCTGAACGTCTTTGTGCCATCATCAGGTGTGAAACTGGTGGAATGTTTTCGTTGTCTCGCTTTTAAAACAAGCAGTAGCAGTAGGAATTAGTAGTAGGAGTGGTTTAAACGGAACTTGTGAGCCCTCTTACTACTAATTCTACTGCTTGTTTTAAAAGCGAGACAACAGAAACATTCCACCAGTTCCACACCTGATGATGGCACAAAAGACGGGCAGAAAGCGCTCGTGAAAAAACCTCTGGTGGATTGCTACACAATTCTACCGGAAAAATACTGCCAATATATTATAATATTATATATAATATATATTATATGGTTCACCATATTGATGGGACACATTTTAAATGCTAATTTCTCAGAGTATAAAAATGACACAGAGTACTAAATATATCTCTTACATAACTGATACAAAGGAGATTTACATGTTATCTAAGATTTGAATATTACCTTAAGTTTTATATACTTTCGGTATTAATTTTGGTGATCCTCATAATGGCGTGGAGTCCAAAATAAATTGCATATGTAGTGGAAAGAATACTTCTAACCCAGTGGTCTATTTTCTGTGGGGTTACCTGAAAGATCGGGTATACGCAGGCAGGCTCCACACGTCAGCGAACTGAAAGAAAGCACTCGTTGAGAGATAAACAGCTATTCAGTTGAATATGCTAAACACACTTTATGTGATATGAAAAATCGAGCTCTCCGAATGTTTTCGTCGTGATAGTGACCATCTCAAGGAAATAATATTCAAATCTTAGATTAAATTTAAAACTCCTACGAAATCAGAATATAATGAATATGTTTAGTCTTCTGTGTTGCTTTTGTACGCTGAGAAAATAGCATTTAAAAATGTGACCTATCATTAGATTCCACCCTATATAATGAAGGTCTGCAAATAAGAAAAATGTTTACATATATATATATATATATATAATATATATATATATATATATATATATATATATATATGACGAACTCTTAAGTGACGTTCTCCTGTGAACACAACATAGTGTGAGCCGACTAACAAAAATCTACACCAATTAGCTCTGTACGGATTCTGGACGCCGTACGGAAGACCTGCCAAATAAACTGAAATGTCCTGAATCTGTTCGAGCCCCACCCCCCAAAATAAAACCACAAAAAGCTAACCACCCTAACTCGTTTTTGGTACATTTTTAAAATTAGATAAATAGTACTGTATTGTATAAAAACACGATAAAATAAAATATAATGAATTATATGCTGCAACATGTTTAAATGTTTATTTATTTTATAAATAATATTTTTCTTTAGCATAATAAAATTTTGGAAACCTAAACAGTGAACTTATTAACACAAAGTAAAGTAAAGTCAACGGAGTGTCCTATTGTCGGTATCAGCCAGCGCTAGACCAGGGAGATTGTTTTTGAGTCTGAGGTGGATCACCACATCTACCATCAGCTCCCCACTTTACCGCACAGACCCCTGTGCTACTTATACGCTGATTTGGCAAGGGCCGATATTGAACCCAGAATATTGTGCCGGATGCTCTACCGACTGAGATGCATATATAAAGCTTGCTCGTACCTCACATTTTAACTCACAATACAAACCAAAAAATCAACCGAGTGACAGCTCGTAACTAGGTCACTCGTAGGTCAATGTATCACTGTATTTACTGGAGTAAAACCGTGAACAGGACCCAAAGAACGAGTTCAGTAGCTCGGACAGGTCTTTGAATATAATATTCTCATTTTCCTAAAACTTTCATGTTAGGCACTCATCAGATATTGTGGTATTATATATTAGCATGTCACAATTTGCAATGCTATTTTACCAGTTTTAAATGTTTGTTCAGAAGTTTCTTCCGCTCTGTCGGCTGGGGCGTTAGAATGCACCGACTGCACCTCTGCAGAGGGGTAAGACTCCCCCAATGGGGCCACCTGTTGGCCGTGGGTGGCGACCCGTGATGCTTAAGGATAGAGCCCAGGTGGATGAGCAGTTCATGACATGCAATACTCCACTTTGGCCCTATCTTGGGCTAGACGGGCGGTCGGAGAGGCCCCCTCCGATCAATCGGCTGGGTCACGTCAAGCCCTAGCACCTATATGATTTTCCCAACCCTATTGCCCTTATGGCAAGCCCCAACCCTTTTTTATCATATGGGTGCTAGAAGGCGGTGGCTGCGGGTCTACATGTCCTGGGAATGACGTTAAACTCTATCTGATGGTGAGGTTCCAGTTTTGGGGTTTTGGGGAATGTGGACACCCCCTTCATCCCCATTGCTCCCTGGTCCACTCTGACCCGGAGTGGTAGTACCTGTTAGGGTCCATCTATGGGTTAAATAGAAAAATGTATTTATAAAAAAATTGTATTATCCATTAAGAATTGATTTATTTCAAAACTTTATCGGCATTAAATGACCCACTGAGATTGATATATGCCGCGTAAAACTAAACAAACCAATCAAACCAAACAAGTTTCTTTTTAATAAACGGTAATACATCATAGTGAAAATGGCTCGATAAGGAGGTGTTTTCATTAGATTTTAAGATACACAATTAAAAAAAAACCCAAATATTTCAAGTTTGGAACTTAAATGAAAAAGGGTTGTCCTCCCCTGACAAAATCCGGAAGCAGCAACTAGCAGGGGCCGAAATCCTCAAAACAGAAAAAGAGTCGAAGAGACTACATGGAAGGAAATCCTTAGTCGCAGAAACGGTTGATACAACAGACCAATACAGACAGCCCCCCAAATTGGGTGAACATAGCAGCAGACCCCCAACGTGAAGTCGTATTGTGTTATTTGTTATCATCTGAGTATTTTAAAAAAAGTGAATAGTGGTTGGAACAAAAACACACTGGGTTGCATTTTCAGAGGTAATTAAAAAGTCTGGAGGTACAAGGGAGTATCTGTTTGAGGAATCACCAAGAGATGATATCGAAAAAAGTTGAATTTCTTTCGTAAAAAGTCACCCCCAAGATATTAGTAACTTTTCTGAGGTCATAAAAGGAGGGAGTTCTAATATTTGGTTGCAAATTTTCTTTATATTCACTGGAGTAAAAGTGTGAATGCATTGTATAAATATATTGCATAAACCAACTTTATTATTTGTGACATTCGGGGTACTTAAAAAAAATAAATGGCTGTGTGGAGGGCGAAAAGGCGTGGGCAAAATTTTGAGAGATAATTAAAGTCTGGAGGTAGTGGACAAATGTCTGTTTGGGTAATCACCAAGAGATGATTTCTACAAAATTTGTGCTGTGTTTGAAAAACAAACAAAAAACAACAACACAACAGCAGCAGCAGCAGCAGCAGCAACCAACAAAAAAAAAAACAAAAAAAACCAAAAAAACAATATTAGAAACTTTTCTGAGCTAAAAAAATAGAAATAAAATAGAATAAAATAAAAATCACAAAAAAAACAACAAAAAAACAAAAGAGAAAAAACTTTAAAATGTGGTTGCAATTTCCCCTTATGTTTACTGGAAGTGCGTGGTGTAATGGTTAGAGTCTTAGGAAATGGAGTCGTCTAAGCGAGTTCAAATCCTGGATAAAGCCGTTTGCATTTCACATAGCACTAATACACTTGGGAAAGGTATGTCTCCAACTACTCTCCCTCTGGCAATGAGTAAATAGTAGGACAGACTAGGCTTTTTAACCTTGGTTAGGCAACCAGTCATAGAAAAGGGAGACTCTAAATTCAAACGCTTAAGAAACTGACATTGTCACATCCTACTCGTGGAGGGGTTGGTCTTATATAATATATATAATATATATATATATATATATATGAGCTGACAAAAATAGATAAATAAATAAATAAAAAAAAAGAGGTTTGTTAAGTGCTTGCCATTTTTCTTTATATTCGGTAGAGATGTTTGTCATTTAATAGTCATAATCGTCCTAGGAATTGGAGACGGCGAATCGAGTTCAAATCCTAGACAAGGTTGTTTGCGTTTGAAATTGCGCTAATACCCTTGGGGAATGTATGAATCCTATAAGTAAACAGTAGAGCTGACTGGGCTCTTTAACCTTCGAATGGCAACCTGTCCAAGAGAAGTAAGACTGAATTCAAACTTTTAAACTCAGCTTAAAAATTATGCGGAGGGGTTGGGCATATACATATATTCACTGGAGTAAAAGTGTAAACACGATGTGTAAGTATATTTTGTCGAATTTTATTCCTTGTGAGTCTTGGGTATTATGTTAAACTGCATCAAGTGGTGACGTTCCAATTCTGGAGCTCTGGGGAGTGTGGAGTACCTCTTCATCACCATTACTTCCAGGTACAGTCTGACCCGGAGTGGTAGTAAAAAAAATGAACTCTCGTCGATTTCGACGCATTGGATTGAACAACCCTCACAGTGTTTTGTTTATAGTAGTGATGGCTTGTGTTGGACCATTCGCACTTTTTGGCACAGTCGATAGTAAAGAATTGGTGCACAAGCAATGCCACAAATCCAATCAACGACTGATCTCAGGTTTTTCAAATTAAGAGTTTTCCTTTTCCTAGACTGGTTACCTATCCAAGAGCCCAGTCTTCCCTACTATTTTACCCATAGCTGGAGGGAGACTATATGGATTCATACCTTTCCCAAGGGTATCAGCGCTATGTGAAATGCAGTCTTGGATAGGATTTGAACTCGGGTCGACGAGTCCATTTACTACCACTGTAACCATTGCGCCACACGCCTCTATTAGTGGTAGTACCTATTAGGGGCCAAATTAAAGGGTTAGATAAATTTAAAAATGTTTTAAATAACATTGTATACCCAACAATAAGGAATAAAATTCTTCGGCAAAAAATAACCCAATAAGAGTTGGCATGCCGTAATATTCAACCAAACAACCAAGATTCTTTGTGACAATCTGAGTACTTAAAAAAAAATGTTTGGCGGTGTGAAAAAGCGTTGATGTGTAGGGAAGAGACAAGAATATATATATGTGTGTGTGTGTGTGTGTGTGTGTGTGTGTGTGTGTGTGTGTGAGAGAGAGAGAGAGAGAGAGAGAGAGAGAGAGAGAGAGAGAGAGAGAGAGAGAGAGAGAGACTCTTGTGATCACAACGACATTGGTTCCAACACGTGGAACAAACTGCCTCCAGGTAAACAGCTTATCAGGTTTTCTCCCTTGGTATCTACGTTGTCCGTCTTAAGATATACATACATACATACATACATACATACATATATATATATATATATATATATATATATATATATATCTTTCTCTCTCTCTCTCTCTCATCTTCTCTGTCTCACACCCTCACTCTCTCTGTTTCATCTGTTGGTTCTTTCGCTTTCTTGATACGTCCTTACCTGACACACATGTGACCAGCCACAAGAAAAGACAGTTCCCGCGCTTTATATGCCAGTACAAATACTGCAATGGCCAATTGAATAGAATAAACCAGAAAGAAAGAAAAATAGGAATGCATGTTGAATGTATTTATATTCAGTTTGTTTTAGTACCGTAATTATTTGTGTATAAGACGCACCATTTTTCTAGATTTTGCAGCACAAAAGTTAGAGGTGCGTATTATTCTCAAGAACTATATACCATAATTATTTGTGTATTAGGCGCACCATTTGTCTAGATTCTGCTGCCCAGAAAATACCATAATTATTTGTGTATAGGACGCACAATTTTCGAAAGTTTTCTGGCCTAAAGTTAGGGGTGCGTATTATACACTAGAATTATATAATTAACTTACTTCTACATACTCAGGACGGTATGACCGAAAGTAAATTATATCTACAGTCTAAGGTGCATGGTGTAATGATTGTCATCGAAGAAAATGGGCTCGGTGACAAAGCTGTTTGCATTTTCATATAGCACTGATACCTTTAGGAAAGGTATGCATCCAGCTATGGGTAAGTAGTAGGGAGGACTGGGCCCTTTAACCTTGGTTTGGCAACCAGTCTAGCAGAGGAAAAACTCTGAATTCAAACCTAAATACTAAATTTAGGATAAATTTAGAGGAGAAAAAAAGCTAATTGACCCCTTAAATACTCGCCATTACAGACGCGTGAGAATAAGTTTAGTTAGTCCGATTCGACCCGGGTTTCAAGGAGCGTAAACGTTGTTGTCAGCTCCTGGGGTCGGTCTTCCTGTGGCGGAATCAAATGGAAAGGGGAAATAAAACTTGATCAAGAACACCAAGTCTTGT
>CM042159.1:45060660-45080660 GCA_023376005.1 Doryteuthis pealeii | reverse complement strand
GTATTTTAAACACTAGCCGAATACCTGACAACTGAGAAAATTAAGTTGTAATAAAAGTTCACTTAAATCTACAAGATTTAAATATACACTATATTTTTATGTGTAAATGATTAAAATATCCTCAATGTATTTAAAATATTGAGTATCATTAGGTGTGACATATTTAAACGGTTAGGATTCCAGAACTCGCATGTTAAGACTCCACTTAGAAGGGATCCCATAGGAAGAGCAAATTAAGTAAATACCAAAGTGGAGTGTTGCATGTCATGGAATGCTCAGCCACCAGGGTTCCTCCTTAAACATCACGGCTCACCACTCACGGCCAACAAGTGGCTCGATTGGGGAAATCTTACCCTCTGTAGATGTGCAGTCGGCGTATTCTCATCCGACAGAAGAAAGATGGAACTATGAATGTGGAGAGAGAGACAGACCTGAAGAAGAAGAACCCCCAGAGAACTCGATACACCAATAGCAGCAGATATGGATATTTAGAAAAACTAGAAGAATCCTGAGAAGTAATAAAAGACTATTTAACAAGAGGAGTTTATTTCACTGTTTTTTAAAGATGAGGCTTGATCATTTATTTTATTATTCGGATATTGTCATCATCTTTATTGTTATCTGTACAACGTTCTGGCTGATGTGCCCTCCGGATTTCTTCAAGTAGTTCTTGTCGGACTCGGGAACCTTCTCGAACTCGGGAACCTTCTTTTTGATCTCGGGAACCTTCTTGTCGCAATCAGGGGCCATTACTGAATTTTGAACCCAACCCTTTATTCAATCCACGGGGTATTTTGCTCTCATTCCGCTAACCATATGGGGTACAGGTGTTAAGCTGTGTTTATTATTCTATGTTACTGTCACCTTGACCAGGATTGAATCTGCAACCCAGAGATAACTGTCACTTAGAACTGAACCAACGCCTATATCCACTACGCTATGCCCGAATTAGAAAGAAGGTTCGACAAGATTCCGAGTTCGGGAAGTCTCCAGAGTCCGACAAGAAATGCCCGAAAAAGGCCGGGGGCACATCGGCGAAAACTGATAACAATAAAGATGAGGACAATAGTCCGACTAATCCAAATAATACAAGAGGAGTCCCTGTTTGTGAAAGAATTGTAGGAATTGGAAGAAATGGGATTGTAAAACCTGCAGTAAACACAAACAGAAGAAAATGCCTTTAAAGCAGACTAAAGAAAAACAATCATAGCGTGTGGATAATTGGATGAAAGGAATATTCAGTGATGAATAAAGAATCTGTGTTGGCCAAGGAAATGATGCAAGAACCTTTTTTTTTAGTACCGTTCAAATGAAACCTAAAAAATGACTGCCTAAAAAACCCTCAAAGAACAAGTCAATTTCCCAATTCATTCATTCTACGGGGGTTGCATGTCATTTAAATGACCAGAGGACATGGCAATCATTACCCCTCAACAATCAATGCACATGTATACATTGAAATCCTGGATAATTTTCTCATTTCATCGATAGAAAATTGGTTTGGTGGTGATGAAGTCATTTTCTCAGGATGACAATGCATCTTGTCACAGAGCAAAAGGGGGAATTGAAGCTTTTCTTCAGGAAAAGGCAAATAAATGACATGACTAGCGAACAGTTCGGATCTAAATTCAATTGAAAATTTATGGGGGGAAATCATTAAAAAAAAAAAAAAGAAAAAAAAAAAAAAAAAGAACGATCCATAAGAAAGATCCATTCAACAAAGAAGATCAATTAAATGCCACTCGATAAAGTTGGATCCATTTTGTCGAAGAGTTTTTTTAAAAAAAGTAAAATCCATGCTTGAAAGAATTAAGACTCGTAAAATTTCAAAGTCTGGTAACTAAGTATTAACTTTACTTTTAAAAAAAAATAATTCCATATTTGTTTCCTCACCATTTGGTTATTACATTATATTTTTATCTGTGCATCTAAAAAAAAAATAAAGGAAGAAAGATCCATTCAATAAAAAAAGATATATTAACCGCCCCTCGATAAGTTGGAATCATTTTTATAAAGAATTTTAAAAAGTGAAATCCATGAAACAATTAAGACTCATAATATTTCAAGGGGAGGTAACTAAGTATTAACTTTACTTTTTTGAAAATTAATTGCGTATTTTTCTTCTCGCTATTGGGTAATTCCATAATGATTTTCTCTGTTCGACTTAAAAAAAACATACTAATAATTTAACTGCCACTCGATAAAGTTGGATCCATTTTGATGAAGAATTTAAAAAAAGGAAAATCCATGCTAAAGGAATCAAGACTCATAATATTTCAAAGGGAGGTAACTAAATATCAACTTTACTTTTTTTGATTAATTCCATATTTGTTTCCTCACTATTGCGTTATTCCATAATGATTTTCTCTGTACGGCTTAAAAAAAGAAAGAAAAATCCACGAGAAAGATCCATTCAACAAAAAGGATCTATTAACCGCCCCTCGATCAAGTTGGAACCACTTTTATAAAGAATTTTTTAAAGTGGAATCCATGAAAGAATTTTGACTCATAAAATTTCAAGGAGAGGTAACTAAGTATCAACTTTCTTTCTTTTTTCAATTAGTTCCATATTTATTTCTTCAATATTGGGTCATCCCATAAAATTTTTCTCCGTAAGGATTGAAAAGAAATTATACCATTAATCTAGATAATTTAATCTAGTTTGTTTAAGGTATATTTAAAAAAATCTATTAAAGTAAAAATGTTTTGCGTCTTATCTGTTACTAGTTTATTCACTGCTAAATAAAAAACTAGATAAAATCCTATAAATACGCTTATTCCATAATTTTTACCAGTTATACATTATCGTAAAAATGTTTTGCGTCTTATCTGTTACTAGTTTATTTACTGCTAAATAAAAAAACTAGATAAAATCCTATAAATACGCTTATTCCATAATTTTTACCAGTTATACATTATCGTAAAAATGTTTTGCGTCTTATCTGTTACTAGTTTATTCACTGCGAAATAAAAAAAAATAGATAAAATCCTATAAATACGCTTTTTCCATAATTTTTACCAGTTATACATTATCGTAAAAATGTTTTGCGTCTTATCTGTCACTAGTTTATTCACTGCGAAATAAAAAAAAAAATAGATAAAATCCTATAAATACGCTTATTCCATAATTTTTACCAGTTATACATTATCGTAAAAATGTTTTGCGTCTTATCTGTTACTAGTTTATTTACTGCAAAAATAAAAAAAACTAGATAAAATCCTATAAATACGCTTATTCCATAATTTTTACCAGTTATACATTATCGTAAAAATGTTTTGCGTCTTATCTGTTACTAGTTTATTTACTGCAAAAATAAAAAAAAACTATATAAAATCCTATAAATACGCTTATTCCATAATTTTTACCAGTTATACATTATCGTAAAAATGTTTTGCGTCTTATCTGTTACTAGTTTATTTACTGCAAAAATAAAAAAAAAACTATATAAAATCCTATAAATACGCTTATTCCATAATTTTTACCAGTTATACATTATCGTAAAAATGTTTTGCGTCTTATCTGTTACTAGTTTATTTACTGCTAAATAAAAAAATAGATAAAATCCTATAAATACGCTTATTCCATAATTTTTACCAGTTATACATTATCGTAAAAATGTTTTGCGTCTTATCTGTTACTAGTTTATTTACTGCTAAATAAAAAACTAGATAAAATCCTATAAATACGCTTATTCCATAATTTTTACCAGTTATACATTATCGCCTATAAATAAGTCAACCTAAATCAATTTTTTGATAAAAAAAACTAATTTACTTCTAAACCAAAGATACCAAGATTTATCATTTTTAGAGGAAAATGATATAATCAAAACGGATATCATTAGGGATTATCTATTAACAAATTCTACACCCCTCCTTTCAATTCTGTCATGTTGGATGGTCAACCTTTTTTCTTCTTTTTCTTTATCTATATTCCACAAATGCTTAAACTGCTATTTATTGGTGGTTTTGGTTACAGGGTTTCAACATCAACTCTACAGAAATACGGGTAAGTGTTATAGGTGATATACCCTATAGACTAATGGAATGCACCGACGGTTACTATAAGTAACAGGGACAATTTTGGCTTGAGAGTAAGCCAATGCGAGTCAGCTCATAAATTTATTTGTCAGACGTAATTCCAACTTCTCTGTACTGTAATTGTCTACTCTTTTGTTAATACATTTTCCTACATTTGTTACCCGTTGTTTTGTTCTTATTTGACCCCTTAAATCCCACAACAGTAAGTAACTGTTGAAATATAAGTAAACCTAAGATATATATTTATGTAATTATATATATCAATGTAATTTATTTTTTGTTGCGTAGTTATAATGCTGTAGAGTTTAGTAATGAATAATACCTAATAACATCTATTTTGATTGCATAATATTCAACTAAAACCCCATAAAAACAAACAAAAAGAAACAAAAAGCAACAATAAAAACACTTAAGAACATACAAAGAATGTGATTCCCTAATCTCTAGGCATAACATAACCTAAGAAGGTTTGACATGCCTTTAAGATTAATCAATCTACTATATTTTGGCAGGAATGTATTGTGATTGTATTCCAGTTAAAAATAGGCCTGTATAATATAAGACGAACAGGGTAATTACTTTACTTAAGCTTCGTTTAAAACCAGCGGGAACCGAGGATATAACACAGTATGATAATTTAATTATTACAATGTTTCATATGTTTAAATGTCAATATTAGGACATTATCGTCAAAAGAAAAGGCTACATACACTGTGAGATATTAGTTGTCACTGACGATAAATACAACTTCCTTTCTTAAAGGGTGGAACACTTCGACACGAACCTCGCAAAAAGAGAGGGTGTTGCAAGATGATAACGGTCGAACTTTTAAGGAACACGAGTATCAATATATAGATTGATGTTTAACAGAAAATACTGTTATATCATTAGATTTGACATATTTAACCGCTTTAAATTCTAGAAATTTCTAAAAACAAAAGAAAAAAAAGGCATGCTAAGATTCCACTTAAAGGATATCCCATAGGGAGACCAATTTTTTGTTTATGAAATTGTCAAATTTACTCGTTAAAAAAGTAACTAGCAGAACATGGGGATATACTACATTATGATAATTTAATTCTTACAACGTTTGATATGTTTACTTAAGAGCTATTGCTAAATAGTTCAATATGTAAAAAGTATAATAATCTTGATTTAACTGACTCAAACTCTTTTTTTTCTTTCTTTCTCTATTCTCATCTTTTTATTTTTTTTCGATTGAAACAGATTAACATTATCACTTCCGCGCGCTCATCCCCTCTATCTATCTTTCCCCTACTCTCTTTCTTTCTTTATTTCTTTCTCATTATATTTTTCTGTGTAGCATGTCTTTTTTCTTCACTTTCTTTCTTTATAATAAACGGGTATGGTTCATTATTTAGCTGTGGTGACAACACTCATAAGAAATAAAAATTCGGCGGATAAACAACACCAGATAATTTGGATTTACATTTTTGCATTTCATCTTGGACAATTTGGACGGTCTCATTTTTAACCAGAGGGTGTTTCAAGGTGATAAAGGTGATACTTTTAAGGAACACCGGTATTAATATAGAGATAGCTTAATTGTGGTCCAGTTAAGGTGAAGATTATTTAATATTTAGAGGGAACAAACTTATTTCATTTTGATGTGTATTTACTTTGACGACTGTGTAGAAATATCTATCTATCTATCTATCTATCTATCTATCTATCTCAATATGTTTATATCTATCTATCTATCTATCTCTATCTATCTATCTATCTATCTAATATGTTTATATCTATCTATCTATCTATCTATCTCAATATGTTTATATCTATCTATCTATCTCAATATGTTTATATCTATCTATCTATCTATCTATCTATCTATCTATCTATCTATCCTGTTCATATCTATATATCTATCTATTTATCCTAGCCTGTTCATATCTATCTATCTATCTCAGTATGTTTATATCTATCTATCTATCTATCTATTTATCTCAGCCTGTTCATATCTATCTATCTATCTATCTATCTATTTATCCCAACCTGTTCATATCTATCTATCTATCTATTTATCTCAGTATGTTCATATATATCTATCCATCTATCTCAGTGTGTTCATATCTATCCATCTATCTCAGTGTGTTCATATCTATCCATCTATTTTATTATGTTTATATGTATGTATGAATGTATGTATGTATGTATGTAACAACTGGAAAGTTTTTTTAACTTGAGAAAACTCCAAGCCAGAACACTTGTTAGAAATGGATTTGTCAGGGAACTTTTATATGACGAAGATTTTGACCTGATTGCACACTTTCCGGAAGAAATACAATCGGTCATGGATCGCTTTACTAATGCTTGTACCTGCTTTGGTCTGACAGTTAACATTAAGAAAAGCAAAGTCATGTACACTCTGGTTGTTGGTGATCCTTACGTGGAATCTGACATCTTTGTCTATGGGAAGTGTCTTGAAGTTGTCAAGGAGTTTGTCTACCATGGTAGTTCTTTATCTAGTGACCGTTCTATTGATGCGGAAATTAAACAGAGAATAAGCAGGGCATCTGGGTCGTTTGGTAAGCTAGAAGACCAGGTCTGGTCCGATAGGGATCTAACTCTGGCAACTAAAATGTCTGTGTATCAAGCATGTGTGTTGTCATCCTTGCTCTATGCTTCTGAAACCTGGACATTGTATCAATCTCATATGAGGCAGCTTGAAAGATTCCATCAGCACTGTCTTAGACATATCCTTGGTCTGAACTGGGAAAGCCATGTTCCAGATACGGCTGTCTTGACCAAAGCCAAAACAACTAGCATTGCTGCAATTGTGATGAGGAATCAGAAGCGTTGGGATGGTCATCTTGTTCGGCTTGATGACTCTAGACTACCAAAACAGCTTTTTGATGGTAAGCTCCTTTTTGACAAAATCCACAACACAAGCCAAAAAAAAAGAAGGTTTCGGGATAGTATGAAGGAATGTCTAGTGTACTTTTGTATTCCCGTCGATAATTGGGAGTCCCTGACATCTGATCGTGGGCAGTGGAGGGCTGCGATATGCAGGGGTGCAGAACTGTTTGAAGCTGCAAGGGTGGACCGACCAAAACTCAGAAGAGCGCGCTGAAAATGTAAAACTCTGCCGACCAATTCTGGTGATGTGTGGATCTGTGAGGAGTGTAACGGGGCCCTGTTGTCAAAGGCAGGCTCGGTCAATCATATGAAATCACATGAGAGCTACCCGACTGCAATTGTTGTCTCTACCATGCCACACTCTGATACCCAGCATGATCCTTGACATGAGGACTTTTTATGTACCTGCTGCATAAAAGTGTGCCGAACAGCCGATGGTCACAAGCTTCACATGAAAGTTCACAGTGATGCGTATACAACACCGTTCGTTATCTGTACTAGATATGTTCGAAATTATGCAAGACTTTGGTAGGATAATGAGTGAAGGAGTGGCAGTCGTCTGACAAGACGTTGCGATAAATAATCAATATGTATGTATGTATGTATGTATCTATCTATCTATGAGTATATTCATATATATCCATCTATCTTAGTATGTTTATACGTATATATGTATGTATGTATGTATGTATCTATCAATCTATCTCAGTATGTTCATATCTATCCATTTATGTTAGTATGTTTATATGTATGTATGTATGTATCTATCTTATTACGTTCATATATAGTAGAAATAAAAAGTCTATGCAGTCTAGAGTGTCAAGCATTAATATCGTCAGTTGATTCAATTTTACGTTTGAATACAAAGCAAAAAAAATGGAGTAATCATCGCTATCACGATTCACTGTTATTCATCTCTCAACTGATTCAGATGCCTAGCACAATTGAAAGATCAACCCAACTCTTTTTTTAATGGCCTTTTACCGTCCATGACCACACGAGCTAGCCTTGATCTTTGATCCTTTCTCGCCTTGAAAGCTTTGAAATACTCAAACTCAGAAATAAAAGGAAAAAATGGCGGAAGAAGGAAAGAAGGAAAGAAGCAATTCTGTATGAATTGTAAATAAAAAAATAGATAAAAATAGAAACAAAGAACAAAGAAAGAAAAAAAACAAAAAAACAATGGAAAAAAAAGCCTTAAAAATAAAAGGAAAAGAAAAAAACAGACTTCAATCAAAGCCGAATGTTGCGCTTATCGGAAGGACGTACAGTCAATCGTTTTGGCTGTGGAGAGAAAAGGAAAAAAAAAAAAGAGGTAAAAAAAATGTATATAAAGATGGCGTCTTCTTTGTACATCGATGGAAAGATGTTTCGATAAAGACAAAAAAAAAAAAAAAAAAAAAACAAAAAACGAAACCAAACAAATAAAGTAAAACAAAAAAACACCAAAAAACTAAAAACCAACTAAAAACTAAAAAAAAAAACACAATAGAAATGAATAAGGGCACCAAAAGTGACTGACAAAAAAAAAAGAAAAAGAAAAAAGTACACCCCCCCAAAAAAAAGTAAAGGCCAACTAAAAACTAAAAGAAAAATAATGGCACCAAAAGAGAGTGACAAAATAAAAACAAAATCTAATAAAACAAAAATAAAAGCCCCCAAAAGAATAGACTTCAAAATATTCAAAATAAGCGATCCCAAAACATTAATTTAAATAAAACGCTAAAAAACGTCGGGGTGGCCTAAAGTCGGTATCAGCCAATCAGCGAGGGAGTATCCCCTTTTCACTAGCGCTAGACCAAGGAGATTGTTTTGGCGTCTGAGGTGGAGCGCCACACCTACCATCATCTCCTTACTTTACCGCACAGATCCTTGTGCTACTCATACGCTGAGTTGGCGAGGGCAGGTAACCTTGTGGTTTATAGCCGAATATCTACTCTACCGACTGAGCTATGATAAACAAGTCGCATATATAAATGAATATTCAGAAAAAATAATCAAAAGGAAAATATTAAAGTTTGAACCATTTAAAAAATTACAACAGGAAAATGGCTGTCTAAACAATGTATGGGAAATACAAAACAATGTTATCTACTAACCGATCGTTTAGTAACCAGGATTAGTATATATAATACACATTCGCAAATAATACTAAAAATCAATATTACACTCTTTACCAAAGACAGAACAGCTAAAAGGATATGATGTCTATCCAGAAAGTAATGACTGTTGAAAGAATATGTAATACTAGCGTGACCCGTAATACACAATTTCAATCTTATTATAATGGAGATTTTGCATTTGTCTCTTAGTAACCGAAAATCACTACTCAAGTCACAATTCCCTTAGTTATTTACGTCACATTCTCCATGATTTTATTTTTATTTAAATCTCAATTACTAATAAAATTGTTTTACATTATCAATACTGTTGGCCTTATCTCCATGCTTATAACATGCAGTTGTATTTATACATACAACAAAGTAGAGGTTTACAGTGTGAACGGGAAGACTATTTTGAACCTTTGGTATTATTGATTTCTAATCGCTTAGTTTTATCTTAATGAATATGAGCAAAAATTTCTGGATAAATCTTAAAAGAAATCCATTAACAAGAAGAAATAACTGTAATTTTATTCTTTATTTCCTAATTTAACTAAATAGTTAAATTAGAAAAAATTCGCAATGAAAGACGGGAGTGACGGAAGAGTAATTTTCAGTTATTCTATTTTTCTTACTGAGAGGCAAACATTATTCCAGTGACGAGAAAGTGAAATCTCTAGTGAAGAAATGGCTCAAAGAACAGTCATCGGAATTTTACTGGGCGGGATACATACTCTCATTCGAAGGTGGAACGTTGCTATTGAGAGAAACGGTGACTATGTGGAGAAGTAGGGATGTGATCGACAGAGGACAAGCTTCATTTTGATGTATGATACATGTTCCTGTGTTGGTAATTATACCTGTCCTAAAAAATGGCATTACTTTTTTAATAACCCCGTATATATATATATACTCGATAAAACGTGACCCATTGGGTCACCCATTCAACTTTGGGTAAATAATTGAGATTAGGGAAAAGAGAGTTAGCAAAACGAATACATTTTTTTAAAGATTAATACGGCCGGACGAGAACTTAAAATCATTTTGTTAGCTTTCTAAGAAGGGAAATGTTTGACCTCATTTAAGCTACGGATTGCTGGTTGTGAAATTTAACATAGAAATACATTTCAAATTCTACTGGCTCTCTATCTCTACGATTCAGAGAAACTAACATTATATAACGAGAAGGTAGTCAAGAGATACATAGAGGGGAAGAAAGACATAGACACTGAGTAAAGTAAGAGATTGGTCGGTTTTTGATTTAATTGCAAATTACGACTAATTGGAACCGATTCAAACATAATTTCTTTCAAACATAATTCAATCCTAAAAGTAAGGAATAATTTAGTATAATTTTCGTGTCATTAAAATTAACAGTAAAAAAAGCCTTTAGGAAGCAAAAGTTGATTAACTCAGCTTTAATATCATCATCATCATCATCATCATGTCGCACAATCAGCACGGATATCCATGACAATCTCTCGCCAAACTTCTCTATCATTCATTGTGCCAGGGAGGTCCTCTGAGCTTTAGTATTGTTTGGGAGAATTATCTCCCCCTAACGATTCGAACCGGACTCTCTGAAGAGGAGGGGGGAAAAGACGGGAGAGCAGATCAGAACCGAGCAGGTGACGCACGTGTATCCTAACATCAAGCCAGAACTCTAATCCAAACCCATCCACTGTATTCACTGTCAGTGAAAAATAAATAGAACAAATATTGTTATTGTTAACATATTCTCTGTTTTATTATCATTTCTGTATATCCTACATCTCGGGATACAACAAGTATAATAATAGATATATATGCAATATTCGTTACCTTTCTGTATTACAGATTTTAGCCGTTGTTATTACACATTTCACAGCATTTAACTTTCAGTTCTACCGATATTGGTTTCACTGACGTTAAAACGGATATAGGAAATGATTTGTTTAAATTGAAAGGGTCACCTTTATTTGGTTTAGTAAGAATACTAAAGAGTATCGGGTTAGCTCAGTCGATAGAGCGTTTGGCTAGAAACCACATGGTTCCTAGTTCGATACCCGCCCTCGCCAACTCAGCGTATGAGTAGCACAGGGATCTGTGCGGTAAAGTAAGCAGCAGATGGTAGGTGTGGCGCTCCACCTCAGATGCTAAAAACAATCTCCTTGGTCTAGCGCTATTGAAAAGGAGATAGACTCCCTCGCTGACTGGCTGATACCGACATTAGGCCGCCCCGACGACTTTACTTTTTTTTACTTATTTGCCTTTAAATAGTTTTTTTTCTCTCCTTTAGAGTAGGTAAATGAAAATAATAAAAAAGAAATAGTCAGGGAAGAGAAAGAAAAGAAATGAGAAAGTATGGAAAATAATATTATCTATTTTCCACCTTATGCAAATAATAAACATAATAAGCCCAAAACGATTCTAATTATCTCCCTTTGTCTATAGCGACAGAGCCCTAATGTCTTAGCCATAAACTGATGAGAAAACTCATGCGATTGGCTAAGGGCCTTTGTCAGCGATCAATCAGAGCACATGTTACGAGGCTCAGTTTGGACCGCCAATTTTGATAGTGAAAACTGCTATCCAGCCTCTTGCCGCTGGAATCTATCTAGGAAGGACGTAAATTTATACTCCAGACGTTCACGGAACGAGAAGAAATTGGAACAGCGAAGGCAGGGCCGCTGTCCGCGTAAAAGGCGACTAACCAACTAGCAAGACATTTCTACCTGGATTTCAGACAAGTCCGCGATAAGTATCAAATCGCAAACAACTAACAACTCACAATTTGAACATTTACAAACATTACACATTGTAAACTTACACAAACATTTGTACCAACTTACATTGTATTTGTATTGTATTGTATTTGTATTGTATTGTATTTGTATTGTATTGTATTTGTATTGTATTGTATAACTTTGTCTTGCTACGATAAAGCCTCTGTTTTGTTTATAAGCCTTGTGTGTCGTTAACTATTCTTTACAGCATCTAACTGAACTGTTTTCTTATA
Organism: Doryteuthis pealeii; assembly: GCA_023376005.1. Classification (NCBI taxonomy): domain Eukaryota; kingdom Metazoa; phylum Mollusca; class Cephalopoda; order Myopsida; family Loliginidae; genus Doryteuthis; species Doryteuthis pealeii. Next base: position 45,068,639 of record CM042159.1, on the reverse strand, counting down.
AAAGAAACTTATGTATTTGATAATAGAAAGGAAAAAAGACAAAAAATAAATCAATTCATAAGTAAATGAAATTGAAAAGTTACAATTTCTGATTGACAGATTGATAAAGATGTGAATGAATATTTAAAAAGAATATACGAAGAAAAAACATTACAGTTTTAAATAATTTTTTTTTTGGTACAGAAAAATGTCCGTCTAAACAATGTAAGGGAAATACAAAACAATGTTATCTACTAACCGATCATTTAGTAACTAAGATTAGTATATATAATACACATTCGCATGTAATAGTAAAAATCAATATTACACTATTTACCAAAGACAGAACAGCTAAAAGGATATCTGTTATCTCTTGAAAGTAATGAGTGCTGAAAGAATGCGATATCACACTTTAAATAATGACAGTGAAAAAGAATACAATGTTATCCACCAACCGACCATTTAGTAAGCCGGATTAGTAAACCAAGACACACCCATACTGATATGCTCGAATCCTGGTCTCATGTGGAGCTAGATAAATATTTAGTAGTAATGGATCTGCGAGATTGGTTGGCTAATCAAAACACCACGATGGAACGCCGAGGTATTTACCCAACCCGGTGGCCACGTGTAAGTTGTAATACAAGGTCGTAAGTATACGGAATCCAGCCAGGATAGAGTTCGATATTATGTAGTATTGGGTCTGCGAGACTAGCTTGCTAACTGGTACACCAAGGCGGGACGCCCTAAATGTGTACACTCTATTTCCCGATATCTCTCTCTTCTTTTTTCTTTTCTTTTTTTTTATTTACAAACTCTCATCAATATAGACAGCCAATTTCTTTATTTGATGTGAACAAAGATATATATATATATATGTTATAGAAATATCATTACAAATTAGTAATGCATTCTGCCTTATTAGATTACAAGAAGTGGCTACCCGGCGTCGCCTGGGTAGAGGGGGGGATTTTTTAGAAGTTAGTCTCGCAGATCCATTATTACTGAATTGTGAGTTGGATCCCCGCTGGATGCCCCATTAAAATCCCTACGTAAAAAAGACGTTGCGTTGATCCAGTCACTCTGAAAATAGAAATTTATGTCTACAATATTAAATGGAAAAAATTCCATATTGTTATCATTTAGATTTTATTTTTTAGATATCTTCACGAATATAAACCAAATATTCATTATTCTGGCTCAAAAACCAAGCCCTGGTGATATTTAATGTGTATATATATTTAATTTTTAAATATATTTTATTTTATTTTCGAAGTTTCCCCCGGACATATACATTCACACAACTGTCCTTTATATATGTATATATATTTACCAACCCCTCAGCACGAGCAGGATGTGAAACAAGGTCAATTTATTAAGCGGAGTTTGAATTCAGAGTTTTCCTTCTCCTAGACGGGTTGCCTAACCAAGGTTAAAGAGCCCAGTCTGCCCTACTATTTACCCATAGCTGAAGGGAGAGTAGATTCATACATTTCCCAAGGGTATTAGCGCTAAGTGAAATGCAATGACCACGTCCAGGATTTGAACTCGGGGCGACGAGTCCATTTCCTATGACTTTAACCATTACACCACGCACTTCCAATATATATATGTATAGATTAGACTGTTATTATGACACTGTAATAAGAATACACGGTTATCTACTAACCAATAATTTTGTAACTAGGATTAATATATAAATAGAAGTTAACAAGTAATACTAAAAACCAACATTACACTATTTACCAAAGACAGTACAGCTAAAAGGATATGAGTTATCTCTAGAAAGTAATGACTGTTGATAGAATTCAATATCACATTTGAACTAATGACTGTTGGAAGAATACAATGTTATCTACCAATCGATTCTTTAGTAACCAGGGTTAGTAAATCCAGACACATCCATACTGATAAGTTCGAATCCTGTTCTCCTGTCGGTTAGATAAAAGCCAGTAGCATATATATTTACCAGCGCCTACGCAGGAATAGGATGTGATACCAGGCCAATTTCTTGAGCGGAGTTTAACAGATTTGAATTCAGAGTTTTCCTTTTCCTAGACTAGTTGCCTAACCAAGATCAAATATCCTAGTCTACTATTTTTCATACGTAAAAAAAGTGGTTGAGAACCATAGTTATAGATAATTGAAAGGTGGAATCCGTTTTTTAGTACATATTGTCATGAAACATTTTGCAACATTTAACTTTCCATTATAGCGATCGTGGTTTTAGCTATTTTGTACAGTGTTGCACTTGGAATATGAAACATTAATAGTTTAGGTACAAAAAAATGAAAAAGTCTTTTGTCTTTGAAACGTGTTTATCTTCGTCAGAATTGGCTGATCGAAGAATCCAATAAATTGTCAGGAATTAAAGACAACGAAAGAATATGGAGTCTATATTGAAGTAATAAGTAAATTTAATAACAGTAACAGTCTGAGTCAACAAATGAAATAAAATAAGTTCCATTTTCAGATTGACGGACGGATTTGGTAAGTGGCATATGCGAATGAATATTTAAAAGAGAATATACAAAGGTAAATATTACAGTTTTAACCAGCGACAAATTTGATAAAGAAAATGGCAGACTAAACAATGCAGAGGAAAGAATACACTGTTATCTACTAAACGACCATTTAGTAACCAGGATTAATACAATACAATAAATGTTCGTAAGAAATAATAATCAATATTACACTATTTACCAAAGACAGTACAGCTATAAGGGAATGAGTTATCTGTTGAAAGTAATGACTACTGAAAGAATACAATATTATCTACTAACCAATCATTAGTAACCAGGATTAATATATACAATAGAAGTTGATAAGTAATACTAAAAATCAATTTTACACTATCTACAAGAGACAGAACAGCTAAAAGGGTATGAGTTATCTCTAGAAAGTAATGACTGTTGATAGAATTCGATATCACATTTGAAATGATAACTGTTGAATGAATACAACTTTATCTACCAACCGACCATTTAGTAAGCAGGATTAGTAAACACAGACACAGCCCTAGTGATACGCTCATATTCTGGTCTCATGTGGAGCTAGATAAATACCAGTATTATAGAAGTATAATTACAAATTGTGTTGGAATTTTTGGTATATATATATTTACCAACCCCTCCGCACAAGCAGGATGCGACACAAGGTCAATTTCTTAAGCGGAGTTTAACAGGTTTGAATTCAGAGTTTTCCTTCTCCTAGACCGGTTGCCTAACCAAGATTAAAGAGCCCAGACTGCCCTACTATTTACCCATAGCTGGAGGAAGAGTAGGATTCATACCTTTTCCAAGGGTATTAGCGCTAAGTGAAATGCAATTTTTGGTATATAAGGTGTGCTACAATACACCACTTAAATTTATAGACTAAGCGAGGTCACGTAGTTTAAACCTCAGCCAATCAACAGCCCGAATGCATGGCTGGTTGACTATTTAATCACCGATACTGAGAGACGTCCATTTGCAATCATTGACGATGGACTTGCAATACTGAGGAGCACCAAGGAACAACCAAAGGATTCTTTATCAAGGACAAGCGCTCTTGCTAAATTCGTAACAAATTGTTAAGATTCTTGTCATAGAAAACACTCATAGAAGTAACATTACAAATTAGAAATGTATCTGCATTATTAGATTATTAGACTGTTATTATGACACTGTTGGAAGAATACACGCTTATCTACCAGACATCATATAGTAACCAGGATTAATCTTATTATAATGGAGATTGTGGGTTTGTCTGTCTGTAACCGAAACTATATTACTATACAAGTCACAATTCCCTTAGTTATTTACACCACAATCTCCAGGATTTTATCTTTTATTTAAATCTCAATTATTAGTAAAATTGTTTTACATCATTAAGACTGTTGACCATATCTACATACTAATAACATGCAATTGTATATACAACAAAATAGAGGTTTACAGTGTAAATGGGATGGCTAATTTACATATTGATCTTTAATATTTGATTTTGATAAATATATGCTTAGTATTATTGATTTCTAATTGTTTGGTTTTATCTTATTGAATATGAGCAAAAATCTCGGGGATAAATCTTAAAAGAAATCCATTAACAAGAAGAAATAACTAATTTTATTCTTTACTTCCTATTTTAACTAAATAGTTAAATTAGGAAAATTTACCAATGAAAGACGGGAGTAATGGAAAATGATGGAAGAGTTAGTTTCAAAGTTGTTCTATTTTCCGATTATACCCCCTCCGTTTCAAATATTTTTATCTGAATTCTTATTCAGTTTCATTAGCCTTTCTGATTTAACATGATATTTTATTATATTAAAACTTAGATACTTGCACCCGGAGGGTGCATATATTTGCTAGTATATATAATATACTAAAAATCAATATGACACTATTTACCATAGATTGGACAGGTAAAAGGGTATGAGTTATCTCTTGAAAGTAATAACTATCGAAAGAATACAATATTATTCATCAACCGACCATTTAGTAACCAGGATTAATATATAAAATAAAAGATAACAAGTATATACGAAAAAGAAATATTACACTATTTAACAAAGACAGGACAGATAAAAGGATAAGAGTTTGAGTTTGAGTTTTGTTTAACGGCATATCAACCCCTGTGGGTCATTTAATGCCAAAAAGGTTATTTTGGATTTCAGATTTTAAGGTAGTGGTTCTATGAAGATAATTGTTATGTTCTGTTATATTTTGTTGAAAAGGTTGCTTTTTTTTAATAAAATTTAAAAATGTTTTCAGGGTTTGATTCTTGAAGATGTCTTTCAGGTTTCTAGCTTGATAGTAATTTGCGCGGATATGTTTAAGTCTGTTACAATTTAGAAGGATATGCTTAAGAGGTCTCTCTAGAAAGTAATGACTGCTGAAAGAATTCGATACCGCTCTTGAAATAATGACTGTTGGAAGAATACACTGTTATTCACCAACCGACCATTTAGTAAGCGGGATTAGTATATACAATTTATATTCGAAAGGAATAGTAAAAACTAAGAACAAAAAGAATTAAAAGAAAAAGTCATAGAAAGAATCAAAGAAAAAGAAATAATGTAAGAATGAAAGAACGATAGCCAGATTGCTTACAGTGTTACATAAGGAATAGGGTAGTGTTGTGGACTAGCCTAGCTTACCTTTCGTTGAGAGTAAATGGACTGGTCCAAGACTATTTGCACACAGCTGTTTTAGAACATCTGGGTGATTACTGAGATTGCGAAGATTACGGAACCATTACGCGAACTGTCAACCTCGATGTTTTAGCACTCTGTTGCGAGTTACTCTAGGTCTGGCGCAAACTGTATTTGGATGTACTAGTATACTGAATATTGTATGATGCAGTATACACCAGTTTGGTAACCAGTCTAGGAGAAAGAAAACTATTGGAGATGTGTAATGGTGGTCCTTGTAGGAACTGGATTTAGCGACCTGAGTTCAAATTCTGGACAGGGCTGTTTAGATTCCACATAGTGCTAATACCCTTGCAAAAAGGTATGCATCCAACTATTCTCCCTCCAGCTATGGGTAAATTGTAGGGTAGATTAGTCTTTAACCTTGGTTAGCATTGTGGACTAGCCTAGTTTACCTTTTTGTAGAGAGTAAATGGGCTGGTCCAAGACTATCTGTACACTGCTGTTTTAGAACATCTGGGTGATTACTGAGACTGCGAAGATTACAGAACCATTACGCCAACCGTCTACCTCGATGTTTTAGCACTGTTGCGAGTTACTCATTGTCTGGTGCAAACTGTATTTGAATGTACTAGTATACTGAATATTGTATGATCCAGTATACAACAGGCAGCCTATTCATTTTTTAATGTAGTGCAATATTAAAATTCAAAGGTTAAGTATTAATTCTGAGAAAGAGTCATGAAACATAATTCATAGATTTCATTGACAGTTTCTGGTTTCTCATTGACTTGGACGTGATGTTCCGATTCGTTTAGAATGTCACGTGACTGACATTTGCGGGGGGAAAAAGTTTAGCGGTTCAATGAGTTGATCTAAAGCGATCCACAGACCAGACGCAAATAATACGTCTCTCTGAGTTATTCATGGAATGTGGGATCTCAAAAAATAAAGATGTCAAAAATTAAAAAAGGTCGTTGCGTTCATCAAGAACAAGAAATGGACGCGGGGAGACTCTACAATGCGAGACGAAACCCGACCTAGATGAAGAAAACGAGAAAGCTCGATCCAAATCCGGCTGCTAAAGAAAGAAAGAAAAAAGAAACATACTACAAGTAAAGACAGAAATAAATAAAGAAAGATCCCTATTACAAAGAGAAAGAAAGAAAGAACCCTACTATAAGAAATAAATAAAGAAAGAAACCTATTAAAAAAGAAATAAATTGAGAAACCTATTACAAAAAAGAAAGAATGAAAGAACCTTACTATAAGAAAGAAAGAAAGAAAGAAAAAACCTATTACAAAAAGAAAGAAATATACTACAAGTAAAGAAAGGAAGTAAGAAAGAAATTTACTATAAAAAGGAAAGAGAGAAGGAAACCAAATACAAAAAGAAAAGAAATAAGGAAACCTACTACAAGAAAGAATGAAATAAATAGATAAAGAAAGAAAGAAACCTATTAAAAGAAAGAAAGAAAGAAATCTACTACAAGAAAGAAATAAAGAAAGAAACCTATTAAAAGAAAGAAAGGAAGAAATCTACTACAAGAAAGAAAGAGGGGAAGAAAGAAAGAAAACTATTACAAAAAAAAAAGAATTAACGAACCTTCCTATAAGAAAGAAAGAAAGAAACCTATTACTAGTAAAGAAAGGAAGAAATAAATAAACATATTACAAAAAGAAAAACATACTACAAAAAAAAAAGGAAGTAAGAAAGAAACTTATTACAAAAAAGAAAGAGAGAAGGAAACCAAATACAAAAATAAGGAAAGAAATAAGGAAACCTACTACAAAAAGAAATAAAGAAATAAAGAAATAAAGAAATAAACCAATTAGAAGAAAGAAAGGAAGAAATCTACTACAAGAAAGAAAGAGAGGAGAAAGAAAGAACCTATTCTAAAAACGAAAGAATGAAAGAAACCAACTACAAAAAGAAGAAAAGAAATAAGGAAACCTACTACAAGAAAGAAGAAAGAAAGAAATAAAGAAAGAAAGAAAAAAAGAAAAAAAAACATATTAAAAGAAAGAAAGGAAGAAATCTACTACAAGAAAGAAAGAAAGAAGAAATCTACACAAGAAAGAAAGAGAAGAAAGAAAGAAACCTATTACAAAAAAGAAAGAATGAAAGAAACCAACTACAAAAGAAGGAAAGATAGAAAGAAAAAAAACCTACTACAAGTAAAGAAAGGAAGAAAGAAATCATTAGTTAGAGGATATAAGATATGCCCAAGATAAGGAGATAATAAAGAAAATTATCTAACAACAGCAGGGGTACCCATAGTTTTTCGGCTTGCGAGCTACTTTTCAGTATAACCAGGTCAAAATAACCAATCTGTCTGACCTCTCTGTAAAGATAAAGCGGAAATTCTTTCAAAATTCTAACAATTGAATAGTTCCATATCTGAACTGTAGATACAGCCGATGGATTTTGAAAAAAACAAAAAAAAACAAGGAACATATAATGTATATATTTGTTGTTGTTGTTGTTGGAGCAGGAAATACGTCGGAAAGTCGTCCCACATACAAAGGAGCTGTCGGAAGTTTAAACAGTGAGCGATCACGGCTTCAGTCAATGATTTAAGACTTTATATAGTCTCAAAAGTCATACATGACCACGCCACTTTAAACGTGACACCAACGCAATTTTCTTGCAGACACACTTCTTCGCTCACGTAGCTTGTTTTCATCGGTCATGGGCTACACCCACGCATTTCCTGTGTTGGATCATTGGCTATGGTTACACCCACGCATTTCCTGTGTTGATCATTGGCCATGGTTACACCCGCGCATTTCCTGTGTTTATTATTGGCTATGGTTACACCCACGCATTTCATGTGTTGACCATTGGCCATGGTTACACCCACGC
>CM042159.1:45053160-45055660 GCA_023376005.1 Doryteuthis pealeii | reverse complement strand
GACGCAAGGTTCCAATCGACAGTCTAAACACTCCCAACTGTATCACGCTCCAAAATTCAATATCCAAAATTATTTCTTTGTCCCGCTCGTCTCGACAACAAAATAGTACCGCAGTCGTTCTCCCTGGTCTGTGAGAATAAGTCCTTTAAATACACCTCAATTTCACCACATCCGGGCTCCTCACTCATAATTGTCCGTGCAGCACGTGCGACACTCGTCAGCACGGCGCGACCACCTACACCCGGGCCACTGTGCTATTTTTTATTTCACTGATCGTCCACAGCTCTCACATTCTGAAGGAAGCGGTTCGACTCTAGGTCAGTCCTACACGCCAGGCAAAGCCTAGCCCGCTTCCTTCGAGAATACGGCAAGTCTTCACACCCGCCACACTCTCTGTCACACCGTGTTGCACGAGGTAGGTCTACTCTCTCACTACATTTTGTTTTCAGGTTGTTTACAGTACCTCCGGTTATTTAAATAGTCATCCAAGTAAGTATAAGTATTAAATAAGCTCATCGCAGATTAACTTTGGTGATCCAGTGGAAACGGGCGATTTCAACATGACCGTTCTTTGAGACACTTCTTCACTATAATTTTCTTACCAGATTTAGTGCCTTTAGACTATCATCTCTTCGGCCCATTAAAGAGGGTTTGAGAGGCAAACATTCCAGTGTCGAGGAAGTGAAATCTGTCAACAGAATTTTACGAGGAAGGATACATGTTCTCATTCGAAGGTGGAAACATTGCTATTGAGAGAAACGGTGACTATGTGGAGAAGTAGGCATGTGATCCACACAGGACCAGCTTCATTTTGATGTTTGATGCATTTTCCTCCGTTGGTAATTATACCTGTCCTAAACAAAAAATGGCATTACTTTTTGACACACCCTGGTATATTACTGATGTACGTAGTGGTACATACATGTACTATTGCAAATATTTCACTTTCTTTAAAAAATTATCTCTCCATATACTACTTAACACTTTGACTACGTTTTGGTACACATATGTACCACTATGTATATTACCGATGTACGTAGTGAGGTAATTATGAACTTTATCTGAAATGAACTTAATTGTTATTAAGAACATATTTTACGATATTTTTTATTTAGAGGGATGTACTGTTTCTTTGGTGATGGTACTCAAATGTTGTAAAATAGACAGAGACCACGGAAAGATGTAATAGTTGGTCGGAGGAAAGAGAGATTTCTAGGTTTTCAGCCATTATTGTTTTTCTGTCCTTTTTCTATGCACCTCGTCTTTAACAAAAAATAAATAAATAGTCTTATTATAAAGAATAACCATTACTAAATTAAAAAAAATATATACATAAATAAAAATATCATAAAATGTGTTCTTAATAACAATTAAGTTCATTTCAGATAATGCGCACGCACAATTTTATGCAAGGAATTTGGCCAACTAAAGTTCATAATTACCCGTAGTGGTACATATATATATATATATACCATTTCAAATATTTCACTTCCCTTTTCAAACAATATTTAGAATATATTTTTTTCTTCGTTGGGGTGGTCTAAAGTCGGTATCAGCCAGACCGCGAGGGAATCTATCCCCTTTTCACTAGCGCTAGGCAAAGGAGATTGTTTTGGCATCTGAGGTGGAGCGCCACACCTACCATCAGCTCCTCACTGTACCACACAGATCCCTGTGCTACTCATACGCTGAGTTGGCAAGGGCCGGTATCGAACTCGGAACCTTGTGGTTCCTAAGCTGATGCTCTACCGACTGAGCTAAGCATAGCAGTATCTAGATATACTACTTAAAGAAGGTGGAAATGACGAAAAATCGTGTTATAACTAGACATTTTATTAAAAAAAGGGTATAATAATAAAAACAAAAATATAAATCCATTTACAGCCAAATTAATATACATTTATTTATATAACTTTATTACCTGTTACAAATACTTTTTTAATATTCTATATTTCTAGGGCCGGGTTAGCGTAATCGGTAGAGCGTTCGGCTATAAACAACAAGATTCCTCGTTCGATATCGGCCCTCGCCAACTCAGCGTATGAGTAGCACAGGGATCTGTCCCGTAAAGTAAAGGTCGTATATGTATTTCTTTCAATAGCAATGTTCCACCTTCGAATGAGACCATGTATCCCTGCCCCGGAAAATTCTGTTGACTGTTCTTTGAGCCACTTCTTCACTGCAGATTTCATTTCCTCGTCACTGCACGAGTAGGATGTAACACAAGGTCAATTTAAAAAAAAAATTTTCCATTCCTTCCCAGACAAGAATATATTTTTCAATAAGTAAACATTCTTCTCCACCATTTGGCATTTACTGTGGTGGAATTTACCCCGGTGGCACCTACCGTGGTGGAATTTACCTATGTCAAAATTTACCCGGTGGAATTTCCAGTGTGATGGGATTTTCGTGGTGGAATTTACTTAGAACTGTAATATATACAGAGTGTTTCAAAAGAATTGATATGATTTTAGATGAAAAATGTAGAAAAATTGATATC
>CM042159.1:45028160-45048160 GCA_023376005.1 Doryteuthis pealeii | reverse complement strand
GTCACACCCAACCCGTAGTGAACAGGTTGGCTAAATAGCCATCCAGGAGTCCTGTCATGGTGTGATGGTTAAGAAGCTAATCTAACTGACCATTAATACTGTCTAGTGAGTTCAGTCATCGTTGGATACTCCGTACTAGCGACCTTGTGTCACACCAAACCCGTAGTGGACAGGTTAGCTAAATAGCTATCCATGCGTCCGGTCGTGGTTTAACCTTTAGCAATCTAGTTTCGCAGATGCATAAATAATTGAATAGCGAGTTCAGCGCTCGCTGGATACCCAATATTTACGATCCTATATCCCATTCTATCCGTGGCGAACGGGTTGGTAAAATACCTACCCTTGGAAAAGGTATACACCCCCATTATTTTCCTTGTTTTACACCCTGCTCGTGCGGTGGTTTTGGGTAAGTATCTATGTTCTCTCCCAGTCCCCTCCCCTGCAGAATTTGAACCTGGGAGTAATGGTGATGAAGGGGTACTCCCCAGAGCTCCAGAATTGGAAATTTACCATTAGATATTTAACGTCATACCCAGGACATTAAATCCCTTCTATCATATATTATAAAAAGGATAAGATGCTTGCCATAAGAGAAATAGGGTTGAGACCATCATATAGGTGCTAGGGCTTGACGTGACCAGCCGATTGGTCAGAAGGGGGCTATTCGTATTACATAATTTATAAGGAGCTTATAAATTATGAACGTACCTGTAATTAGAATATTTTGAATTAGGTTCCGTTAGATTTAAAATGACGGGGTCAATGGAAAGTTACCCGACAGTTGTTGACGGGTAATAACCTTTACCCCCTTCAAAACGCGTGATTTGGCACCGTGAGAATAAGTTTTAGTTTAGTTAATCAGATTCGACCCGGTTTCTCAGGAGCGCTGACGCTATTGTCGGCTCTGATGGGTCGGTCCCACTGCGGTGGAATCATGGACAGGGTTGCGAAATAAAGCTTTATTATTAAGAAACAACAAAGCCTTGTTCAGTAATTTAAAAACAATGACCAGCCTAGCACGAAGAAAAGTCAACAGAAAGAAGAAGACCAACCATTAACAGAAAGCTCACTAGATCAACAAGGGAAATGGGTGACGATTTAGAACCAGTAGAACCAGTAAGCAGCGAGTCAACAAGCAGAATGTATCAAGTAAGAACAATCAACAATCATCTATCATCTCTAATCTATCTATCTGTCTGTCTGTCTGTCTGTCTCTCTCTCCCCGTTTATATACCCGATGTTGAACGAGTATATAACATTCGTATTGTCAGGTCGCACAAAACGATATGGGTATAATGTAACCCCATACTACCTGTTTTATAGTCGGATCATCGGCGACTAAACCGGTACCCCACCAAGCGTGACAGGTGAGGAGGGTGGCTAGACACCAGCAGGACGAAAAAAACTGAAAGGGCGGGGGAAGCTTCTCGCACAACGGCCATCTAGCATATTAACGCGAAAACAGAAATACTTTGGTTGGTATCCAGGCGCGTAATAGTCTAAATAACCTCTGCTGCCTTGTGGTTATCCTCTGGATAGGAAAAGGCTAAGAGAAAAACCCGGACAGAAATTACGGCTTGGATTTCCGTTAGGCAGTTCAGTGTGTAAAACACTATCTGGCAACTCCTGCAGCCAAACTGACGCCGAATGTATTGGTTAACCATTCCTTCGGATCACGCCAGCGAGGCAGAGAGGGAGCCCTGTCACTTGGGGTAACCCAGAGATTCTATACCTCTTGTCCAGGCTCTTTTTTGCGCCCTGGAGGAGAAACTCTTTTAACTTCAGGGGCACAAAAACTATCATAGTCTTCCGAGACTGAAATGCCAATATATAACATTCGACCGCCCATCTAGCCTAAGAAAAAACCAAAGTGGTGTGTTCCAATGTTGTTTTGGTCATTACTTTTTTTGACCGGAATATAACCCTGCCTTCTTTCAGATATAACTTGCATTCAGTATTCATTGAGATGAATCCTCAATCTCATAAATTTCATTTATTTGTTACGAAAGCAATTAAGTCTACTAGTGGGAATTAATGAAATAAAGACAATTCTTTATCTTAGTTCTTCAGGAGATTTACCGATTCTTTATTTAGGTTTAACCGTATATGTCTTAAAATAACGAATTTGTCACGGTCGATTTCATCTAGGCAATGACTTGTGTGTGAAGCGTTTTCTTTGTGGGTAACGACTAGTATTTACCAAACAGTTCATTGGGTCCAAATCATGACTATGCTGACTTGTATACTAAATAGCGGCGAATAAATTAGTTACATTCATTTACTTACCGCTTCAGCGAATATCACGAATTGGTAAAGAATTCAGAAGATTCTTTGACTTTTTGATACGAACGATTCTTGTAAGGAATCGTCTTAAAAACCTTTTTACCAAAATAAAATCAATGGCGAATTTTTGAGACACAGAGAGACAGAGAGTCCAACGTACACATCGACAGACACATGCTGGACACACATAGACACATATATACGGGCACACACACACACACACACACACACACACCAGACACACAGACACCTAAACACACACACACACACACACACATACAAACGTACACGTACATACCAGATACACACACATAACAGGTACATTCATATACTAGCGTCCAACATACACATCCACAGACACATGCTGGACACACACATACACATATATACGGCACACATACGCTTATACACACACACACACACACACACACACACACACACACACACACACACACACACACACCTAAACACACACACACACATACAAATGTACACATACATACCAGATACACACACAAATTTACACGTACATACCAGATATACACACATAACAGGTACGTTCATATACTAGCGTCCAACGTACACATCCACAGACACATGCTACACACAGACAGATACATACACACGCGTACACATACGCTTACGCACAAACACACCAGACACATACACATACAAATGTACACTTACATACCACACACATACATACAACGTACACATCAACAGACAAATGCTAGGCACACACATACAAATACACACACGCACACGCTTACATACACATACCAGAAACACATACATACTCACACCAGACACATATACACACAGATACACGCATACACACAATCGAACTGGTACATACCAGACTCGCATATACGTACATACCAGACATACACACACATAACAAACATACACACACACACACACACACACACACACACACCGAACACACAAACACCAGACACACAAAAATGTACACGTACATACCAGATATACACACACATATCAGACACACCCACACCCATACCAGACACACACACACCAGATAAAAACGCACCCACATACACTCATTAACACACACGTACATAAACACACACGTAAACGTATACACACACAAATTCCAATGTATACTTAAATAGCATACACACGCATAACAAACACACACATACAAGATACGCATACCAGACACAGACACACAAACGTACAAGTACCAAACACACACATACTAACAACGCACACACACACACAAATGTTACGTACACACCAGACATATGCACACATAACAGACACTCACACATGCCAAAAAACACACACACCAGATACACACATCACACAAGCGTAGACGTACACACCAGATACACTCATAAATGTACACATGTATAGCGGTCACACAAACACACATATATAACAGACACACACACACACACACTATACCAAACACACACATACCAGACACACACCAGATACACACGCCCCCGCATACTAAACATACATACACAGTACATATACACATACGTACACGTACACACATATCTCGATGAATATAAAGGATGAAAGAAACTTTAAAGAAATATGATATTTAGGCAGTCAATATCAGGTTATCATAGAAAGTGTTTGATCTGATGAATATTTAACATTTATTCACGTCATCGGGATGAAATTAATAGACAGACATCGAAATATTAACGTCACTCAATCCTGTCTCACCTTTTCATTATGTCCTTTCCGGAGTTGCTTTTAATCACACAGCCTCAGAATCGACTGATATATATATATATATATATATATATATATATGAATTGAAGTGTGGGTTCCACGTATGCTTCTTATATAAATTTGACGAAAATGGCATGGTCTCTCTCTCTCTCTCTCTCTCTCTCTCTCTCTCTATATATATATATATATATATATATATATATATATATCCGACGCCCCCGCACGAGCAGAATGTGACACAAGGTCAATTTTCAAGCGGAGTTTAACGGGTTTGAATTCAGAGTTTCCCTCTTCCTAGGCCAGTTACCGTATCAAGGTTGAAGAACCCAATTTGTCCTACTGTTTACCAGAGCTTGAGTGAGAATACTTGGATTCAAACATTTCCCAATGGTATTAGCTCGATGTGAAATGCAAACAGCCTCGTCCGGGGTTTGAACTTCAGTCGCCGTGTCCAATTTCTACGATAATAACTGTTATATACGAGCACCTTATATATATATATATATATATATATATATATATATATATTGTGTGTGTGTGTGTGAGAGAGAGAGAGAGAGAGAGAGAGAGAGAGAGAGAGAGAGAGAGAGAGAGAGAGAGAGACACACACAAAAATATATAATATTACCAAAAAAACCAAAAAAAGAGCAGCAGGCAACCCCTAGAAAACGACAAAACCGAAACCCTATCTCTATATTCATACGCCTGTTCCTAAATCTTCCATCCGTTATCATCCTGCAACAACCTCTGGTTAAAAATGACACCGTCCAAACCATTCAAATGCAATGCAAAAATGTAAATCCAGATTATCTGGTATTGCTTAATCGCTGATTTTTTATTTGTCCCATTTTATTTCACCCAATTTTAAAATTAAACATTCCACATGGTCTTGCGTCGCTTAAATGCTCAACGTAAAATTAAAATGAATGGAAAAAAAAGTTACATGTTTTATTTGTAATATTGAAATCGGAATATATTTTGGTAATTTTGATCTTATGACGTCCCATCCTCCTTCCTTAATTTACGCAATGTTTTAGCGACCCAGCGCCAGAGGATTTTCTGGCACAACTTAGATTTTTTTGCGAGTCGTTTTTTTGTTGGCAAATTAATGTAGGTATTTTAAACGCCCCCCCACCCCAGATTTTTATCGGCAAATAAATGTAAATATTTTAAAACCTCTCTTTTAAGAAAGAGTCAGAGAAGGTTAAATCAAGATTATTATACTTTTTTCTGTATTAAAATATTTAGCAATAGCTATTAAGTAAACATATCAAACGTTGATATAATCAAAATTACCATACTGTGGTATATCTAGTCAATATAATTATAGTAAAAAACAACACCAGAAACATCAATAATATAATAATAATTAAAACAAAAACATCGGTGCTTTTAGCGTGACACATTTTCATTGTTTTTATCTACTAAATTTTGATATAAAGACAGTAGTTTAATTAGTGAAATAGATCACTAATTAAGACTGAGCCTATTCTAGTAGTTGACCACTCCAAGCGGAGTTTAACAGGTCTGAATTCAGAGTTTTCCTTCTCCTAGACTGGTTGTCTAACCAAGGTTAAAGAGCCCAGTCTGCCCTACTATTTACCCATAGCTGGAAGGAGAGTAGTTGGATTCATATCTTTCCCAAGGGTATTAGCGCTATGTGAACTGTAACTTCGTCTAGGATTTGAAATCGGGTCGACGAGTCCATTTCCCACGACTCTAACCATTACACCACACGCCTCCAACTAAGTATGGAATAGACTCATCGCAGCTTGCTTACGTTGAAACCACCGGTTACCGCTTGATCACCGACGTTAAGCAGTGACGGGCCTGTTCAATACTTAGATGGGTGACCATTTAAACAACGACTGTTACTGTAAACAACCTGATATCAAAATGACTTGATTCGGCATTAAATAACCCGAAATGGGTTTATATACCGTAAAACAAGATAACTAACCACCCAAGTATTGAACAGGCTCATCGCTGTTTAACTATAGTAATCTAGCGTGGGTTACCGTAAGTACCCATATTTGTACTCACATGCGCGTTAGGGCCGGTTTAGCTCAGTCGGTAGAGTGTTCGATACTGGCCCTCGCCAACTCAGCGTACGAGTAGCACAGGGATCTGTGCGGTAAAGTGAAGTAGGTGTGGCGCTCCACCTCAGACGCCAAAACAATCTCCTTGGTCAAGCGCTAGTGATAAGGGGATAGACTCCCTGGCTGTCTGGTTTATACCGACTTTAGGCCACCCCGACTACTTTACTTACATTTACTTAAACCTGACTATAAAAGCCAGTATCATAGTTCCGAAAATTTGAACTCACAGTCTAAGGTTTGTCCTTGTCTAAGAATGAAACAGGCTCATCGCTGCTTAACTTCAGTGATCTAGTGAGAAACGGTGAATTCAGCCTGTTTTGACCATAAATTGTTATTTACTAAGCTTTGCCTAGATATGGGATCCTGTCATCAGCTTGCTTACCGTACATGCTGTTGCTTAAATGTTCACCCATCTAAGTATGGAATAGACTCATCACTGCTTAACTTCAGCGATCAGCCGGTGCATTGTCTGTCCTCATATGTCGTAACTTACTAAGCTTTGCTTAGATATGAGCCCCATCATTGGTTTGCTTACAGTACTTGTTTCTTAAATGGTCACCCATCTAAGTATGGAATAGACTCATTGCTGCTTAACTGCTTCGATTTAGCGAAAACCAGCGCATTTAGCGTGACTTGATCGTAAGCCCCCAAATCTGTCCTCATATGCGTTTATTTTGTTAAGAAAAATGTTCTGAAAATACTCACCTGCGATCTTTGGAGTGTTGGAAAAACCCGAAAAGTGTTTTAATGACGTTTTTATATCTATTGTTATTGTTGCTATTAACGGTTATCTCTTTTTTGATTGGTTGAATAGCTAATAAATGTTACATTACTAACTAGATACCTCCACTTTTGTTTGGGTATTCGGAATTGATCAAGGCCGGTCGGTAGAGATATTGGTCTATTTTCCTTTTCTTTTTTATCTACTATTACAAGACCTTAAAGGTTTACTTCACATTAAATTTGCTTCTCAAGGTCGCAACAAAGTATTATTGCAAATTTGATCATCTTCTACAAATAAGGTAAATCGAATTTTCCTCCTTGGCCTAAGGTTGCAGGTCTATTGATGTGATCTATCACACCTCTTGATTTGGTTTGGTTTGTTTTACGGCATATCAAACTCAGTGGGTCATTTAATGCCGACAAAGTTTTGAAATAAATTCATTCTTAATGGATACTCAATTTAAAATAAAAAGCTTTTTCAATTTTACCCATATATGGGACCCTAACAGGTACTACCACTCTGGGTCTAACTGGATCAGGGAGAAATGATGATGAAGGGGTTCTATACATTCCCCAGACCTCTAGAACTGGAGCCTCACCATCAGATAGACTTTAACGTCATTCCCAGGACATGAATTGCCTCAGCCACCGACTTCTAGCACCCATTAGATAAAAGGGGTTGGGGCTTGCCATAAGAGCAATAGGGTTGGGGCAATCATATAGGTGCTAAAGCTTGACGTGACTAGCCGATTGATCGGAGAGGGCCTCTCCGACCGCCCGTTTAGCCTTAGTAAGTGTCTAAGTGGAATGTTGATTGTCATGGACTGCTCATCCACTAGAATTCCGTCCTTAAGCATCATGGTTCGCCACTCACGGCCAACTGGTGCTCCCAGTGAGGGGATCTTACAGAGGTGCAGTCGGTGTATTCTAAAGCCCCAGCCTTTTGATTTGGTATTTTTTCCCGCCATAATTTATCTATGTAAACTTGTTACAGGCTATGAGGTGTTTGAATCTAAACTTAAGAAACCGTCCCCTGTAAAAGCCAGTATCATCGCTCGGAAGATTTGAACACACAATCTAAAAGTTTGTTCTAGTCTGAAATTTCATCAATATCTGATAACTTAATTTTCGTTCTTTTTAATTCCAATCAACAGGCATCATTTATCATAACGAAATTCTTATTGCATTTTATTTTCATTTTCACTTTCTCTCCTAAATGACGGCGAATTGAATTGCCAAGGAAAAAGAAAATTTGAAATTGAGGTGTGTTTTATTTTTTCTTTTCTTTTTTATTTCTTTTTTTTTTATTACTTTTTTTAATTAAAATCTCGTTTGGGTTGAGCTGGAAATTCAGTTTGCTTGATTCAACATGATTCATAACGACGTCTATTTCAAAAAAAAAAAAAAAAAAAAAAAAAAGACTAAAAGAAAAAGAAAAAGAAAAATGCAGTAAAACAAAAAGTAAATAAATGAAAATTACCTCTTCGACGTGAAAACAAATAATTCGGCAAAAAAAAAAAAAAGTTTGTAGGATATTCGACGCAACAAACAAACCAATCGGAACAGTTCAAATAAGAAAATAATAATTAGGCGTGTCTTAATTATAGAATTAATTGCTGGTTGGCAAGTGTCTAAAACAAACGAAACGAAAGCTTAACATAAACTTTAAAAAAAGAAAGAAAAAAAAAGCGTGGCAAACGAAGCAATGACGACAACCAATGAACCAATAAGAGATTTTTTTAAAGGAGTTTTCAACTCTTAACGACACTAAATCCTTAAATACTAGCTTAAAAAATATAAACATGCTGTGAGACTTGACATATTCTAAATTGATATCCAAGTTCATTGATGCCAAACATGTTATAATGACTAAAATACTAGTGAGTAAGATTGTCACTGTGTGTTCATATTTCTGACCTTGTTCAAAACTAAGCTAATAACGGTCTTTTCTGTTACTAATGAGTTTGATTCTCACTGAGTGCCCATACTTCTGGTCTTGTGCCAAACAAAATTGAGCTAAGCAGATGACTACTCACGACATTCGTGGGCGCCTGGTATGGTGTATGGTGTTCATATTTCTGACCTTATTCAAAACTAAGCTAATAACGGTATTTTCTGTTACTAATGAGTTTGATTCTCACTGAGTGCCCATACTTCTGGCCTTGTGCCAAACAAAATCGAGCTAAGCAGATGACTACTCACGACATTCGTGGGCGCCTGGTATGGTGTATGGTTAACAAGGCGAACAGATCGTTACTGGTAAGTTCGATTCGCACTGGGGTCCATTCTTCTGTCCGTGTTTTAAACTAAGCTGAGATCGGTTTATGAATACGAATGACATTCGTGGGCACCTTGTGTGGTGTAATGGTTAACGAACGAGGCTAAAATACCATTACTTGTGAGTTCGATTCTCACTGGGTGCCCATTCTTCTAACCTTGCTCCAAACAAATCTTAGCTCGGCAGATGACTACTCCCGACATTCGTCGGGCGTCTTGTGTGGTGTAATGTTTAGCGAGCGTGGCTAAAAGACCGTTACTAGTGAGTTCGATTCTCACAGTGTGCGCCATACTTCTGGTGTTGAACCAAAGTAAACTAAACTCAGCAGATTATTACTCACGACATTCGTGGGCGTCTTGAGCGATGTAATGGTTAGCGAGCGTGGCTAAAAGACCATTACTAGTGAATTTGATTCTCACTGGGTGCTCATACTAGCCTTGTACCAAACTTGTCTAAATTTAGCCGGCATTCCAGTGTACCTCGCAAGGTGTAATGGTTAAAGAGCGAGGTTTTAAGACCATTATTAGTGAGTTCTCACTGGGTGCTCATACACATAGCCTTTTGCTAAACTAAGCTTAGTAAACGACTACACTTGACATTCGTGTGCACCTCACGTGTTTTAGTCTTTAGTGAGCTCGATTCTAACTGGGTGCCACAAGATTCTGGTCTTGTGCCACACTCTGGGTCAACATTTATTTTAACATCACTCAACGTAGGAATACCAACGTATGAATGTTCAGTTGTTTTGTTTTACGGTATATCATCCCTCCTTCGGGTCATTTATTGCCGAATCATGTTATCCTTTATAAGAAAAAGACACAATTTGCTTACAGTACGAATACCAGCCCTATCGATTGAGGCTTTAGAATACACCGACGGTTCCTCTGCATAGGGTAAAATTCTTCTAATGGAGCCATTTGTTGGCTGTGGGTGGCGACCGGTGATGCTTAAGGATGGAACACTGGTGACTGAGCAGTCCATGGCATGCAACACTCTACTTTGACCCTTACTTAAGCTAGACGATTGGAGAGGCCGACTTCCGATCGATCGGCTTGTCACGTCGAGCCGTAGTACCTATATGATTGTCCCAACCCTATTGCCCTTATGACTGTAAAAGATTGTTGTAGATCCAACGGGTTTCGGATATTTAATCCTTATCAAGCTAATATAATTTTTGTTTGTCAATATCGTGTATAGAGCATTTATAGCTAAGTTAGGTTAGCGTGGACATGAAATCAATGGTGTTTGGTTACTGACAGTTTCTCGCCTGTGAGATACTCAAACCAAACGTGGTCTGAGAATCGTATAGGCAAGAAACTCAGTAACCAAGAGCCGTTGACTTCATGTCTACGCTACCCTAACGTTATATATATATATATATATATATATATATATATATATATGGTTAGACACCAAACTGAATCAATAGTCGTTATGTCAACATTTTTATCGCTAAATAAATACAAGCCCTTTTGTCAAGCCCCAACCCTTTTTATCATATGTCATAGAAGTCGGTGGCTGAAGTTTAAATTCTGAAGCTCTGGGGAATGTGGAGTTCCCTCTGATCCGTAGTGATAGTACCTGTTATGGTTCCATCTATGGGTTGAATAGAAAAATGTTTTTGAAAAAAAGTGTATTTAAAAAATTGAGTTTAAAAAAAAATTGAGTACCCATCAAGAATGAATAAAACAAAGTGTCTTCGGCATAAAATAATCCAACATTGGTTGACATGCCGTAAAACCCAACCAACTAACTAAATAACAGGGGCTGCGACTTCAGTATGGACTCAAATGTTGATCCTCCTATGCATTGATACTTACTTAGATGTAGGACTTTCGGATCTTATGTCCAGTGTCAGTGTGCTTCGGCCTCTGGACTGGAAAGGTAATGTTAACAGCGTTTATCTCAGGCAACACCTTCCCCCTTGATTTAAAGGGATAGGGCTGAGTTTATCGCCCAGTGCCTGAGGCGCCCCCTTGACGGGGTCAACGCATTTTTTATACCTACCATCTCATGAGTCTCGACCCGTGTGTTAAATGGTTACGTGGGTTGACACACACACACATATATGTATATATATATATATATATATATATATATATATATATATATATATATGTGAGTTAAGAGTAAGGAAATGAATCCGACGGTATATGTATAGATGAAATGGTATGAAAAACACATATGTTTTTAAATTGAATTATTTTATATATTATTCATTGCTGATATTGTCCAGATTTCGATTTATTAAAAAATCTTCATCAGAGTATAATGATAATTAGGTCCGTTTATAAGATGTAAATATTTTTAATCCAGATTCTTCAATATTTCAAGTTTGAATTCAAAATATTCTTTTTCTCTCTTGAAGAATCTGGATTAAAAACATTTACAT
This sequence comes from Doryteuthis pealeii, assembly GCA_023376005.1. Taxonomy (NCBI): domain Eukaryota; kingdom Metazoa; phylum Mollusca; class Cephalopoda; order Myopsida; family Loliginidae; genus Doryteuthis; species Doryteuthis pealeii. The sequence continues at coordinate 45,036,675 of CM042159.1, read as the reverse complement.
CTTATAAACGGACCTAATTATCATTATTCTCTGATGAAGATTTTTTAATAAATCGAAATATATTTTTTAATAAATAGAAATATATTTTTTAATAAATCGAACTATATATATATATATATATATATATATATATATATAATGAATAGTGAATGAAAAATGAGAAAAGTATTTGCATGGAAAAGTGCTCAATGCTAATAACGCAGAGCAGATTTATAATCAATTGTAATATTATGGGTTTACACTCATAACTTGAAGTTTCATGGTAATCCAATCATCAGATGAGATCAATGGTTGATTTTAATTGTTTTTAAAAAAAAACAATTTTTAGCTTTATATTTCCCATCGCGTGAAAAACGCTTCATATAAACGCTAAACAAATTTGGTTTTTAACATCTCAACCATTTCACGACTGGTTTTTAACATCTCAACCATTGATCTCATCTGATGATTGGATTACCATGAAACTTCAAGTTATAAGTGTAAAACCATAATATTACCATTGATTATATATATATATATATATATATATATATATATATTAGTCAGACACCAAATCGAGTCAATAGTTGTCATATCAACTTTATATCAACATAGCTGAATAAATACAGGCCATTATGGTGAGCTCCAACCCTTTTTATCATATCTGTGCTAGAAGGCGGTGCCTGATGTACTGCGTATGAAGTTGGTGATGTTTCAATTTTGATCCGTCTTCTATGCTCTTGATCTGTTTCCTTTGAATCAGTATGTAGACCCGCCCAACGGGGTGGGGTCCAGTGGCTTCGGCCCTGGATCTTTACAAGTTAATAGCGTCGATCCCAGGGGGTTATCCCCCCAGGCAATACCTGCCCCCTTGACTTAAAGGGGCAGGGCTGGGTTTATTGCCCAGCGCCTGAGGCGCCCCTTGAGGGAAATGCCGACGGGATCGACGCAATTTTTGTTCTTTCCCAACCATGAGCTTCGGCTTGTGGGTGGGCCCACGTTAAAACGAGGCCTTGTGCCCAGCCCATACAAGTAGGGTATGAGACAAATACCTATCTCATTTGAATCAGTTCCTCGGATCAGCGGGCCACAGATAAGTCTTATTTGATCAAGAGTTAGACTTTAAATCAATATCGGTAAATCGATGATAAACATGGTGATTGTTTTAATGTTAACGGTGTTCCGTAACATTTTGCTCTCCTTGTGTGAAAATCAAAGTCGACTTACATGATGTTTTCTATTTTGTGATAATGATCTGATATCTGTTATGATTGTGTTCACGTTAACAGGATAAATCATGGAGACTGACCCACGACGTGAGGTTATTACCGAAGTGACGACGTTAAATCGTAGGTGCATTGTCTTTGATGAAACAATTGAAAGCGAACTTGACAGTAACGTCAAACCTAATAATGAACAATGGCGTCCGATCAAGGATAACTGACCGGGTGTCATACACGAGGTTAATTCTTGTGCATCTTTCATAATTAATAACAAAAAATCAAAGAACAAAAAACAAAAACAAACAAAAACAAACAAACAAACAAAAAACAAGGAAAGAAAATGTAAACTTTTTTCTTTCTTTCTCTAGATTCCTTTCTTTTTGTCTGTCTGTCTGTCTGTCTTTCTCCTTGCCGGTCAACTATTTTTCTTTTGTTAAAAAACAAAACAAAAACAAACAAAAAGATAACGAATGAAAATGGAAACTTAGAGCAGCACATAATCCCGTGATTTAAAAAAATTATTTTTTTTTCTTTTTATTTCATTTCTGTTTTTTATTTTCTGAATTTTTTCAAAAATATCTTTCATTTTTTTGTTCGACGGATGCCTTGTTCGCTTTTCTTCTGTTGTTTCGTATCACAAGATTTTCTCCGTATCAATTATATTTGAAAAGATTTCTGTCAGTTCATGATTTGTTTTTGTTGTTGTTGTTGTTTCAATGTTTTTCTTTCTTTATCCTCTTTTTCTTTTTCTTTCTCTTTCTTTCTCTACATTCCTTTCTTTTTGTCTGTCTGTCTTTCTTCCTTGCAGGTCTATACATCTACTATTTTCTTTCGTTATGAGTTTCTTCCTTTCTTTTTCTTTCTTCTGTAACTTTTTCTCTTTATCTCTGACTGCATGTTTATATCTTTCTTTCTTTCTTTCTTTCTTTCTTTCTTTCTTTCTTTCTGTATGCCTGTTTCTTTTTTGCTTCATTTCTTCTATATCTTCCTTTTCTTTTTTTCTCTTCTGTAACTTTCTTTCTTTTTTATCTCTGACTGCATGTTTTATCTTCTTTCTTTCTTCTTCTCTTTCTTCTTTCTTTCTTTCTGTATGCTGTTTCTTTTTTGCTTCATTTCTTCTGTATCTTCCTTTCTTTTTTTCTTTCTTCTGTAACTTTCTCTTTTATCTCTGACTGCATGTTTTATAATCTTTCTTTCTTTCTTTTTCTTTCTTTCTGTATGCCTGTTTTCTTTTTTGCTTCATTTTCTTCTGTCTTTCTGTATCCTCTCTTCTTTTTTTCTTTCTTCTGTAACTTTCTCTTTTTATCTCTGACTGCATCTTTCTTTCTTTCTTTCTTTCTTTCTTTCTTTCTTTCTTTCTGTCTGTTTCTTTTTTGCTTCATTTCTTCTGTATCTTTCTTTATTTTTTATGTATCTTTCTTTCGGTAACTTCACTCATTTCTTTCTTTTTGTACCTTCTCTTTTTTCTTTCTTTCTTTTTTATCTTAATTATCCCTCGTTATTATCCTTTCTTGATGTACTTTATCTTTCTTTCTTTCTTTTCTTTCTGTTACTTTTTTCCTTTCTTTCTTCCGTACCTTTCTTTCTTGCTCTTCATTATTCCTCGTAATTATTCTTTCGCCATGTACTTTCTTTCTTTCTCTTCTTTCTTTCTTTTGTCTTCTTTCTTTCTTTCTTTCTTTCTTATATTAAAATTGTATAGACCAATTCAGAACTCTTCTTTCCAATGCTTCGTTTTAGTGACTGTTTCTGTCAAGCACTTGTATTTATTTGTCTGCCCTGTTCGTGTAGAGAGGTCTCTTAGGTTTCTGTGTTATTTTTAATGAGTTTACCAGTCGACCGAATAACTATCTTGCCATGTCTCTTCGTTAATACCTTCAGGCCACAAACATCGCCATTGTGGACCTGTTCTGTCCAGTGACACTTGAAAGAGACGACGAAAGACCCCGAACGCTCCGGTCTCTTGATCCAGGCCAGTAGGTTGCGCTTCGCAGCGTCCTAATTAAATCCTAACCTCGGTCCAAGTGACCCTTTGAGGTCAACATCGACCCGGACTTTGCTTGGCCGGAATTTCTAGTCGACGTTCGGTTCAGAAGAAAATGACGGCGTGGTTCGGTGTGGACGGTGGCAAAAATAGTGTCGGAAAGGATGGAAAGAAGACAAGGACGGAGGTGGGGATGACGGAGCCAATAAGAAGTTGACAATTGTCAGAAGAATCTATCAATCCCTTTCAATTTGTTTATCTATCTATTATCTATCTATCTATTACTAAAATAATGAAGAGAAAGGGGAGGGAATGACGAGCGTAATAAGTTGTAAATCGCCAATAAAATAATTTCTCTATCTATCTTTCTATCAATCTATCAATCTCAATTTATTTATCTATCGATCAATCAATCTATCTATCTAATTCAATTTGTTTATCTATCAATCATCTATTCTCAGTTATTTTTCTCTCTCTCTCTCTCTCTCTCTCTCTCTCTCTCTCTCTCTCTCTCTCTCTCTCTCTCTATCTATCTATCTATCTATCTACCTCAATTTTTAAAATCTGTCTATCTATAACTAAAAGATAGAAAGAAAGGGGATTGAATGACGGGTCAAATAAGAAGCTGTAAATTACTAAGAAAAGAATCTATATATCTATCTCAATCTCTCTCTCCTCTCTTCCCATATTAATATATATAATATATATATATATATATATATATATATATATGATGGAAGAAAGGTAAGAAATGCCGGTGTAAATAAAAAGCAGAAAATTAGCCGTAAAAGAATGTGTGACACGTTCAATTACTTAAGTGGAGTTTAAGGAGAAGGAAAACTCTGAATTCAAACCTGTTAAACTCCGCTTAATAAATTGACCTTGTGTCACACCATGCTCTTGGGGAGGGGTTGGTAAATATATATATATATAAGTGTGTGTGTGTGTGTGTATGTGTGTAGTACACCGTATCATTCTTGTGTTTGAATATGGCATCTTAAGGAATATCTCCATCATTTCAACAAAATTTGCCAATGTCAATTGTCATTATCCTCAATATTTTTGACATTACAAAAAGAGTAAACTCGCTACAAAAATTATTTTTTGAGTTTTAAGTAAATAACTTTTTCTGGGTGTTGTAATTTTTAGATTAACAAACAAAAACTCATTTTTATTACGTTTTCTTCTAATTTTGATCTTTCTAAAAATTAAAAAATTAGGGACTGGAAATTTTTTAATCAAATGAGCAAATGGTCCCCCACATTTTTTTCAATAGAATAAGTTATTTGTTAAAAATTAAATCATTAATGAATAAAGTGCTGAAAATTTCCTTAAAATTGGACAATTCCCTGAATTTTGGTAATTGTTTTAAAATTAGGATTTTTGTTGTATACCCTTTTTCCTTTACTAACTTCTATTATTCTTCTGCCCATCTTTGGTATCTTACGTTCATCTTCTAGCGTCTGGACTTCGTCTTGGTGGTCGGTCGCAGTTAATTCATTGCTTCTTCTAGATCAGTCTTGTTGCCAAGACATTCATCAACCACAAAACCATATTATCTATGTAAGCTTTTATTTACTTAACTAACATCTTCATCTAACTAACATAGCGCGCGTATGCAGTGAGCTCCATCTAAGGCCTTATCTGCCTGACGTCCAAGCTGAAACTGAAGACCCAACCAGGTCCCACGTGACTTCACGTATTTCGCGGGCTTTCTGTAATATTCCATGGAAAGTCCCGCCCGTGATATGAAAAGGGACCATCCCTTCAGAAATACAGGGGGTTGACAATAATCTATGCATAGATTATGTAACATTTTTTTTTCACCTCCCTTGAGTAAAATTGCACGTATCATCATTATACAAGAGAATGAATCGTTTCAACTCTCTGAAGATGGGCCTTGCCCGAAAATATTAAGAGTGAGAGGAGGGAGAAAAAAAATTAAATAATTATGTTTTTCAACATAAATTTGCATTATTTTGCCTTCAAAAAAAATCTTATTACATTTTAATTAATGCTTCTAACACACTATGAAAAAAAAAAAAAAACTTTACTAAATTAAAAACCAAAACCGAACCAGAAAACCGCAGTATTAAGGGCAAAAAACCTAAAACCAATACCGAAATCAAAATTGCCAAACCGCCCAACTCTAATACACACAGATAAATCATCTTATGTTGAATTTAAAAGCATCATATTTTTCTTGTTCTAAATGGAGGGAAAAAGATGCAATAATTTTGTATAAAATGAGATTAATGTTAGATGTGAACAATGTATAAGAAAATGCATAGAAAAAAAGAGAAAAAATGATGGTACCCACACCCTCCGTTAACGACGGGTGCCCCACAAGCTCAATTCTTTTAGCGGTATGTGACAAGGTCGGTTTAATATGAAAACCGCACAGTAACAAATCTTTACGAAACGGTGTCACATAAAGCACAACTCTACCGGCATTCTTTTTTTGAGGGTCCTCAGGAATGGGACAATCAATTCAGCTCTATCTACACGCATAACATTATTTATCGAGTCCCTATTGTTAGGTAATGGGCGTGACGTAGAGCGGTGAGTGTGGCCTGATATGTGGATTAGAACGGGAAAAGTTTAAGTGACGATTTGGCATAGACACATGGCGTGGTTTAATTGGAGAATGGTACGTGGCGAAAGGGGGAAAGGTGAGATGAGAGATCAGAGTGTAAATTGAGTCTGGAAGAATGTGTGAACGGAGCAAGATATGGAATTCTTGGTCTCGGCAGTTGTAATTTGAGGGAAATAAAATACTCATAAGTGAAAAGAAGTGGCCTTGTGTCTTTACTAAAAACTCCAAATGGCACAAGGCAAGATATCCCTCAGCACTCGCAAGCTGGCGTACAGATTCCAAACATCATAGAATTGCCAGCCAACAGAACAGCTGCCCAACAACCAGGATCCCAGCCTTCTCCGATATTCTATTTAAGTGTCTCTCGATGTCTTTTTTTAACGGATACGCAGCCAATCTCTTTTTCCCTATGCAAATGCCAACATATCATTATATGGCCGCCCACACAAGAAGATATTAAAAATCTTTGGTCAAAATATCTATTGGTGCCTTTCTCTCTCTCCCTATACATACATACATACATATATAACATATATATATATATATATATATATATATATATATATATATATATATATATGAATAGAGATATATCTATATATCTATATCTATTAGTACCGGTACATAATTAAATATATTGAATATTTCTTTATCCACAAATCGTTCACTTCAATAGAAGTAAGAGTCATACCGTATGCAACGTGGACACATAATCTCTCCATTCGGAAATGAGTGCAAGACATAACGAACGGTTGACATGTCATCAATTCAGCCATTACGACAAGCAGAGAGAGAGAGAGAGAGAGAGAGAGAGGAGAGAGAGAGGAGAGAGAGAGAGAGAGAGTAAAGTAAACAAGCGTTTAAACACATCTCTCCATTCCGACAAGGTGTTACACTATGCCACTGATAGGATGCTACACATATTTTTAGCAGTGTACTATTTGAAATCTTTCTATACACCGGTTGCTATTCAAATGATAGATGACGAAGACCTAGTCTGTACATAGCTGGGACAGAATTGAAAGACAAACTGCTCAGTTCAGGATGTGAACTCACAAAGTCCATTTCCTGCGCTATTAGCACCGTTGATAAAACGAGATTAAAGTTAGGACTTTAATGTCTATGAGTAATATAAAGAAAAGAAATTGACAAAAATCAAAATAAATCAAAGAAAATTGATAAATAATCGGTTGCTAGAATTATTCTGTTATAACAGCTTTTGACATCAAGCTCAAGTTATTTAAAATTCTGCAGCATTATAATACTAAATATGTTCTTCCGATAGTAACATACACCGGTATAAAAGTATAGGCGCAAATATGTATATTTCTCTTTTCTCCGGTAAGATCTGTTTCTGTCCTTCTGGGGGACGTCCATTTTCAGCGAATCTCATGACATACTAAACACAAACTACGCATACACACTATACAACATACACTGTCTTTATTTATTTATTTATTCATTTATTTCTATACCTTTCTTTTCTTTCTTTCTTTTGGATATGATCTTTTAATATACTGACAATAATAATTACCGACTCAACCAACAATACCCGCTATCGTTTACTGTAGCTTCTGTGTGTGAAATTGCTTTTAAAATAGCAATGTAGTACTATTTCTATATATTCTCTACTCTATTTTCGTACCTGCATACCTGAAATTAGAATAGTCAACATTCATAGGAGGGCTACCGGGTCTGTCATGGTAACCATCGAGGGAGCACATGGCGTCACAAACACTCAAATTTGTCATTTGAGTTCCACGTATATTAACTGGGGTAATGTGTAGCGATATAGTTGGATTAAGTGCCTGGTACATGAGGGACCTCAATATATATATATATATATATATATATATATATATATATATATATATATATAATACCTTTGTTACACTCTAAGATACATAATAGTAATATTAAATAATATACAGGAGTCATACATAGACATATATGTAATAAAACATACATAGACGTATATGAAATGAAATTTGGAGTAAAGATCCATAAAAATGAAGAAGCATCAAATATATTTCGTATGATAAGTGTAATTTACTGCTTCCTAATTAGCATAAAAAGATATTTTCGAATGATTATTTATAATTATAATGACATATTAATTCGAGAAGCCAAACAAGTCCGCGCAATGCAAGAGACCTTAAAAAAAGGAAACATAGATAATTAGGCCATGTATCCAATTGGACACATGGCCTAGTGATAAGGTAGTTAGGTTAAGACAGTTTTAAGTGAGTTATCTCTGGATTCCGGGTTCAATCCTGAGTAGAGGAAGTAGAGGCAGTAACATAGAAAAATAATTAACACAACTACCCCAGCTATGGTTAGCGGAATGAAAACAGGATGCCCCCGTGGACTAAATAAAGGGTTAAGTTCGAAGTTCCGTTATGGCTCCCGATTACGACAAGAAAGATCCCGAGTTCGAAAAGAAGGTTACCGAGTCCGAGAAGGTTCCTGAGTCCGACAAGAAATACTTGAAGAAGGCCGGAGGGCATATCGGTCGAAACGTTGTACAAATAGCAATGAAGATGGGGACAATAGTCAGAATAATGCAGATAATACTAATCATCAAGCCTCATCTCAAACATTCAGAGAAATTGCACACGGAATGATCCTCATTACCAAAAACAATATATATATATATATATATATATATAGGAGTGAAGGATTTGAATAAATCCGACAAAATGTGGTTGAGAATAGAGGTAAGTGTGGATATAA
>CM042159.1:45020660-45023160 GCA_023376005.1 Doryteuthis pealeii | reverse complement strand
GATTCCTGGCTGAACGCTCTACCGACTGAGATAAATGCTAATAACAGATAAAAATTGAGATGAGGCTTGATGATTAGTAATATCTGCGTTATTCGGACTATTGTCCCCATCTTTATGTGACAGTTATCTCTGGATTCGGGGTTCAATCCTAAGTAGAGGCAGTAACATAGAAAAATGTTTTATTTTTGCATCTGAGGTGGAGTGCCAAATCTACCATCAGCTTATTAATTTACCGCACAGATCCCTGTGCGCTCATACGCTGAGTCGGCGAGGGTCGGTATAGAACCTGGAACCTTGTGATTCCTTGTCTAATGCTCTACCGACTGAGTTAATTTCTATAGTCCCATGTTAAATTGGACGCAGTTAACTGTAACTGTCTTTTTTAATGCCCGAATGAATTAAAATATTCAACAAAACAAAGGGAGATAAAAAAAATTATCAAAAGGATAAAAAATATTATCGAAAAAATAAAAACAAAACAAAATAAAAAACAATATATATATATATATATATATATATATATATATATATATATATATATATATAACGCTATAAATGTTTTGTGGTAACCACACAAATTTCTTCTCGTTATTTGGAAAGTCTGATCGCTACCAGACAATCCATCTGAGTAGAAAGTTAAACGTTTTTGTTTTGTATTTGAAAAAGGCGAAATAAAATCTAATTGAAGAGAGTAATAAAGAAAATTTAATTTTTAATCGCTTTGAAGATAGAAACTGATAGACTAAAATCAATATGAGAGAAGGAGAAGGAGCAAGAAAGAAGAGGAGAAAGATGAAAAAGAAAGGAAGAGGAGGAAAAAGAAAGGAAGAAAGGGGAAAAGAGGAGGGAAAAAAGAAAAAGAAAGGAAGAAGCATAAAAAGAAAGGAAATTTCTGTGTAAAAATGAAAGAAGAGGACAAAGAAAAGAAGTTGTGCAAAAAGGAAAAAAAGAGTCTAGCAAGGAAAAGAAAAAGAAATAAAGACGATGAAAAGAAAGGATGAAGGGGAAAATCAAAGTAATAGGGGAAAAGGGAAGGAGAAGAAGAAGAAGAAGAAGAAGAAGAAGAAAGAAGAAGAAGAGAAGAAGAAGAAAGGACGAAGGAGAAAAGGAAAAGAAGCAGAAGAAGATAGAAAAAAGAGAAAAAGAAAGGAAGAAGGGAAAAGAGAAAAAAAGTATCAGAAGAAGAAAAGAAGAAAAAAAAAAGGAAGAATAAAAAAGGAAGGAAGAAGAATAAAAAGAAAGGAAGTAGAAAAAATAAGGGAGAAGGGGAAATAGAAAAAAAGGAGAAGCAGAAATAGAAAAATGAAGAAGCAGAAAAAGAAAAGAAGAAGAAAAAGAAAGAAAGAAGGGCAAATATGAAGGAAGAAACAAAACAGAAAGAAAGTATGATAAAAAGAAAGGGAATAGAGTAAAAAGAAAAAGAAAAAGAGCAAGAAGAAATTAATTAGAGAAAAACGAGGGAAAAACGGAAAAGATGAAGATGAAATTAAATTCAACCCTTAAATTTATCAATTCAAATAAACGTCACTTATTTTACGCCCCAAGTAGGAAAATTGACGTTGATAACTTCAATTGGGTTATTTTATGCAACTCAAATGTTAATATTGATTTTATATTCCATATAAAACAGTTCAATGTGATCCCCCCCATCCTAACCATTTTTTAACATATGAGTATCGAACATGTAAATCATAAGATTTTATTTGGTCATTTTCTTCCACACTCAAATACACTCATTTCTATCCATCAGTATCTTATTATAATGGAGATTGTGTGTTTTTCTGTCTGTAACCGAAACTATATTACTACTCAAGTCACAATTCCGTTAGTTATTTACGTCACATTCTCCATGATTCTATTTCTATTTAAACCTCAATTAATCATAAAACTGTTTGACATTATTAATACTGTTGGCCTTACCTAAATACTAATAACATGCAATTGTATTTATATATACAACACAAAATACCAGTTTTCAGGGTAAACGTAAAGCTAATTTGCATATTGATATTAAAAAACTGATTTAATAAAAATGTGCTTGGTATTATTGATTTCTAATTGTTTGGTTTTATCTTAATGAATATGAGTAAAAATCTCTTCAATAAATCCTAAAAGAAATTCATTAACAAGAAGAAATAACTGTAATTTTATTCTTTACTTCCTATTTTAACTAAATAGTTAAATTAGGAAATTTAGCATTGAAAAACGAAAGTGATGAAAGAGTAAGTTTCAGTTGTTCTATTTTCCGATTATACCCCCTTTGTTTCAAATCTTTTTATCTGAATTCTTAATTAGTTTCATTAGCCTTTCTGATTTAATCTAATATTTTATTACATTTAAACTTAAATACTTGCACCCGGAGGGTGCATATATTTGCTAGTATAAGTAAAATCCCCATAATGTTTAAATGCAACCACACAAAAAAAAAAACGGCATGTCATAGAGAGATTTCTGTTAGAGCAACGAGCAAGAATATGCACCCTCTTTTTAGTGCAATGAA
>CM042159.1:44993160-45015660 GCA_023376005.1 Doryteuthis pealeii | reverse complement strand
CCTCCTGATCGTGAGTCGTGGCTCGAAGTTAGACTACTTACCCTCATTGACACGTATGCAAATTTCTACATTACGATCAGCACCACTGGACGCGATTGGTTCGAATGTAAGATCTTGGTCAAGGCAGTTAATTATTATTTAAGACCTGCCTTCCTACACCGAGGGCAGTTGTGTTTGATCTTGCTAACGAAAACACAGATGTGTGTCGGACAAGAAACGAGTAAACTTTGCTGGATTGATCGAAGACTGCTGTAATATTGTTGCAGACAGAAAGACTTTGTCAGTGGACTTTTGCAGTTAGGAAAGGGATTACCGTGGTTAATTTCAAATAATCCCCTAGAAAACGATTTTTCAATAGTAAATAACAACTCTACCTGAAAAAACTGACGGCTGTCACGCTGAAAGCACGGGTTCCTGCTAGATCACTAAAATTAAGCAGCCTGTTTACTACTTAATTTGGTGACCAATTAAGCAACAGCTGGTACTAGAAGCAATACAGGGCCGTTTTGTCGTATTTAAGTACAGTATAATAACTAACAACATTACTTGAAACAAGACTTACAGTTGTTACGCTGAAAGCACCGGTTCCCACTAGATCACCGAAGTTAATCAGCCTGTTAAATACTTACTTAGGTAACCAGTTAAGTAAAGAAGAGACGAAGAAAGCTTTTTTCAGATTAGATTTTATACTGGCAGTCGGAGAGGCCTCCTCCAATCAATCGACTGGTCGCATCAAGCCCTAGCACCTATACGATTGTCCCAACCCTATTTCCTGCATGACAAGCCCTAACCCTTTTTGCCATATATATACTAGAAAGCGGTGGCTGAGGGTCTTAGTGTCCTGTGTATGACGTTAAACTGCATCTAATGGTGAAGTTCTTGTTCTGGAGGTCTTGGGAATGTGGAGTACCCCTTTATTACCATTACTCCCAGGTTCACTCTGAACAAAAATTGGAGTACCTGCTAATGTCCCATTGCAACCAATTAGATTTTAGATTCAGACAGATCTTTATAATCAGGCCATAAGAAGAAGAAGAGATTTAGTTGCTGGGGGTAAAGAAAGAAAAATCTATAAATTTATCATATTGATAAATTTATAGATTTTTCTTTCTTTTGTAGAGAATCCAAGAACCTGTAAGGTTATCTCCAGAAGTGGAGCCTCACCATCAGATGACACTCAGGACACCTTTTTTGGCGAGTCTTGCCCCTCTGTACGGAATACGGTCAGCGTATTCTAAGTCCCGACGACAGGGTGATGCACTGAAAAGAGACGAAGAAAGCTCTTTTTTTAAATGTAAAATTCAGACAGGTCGTTATAATCAAACCATAAGAAGAGATTTAATTACTGGAAGCAAAGAAAGAAAAATCTGTAAATTTCTCAATGTGGCTGTTGTAGAGAATCAAATGTTGAGATTGATTTAATTTTCCTTTAAAAAAAAACCAGTTCAAGGTAATTTCCATTATTTTTTTACAGCGTAAGTAAATCGAATATACAAATCCTAAAATTTTATTTATTCAATTTAGGGACAATTTGCCTCAAATTCCAAGACGAATTCAAACACGTTGAATATAACTAAATTATATGAACATAATAAATAAATATATAGATATACATTCCAAAAATAAAGACTTTTATTTATTTTCAGAAAAACTACAACAGATGCAAGAACCCTAACAACACCATTGCATAGAGTAAGTTTTCAGCTACAATATATATATATATATATATATATATATATATATATATATATATAATTAATTACACTAGCAAATATATGCACCCTCGGGTGCAATTTTAAGTTTGATATAATAAAATATCATATTAAATTAGAAAAGCTAATGAAACTGACTAAGAATGCAGATAAAAGATCTGCAACAGAGGGGTATAATCGAAAAATAGAACAACTTTGAAACTAACTATTCCATCATTTTCTATATCCCCTCTTTCATTGGTAAATTTTCCTAATTTAACTATTTAGTTAAAAATAGGAAGTAAAGGATAATATTACAGTTATTTCTTCTTGTAAATAATTCTTTTAAGATTTATCCACGAGATTTTTGTTTATATTTCTTAAGATAAAACCAAATAATTAGAAATCAATAATACAAGCACATATCTATTAAATCAAATTTAAATATCAATATGCAATTAGCCTTCTTGTTCAACTGTAAACGCTATTTTGTTGATATATAAAATACAATTGCATGTTATTAGCACGTAGATATGGTCAACAGTATTAATAATGTAAAACAGTTTTTATTAATAACTGAAGGTTTAAAAGAATGAAATCATGGAGAATGTGACGTAAATAATTAAGAGAATTGTGACTTGAGTAGTAATATAGTTTCGGTTACAGACAGAAAAACACACAATCTCCATTATAATAAGATATCAACCTTCTTGAATTATTTAATGCCAAAACCTTCCTTGTAGAACAGGGCTCACCAAACTACGGCTCGCATGACAGATACGGCCCGCGAATATATTTTATCAGGCCCGCCGACGTTACTTGAATTTGTTTGTTAAAACGTACGGAACGCGAGACGTTCTGATACCATTTAAATTTGAATATCATGTTAAGCTTAATAAATCTTCATGGACTTCACTGCTGTACTTAGGTTATAAAATTTCGTGCGTGTGAGCATTTCACTTGTTACTTACGCGATCCCAAATTTTCACTTGTTACAATAATAATCTGGCCCGCGCTCGTTATTTTTTCAATTATCCGGCCCTCCGTGAAAAAAGGTTTGGTGATACCTGTTGTAGAACAACAGTTATTGTACAATTTAACTTCTCTTTGTTAAATTCAACCTAGCAATTGCTAATTATACTATCCATCTTATATTTTTGCTTAATTTAAGTTGGAGGTACATAGTGTAATGGTTAGAGTCGTAGGAAATGGATTCGTCGATCTGAGTTCAAATCCTGGACGAAGCTGTTTGTATTTCAGATAGTGCTAATACTCTTGCGAAAGGTAATCATCCAACTACTCCCCCTCCAGCTATAGGTAAATACTAGGACATAATGGAATCATTAAACTTGGCTAAGTAACCAGTCTAGGAGAAGAAAAACTCTGAATTCAAACCTGTTAAACTCCGCTTGAGAAATTGACTTTGTGTCGCATCCTGCTCGTGCAGAGGGGTTGGTATATATATATATATATATATATATATATATATATATATATATATATCATTCCTTAAAGCTCATCAAAATGGGTTTGATTAGGAAGAGTTTATTGTGGATGTTGTTATTCCAGTGTTGTTGCCATTTTGTATGAAGTAATCTATTAATTTTAGGTTTTAAATCAGTATATAGTATCTTGAAGTTGTCGGGGATCAAATCTAGAACCGATTTAGCTGCGGAGTCTGCTCTTTCATTCCCCCTCACTCCTATATGACTTGAGATCCAGCATACCATAATCTCCTTAGGGTTAGACATCGAGTCTAATCTATTCAGGAGTTTAATGATGAGAGGGTTTTCCAGTTTTTTTTATTTCTTAATGATAGTAGGACAGAGAGCGAGTCAGAGAAGATGATGTATTTTTGTGGTTATTTTCATAGATTATGTCAAATGCTAGATCTATTGCACGAGTTTCAGCTGAAAAAATGGAACTTTCATTTGGGAGAGCTTTTCATACAATTTTTTATTTATTTAAAATAGCTGCACATGTTGTTTTGTCATTGTCCTTAGAGCCATCTGTAAAGATGTATGTTTGGTTTGGTTTGTTTTGTTTTACGGCATATCAACCTCAGTGGGTCATTTAATGCCGATAAAGTTTTGAAATAAATCAATTCTTAATGGATAATACGATTTTTTATAAATACATTTTTCTATTTAACCCATATATGGGACCCTAACTGGTACTACCAATCCGGGTCAGAGTGGACCAGGGAGCAATGGTGATGAAGGGGTGCTCCACATTCCCCAAACCTCCAAAACTGGAACCTCACCATCAGATAGAGTTTAACGTCATTCACAGGACATATAGACCCGCAGCCACCGCCTTCTAGCACCCATATGATAAAAAGGGATTGGGGCTTGCCATAAGGACAATAGGGTTGGGAAAATCATATAGGTGCTAGGGCTTGACGTGACCAGCCGATTGATCGGAGGGAGCCTCTCCGACCGCCCGTCTAGCCCAAGATAGGGCCAAAGTGGAGTATTGCATGTCATGAACTGCTCATCCACCTGGGCTCTATCCTTAAGCATCACGGGTCGCCACCCACGACCAACAGGTGGTCCCATTGGGGGAGTCTTACCCCTCTGCAGAGGTGCAGTCGGTGCATTCTAACGCCCCAGCCGACAGGGCGGTGTAAAGATGTAGAGGTGGTTGGGGTATCGTTCTAGAATATTGTGGAATTTATCTTGGTAAGTGCTAGAATGGGTTTTTGTTTTGGTGAGTTATTCGTACTATGATAGCAGACTTTTTGGGACACTCTGTAGGTGTTTTGAAAGCAGCGAGGCAAAAGCAATTTAAATCCAAGTCATAAACCAACCTCGAAGGAAATAGTTCTACACGATCTGACAGAAGTAATCGGCTAATCGATAATATTATGTCATTATTGACCCCTATTATTTAGCCTCGCTCTGATCTTTTACAGACAAAGAATAAAAAGTAAATAATGATCTGGAGTTGAAAAGGCTGATCAGTGAACGAAAAATGAAAATGAATAATTATAAAAATGTCGGGGCTCTCTTTCAAGACTATAGATATTGAGGAAGATTATATTGACTGTCGTGTCCATAGTAATATGAGTACGTCGGTCTTCTTTAATTAAAGTCTGAAAGAAACAGGATCTTCTCTCTCCGAAAAGAAAATACAATAACAATACAATAAAGAATAGCCATGCAACAAAATGATAATGCACAAATATAAACTTCATACTCTCATTTTTATGAGATTTCTCGTGAAAATACTCTATTCCCAAACTGTAATAATAACATTATTTATCCAAACCGTTAATAAATTAAAACCCTTAATTATGTGTTTGATATATTATTACGAGAGAGAGAGAGAGAGAGAAGAGAGAGAGAGAGAGAGAGAGAGAGAGAGAGAGAGTTATTATGACGAGAGAGAGAGAGAGAGAGAGAGAGAGAGGGAGCGAAAAGAAGTATATATAATATATATATATATATATATATATATATATATATATAGAGAGAGAGAGAGAGAGAGAGGTGAGAAAGGGATATGCTCTTGATTAATACAACTTTCTCTTTTCTACAGAAATGTGGGACGATAGGGTTATAAAAATTCAGGATGAGAGGGTGAAAGTGGATGAGCGAGGGTGAGTGAATGAGGCGAAGAAAAGAAAAGAGAGAAGAGAGAGAGAGAGAGAGAGAGAGAGAAGAGAGAGGAGAGAGAGAGGGTAAAAAGAGGTTGAGAAAGAATTACAGGAAGAGAGAGTGAAAGAGAGAAAAAGAGATTGAGTGAGGGAGAGCATGAGTGAGGATAAGAGAAAACGATTATGTAACGATTATGTAAAAGAGTGCATGAGAGCCAACATGGAGAGAGAGAGAGAGAGTGAGAGAGAGAGAAAGAGAGAGAGAGAGAAGAGAGAGAGAGAGAGAGAGGGGAGAGGGAGAGAGAGGGGGGGAGAGGAGAGAGAGGGGGAGAGTGAGAGAGAGGGCGAGAGAGAGGGAGAGGGAGAGGGAGATATATATAGAGAGGGTGAGAGATAGAGAGAGTAGAGAGAGATTTAGATAGAGAGAGAGGAGGGAGAGAGGAGAGATAGAGAGAGAGAGAGAGAGAGAGCGAGAGAGAGAGAGAGAGAGAGAGAGAGAGAAAGAGAGGGGGGTAGTCGGATACTTATATGCTTTTGATTAAGATACTTCTTCTTTCTACAATGAGAATTTTACAGAAAAATCACAGAACACCCACACAAATGTGAGAGAGAGAGGGTTCAAATCTTATTTAGGACCATTTTGACGCTCTCGGATATTAAAAACGAATAAGAATCAGATTTAGTTAAACAGATACTGAAAAAAACCCTGTTATTTTCAGTAGGATTTTTTGTACTTAAAAAATATACCGTTATCCATGTTTCTATCATGTTCAGTTGTGTATCTCACATATAGCAAACAAACATCATTTTTTTTACCTGTAAGTGTCCCATCTATGGGTTAAATAGAAAAAAAGGAGTTTAAAGAAAATGAGTTTAAAAAATACAAATTGAGTACCCACCAAGAATGAATAAAACAACATATCTTCGACATAAAATAACCCAAAAGGGGTTGGCATGCCGTGGAAATGAACCAACAACCAACCAACCAAAATATTTGCCAACACCCCCTCACGTGGTCAATTCTTAAGCGGAGTTTGATAGGTTTGAATTCAGAGTATACCTTCTCCAAGATCAGTTAACATACCAAGGTTAAAAGATCCCACTCTGCTCCACTATTTACCCATAGCTGGAGGTGAATAGTTGGATGCATACATTTCTCAAGGATATTTGCACTATGTAAAATACATCCTGCCTTGTTCAGGATTTGAACTCGTGTCACTGAGTCCGTTTCCTACGACGATGACCTAGGTTATTTTCATAACTGCCCGATAAACCCCGTGATAATTAGTCGCCTCACATAACACGTCTGTTGTGGTGCCAGATGTAATACAACATCTGTTGAATAGTGTCAACAGATGGTAGTAACATAGAATAATGTATTGAATAATGGTATTCGACTTCTGAACGACTGTGTGCACGAAAAGATTTCAAACAATTCCTCTCCCTGATTACTCAGTCTCTTTTACAAATATTTGGAGGGTGTTCCAAGGACTCCAACTACGATTGTTATTGCTCGATGCTTCATGTTCCACAGCTCTATCAGCTCTCTGGCAAGGTCTAGGTCTTTTCTTTTCTTTTCACTTTACTGTATGCCTGAAGAGATTACAAAACTTTGTGAAAGCCGAAGGAGGATTTACAATATGTTAATATGACATCTAAATATTATTGATAAACAACTGATTTTTTAAAACTGTGCACATATTATTATTATTATTATTATTATTATTATTATTATTATTATTATTATTATTATTTCACTCCTTGCAAGTTTTTCACACCAGCCTTAGCTGGTGGCCTTTCACTAGAGTCTAAGTGACTATCAAGTCTCCACTAGTTTCTTGGACTCTGAGTATTCTAGCCGATATTAACAATGCTTGATTCTTTCTCTGATTTCCAGTTCCTCTAGTTTCTTTTCTAATCTTTTAGGGGCCGTCCAAAGTGCATCAACAACGATTGGTATCGCTTTCACCCTCATATTCCACTGTTCTTTTTTTTTAATTCTCTTGCAAGGTCCAAGTATTTGTCTATCTTTTCGAGTTTTTCTTTCATCTTCACTCTGTGATGCACTGGGACTGCAAAATCAACCAGTTGACAAGTTCTCTTTTTTGTTGTTAATCAATACTAGGTCTGGTCTCCTGGCTGGGATAAGGTAATCCGCCTTTATCTCAAAATCCCATAGAATTTTATGCGTTTCATTCTCAAGAACAGATTCTGGTTTATGCAAATACCAACCAACCAACCAACCAACCAACAATATTTACTGAATACTGTCAATAGATAAAAGGTGACATGGATTAATGTATTGCAGGGTGATATTCAGTTTCTTTATGACTGCATTGATAAAAAAGATTAATAATCAGTATTAATGTCGAAGTAGGATTTACAATATATCAACATTGCCTCTGAGTTTTGTTGATACACCATTGATTTTTGAAACTCACATTATTATTTCAATCCTTACGTGTTATAACTAATTATTAAGGCTTTATATATTTTTCAAACAACATTTGCCTCCGTTGAAATAAAATCCCTAACCATCCAATCATTCCATTTACCTTCGATTCAATTGCAAAAAATAAAATGATTGTCAGCTTTAAATATACCACCAAAATCAACCGCTAGATCAGAATCCTTATTTACTTTTTTTATTTCTCTGTTGTTTAGTTTATATTCAACTTAAATGTTTGATCCCTGTAAATTGATCAAGAAGATTTCTTTCTTTTTTTATCTGAGCACGAAACCAAAGAATAAGAAAGATTGTCTAGCCAAGAGCTATTGATGATTGAAATACATTTCTGATAGAATTCTTTCTCTTTCATATAGACAATCCCACTCAAATAAAAGAGGGATTCAAATCGGACGTTATACTTACACTTTTATGGTATTTCTCGATTCCCATCACAAAAACCTATTAGAAACTGTAATAATATAAATGTATTTATCCAAACCCTTAATAAACCAAACCCTTAGCTATGTGTTTAATATATCATTAATATCGGTTGATTTATGTATGAGAGAAAGAGAGGGTGAGAAATAGAGAGGAACAGAAAGAGGAGGGTGAGAATTAAAGAGAGAGAGAGAGAGAGAGAGAGAGAGAGAGAGAGAGAGAGAGAGAGAGAGAGAGAGAGAGAAGACGACGAGAGGAATGACAAGGCAGGTGAGAGGATGAGAGAGATAGCTAGCAAGGGAGAGGATGAGAGAGGGAAAGTATGAGAGAATGCGAGGGGGAGGGGGTTACGAGAAAGAGAAAGACAGTGATAGAAAGAGAGAAGGGAGAAAGAGGGCAAAGTAGAACGAGAGGATGAGAGAAGGCGAGCGAGGGCGAATGAGGCCAGAGAATAAGAGGAGAGAGGAGAGAGAGAAGATAAGAGAGAGAGAGAGGGGAGAGAGGGAGAGAGAGAGGGGTGTAGATAGATAGATAGATAGAGACTAAACTGCATCTGATGCTCTGGTTCCAATTTATAGAGGTACCCTTTAGGAGTGATATTTGAGTGTAGCAATTACCCGCATCTCTACACATGAGAGATTAATTTAAGGCGTATACTGATTTCAGACCAGGTCCAATCTGGTCAGAAATGGATCTGTGCGGTAAAGTGGGGAGCTAATGATAGATGTGGCGCTCCACCTTAGACGCAAAAAAAGTCAATCATCCTGGTTCAGCCCTAGCGAAAAGGGGATACCGACAATAGGCCACTTCACCTAATTTACTTACTTTATATAATTTTTGTAAAATTATCTATTTTTCTATAATGGTCAATTCTGGTGAACAGACATCTTTTTTTTCATCAGATCACTAAACCCAAGGATAATGCACTAATAACCAGCTCTTCGGAGCGGGGTCCGATGGCTTCGGCCACTAGACTATTAGTGAAAATTAACGGCGTGATCCCAGGAGGCCTTCCCTCGGGCAAAACCTGCCCCCTTGTTTATTAGGGGCAGGGCTGAGTTTATTGCCCAGTGCCTGAGATGCACGCTTGAGGCGTAATGCCGACGGGATCTACGCATTTTTTGCACCTGCTATAATTCTTTCAGCTTCATAGATTGCACATGAATTTAGAATTATGATACACTTGGGAAAGGTATGAATTCAACTATTAAACGACCTTGTGTCATTCCCGCATATGTGGGATGAGGAATAAGTAAACTATTCTAATAGACGCTTTGTAATTATCCCCCCATAATACGCTAAACCCAAGGATAAGAAATGTCGACTACACCAGAGCTATCTAACCCATAGATGGTACCCTAACAGGTACTACCACACCGGATAAAGGTGGAACTATGAGTAATGGTAATGAAGTGCTGATTCAAATACATTTCTGATAGAATTATTTCAGCTTCATACGTTGCACATGAATTTAGAATTATGATACACTTGGGAAAGGTATGAATTCAACTACTGTCTCTCCAGCTGCAGATATATAGTAGGACAGACTGGGCTCTTGAATCTTGCTATGGTAAACCGTCTAAGAGAAGGAAAAATCTTAATATAAACCCGTTAAACTCCGCTAAGAAATTGACCTTGTGTCGAGCCGTGCTCGTGGTGAGGGTTTTTAAATATATATAAATTTAGAATTACAAGAACATAAAACAAATAAAACATTAGATTTTTTTTAGGTCAAAAATTAAAAATTAAAATTAAAGACAGTCTCAAAAGTTTTGCATATTATAGCAGTTTGAAAAAGAATAGAAAAATACAGATTAATCCGCGTTAAAAAAAAAACATGGATTACCTCCCCTGACACACATTATGAAATTAGCACAATTAGAGAATGCTTAGAATGGAAGTAGAGTATCTTCCTTGGTTGAATTTTCGTCTCAGGGTAAGACATCGTGTGCTTGTTTTCATGCATTACCCAGCAAAAAGGTGGTGATTCCAGCCCATCGGGCACCACCCCATTGCCCAAATGGGCGAGATAAAGGCTAGAGTCATTTGACGCTTTCGTGACGTAATGTTTTCTCTCCATTCACTGGGAAAAGAAAAGGTGTTTAAACAGTAAACGTAATATTTTTAGTTGTATCAACAAATGCTGTTAACGTTTGAGATTATTTGAACAAGAAGTGGTCATGTGATTAGATTACAAAGTAATATCAATTTTTCTAAAATGGTTAATGTAAAATCATATCAATTCTTTTGAAGCACTCTGTATATTTTACAGTTTTTCCACCACGGTAAATTCCACCACGGTAAATGCCAACAGTGAAAATTCCACCCCGGTAAATTCCACCTAAATAAATTAAAAAAAAAACCACGATAATATTTTGAATATAACTTAGGATAAAGAAAGAAAAAAGAATAAATTTATGCAGCTCATGTTTATTCTTCTCATAAAAATAAATATCTCTACTTGTGTTGATATATTTCTCCTATTCTGGAGGCACGTGGTGTAATGGTTAGAGTCGTAGGAAATGGACTCGTCGACCCGAAAGTTGGACGAGGCTGTTTGCATTTCACATACCGACAATATCCTTGGGAAAGGTATGCACCCAACTACTTCCCCTTATAGCTATAGGTATAATAGTAAGACAGAATGGGCTCTTTAACCTTGGACAGGTAACTAGTCTAGAAGAAGGAGAACTGAATTCAAACCTGTTGAACTCCACTTAAGAAATTGGCCTTGTGTCACATCCTGCTCGTGCAGAGGCGTTGGTAAATGTATATATATATATATTTCTCATTCCTTAAAGCTCATGTTACCTATGTATGAGCCACGCTATTACCTTTAAAAAGCTTAAGATATCTTTATTTATTTTAAATAACTAATACATAAGTGTTTATATCTGTTTCAGTTGAGAAGACATAGAAATAGCAGGGAGCAAACTTTTCGCTATTCCCATTCGTTTTCTTAATCTGTTTCGTTATTAAAAGGAAAACCTTTTTTGATAGCGAAATCAATAACGAAATATGGGGATGAATAGAGGTGAATTTTCACTTCAATTTCAAGACAAAAATGAATCAGACGAGGCGTCAATCCGTTGGGTTCCAATTGTCAAAGTGTAACCATTGATTATATTGGGGGGTTCAATATAGGAATACATAAACAATTCTAATAGACACTTTGTAGTTATCCCAGTTTAAATTCGGATCTGGGTAATTAAAAAATGACCTCCTCCCCCCTCCTCCTCTTTGCCGTGGCGGCTTCTTTCCTCTCTTTTTCACTCCTTTTCGTCCCTTGTTCGACAAAGAGGCGATAGGCCACTTGGTTTTCTGGACTAACCTCCCATGTGTTGGTGTGGCATGTCTTCATGTATTTCTTGCAGACGTCTTTGAAGTGTTGGCAGGTTCTCCCTACCGGTCGGGGCCCTTCTACTAATTCACCATCAAGTAGGTCATTGGGGATGCGGTCTTTGTCAAACCTCCTGACATGACCAAGCTAGCGCAGGCGCCTCTCACAAATAATGACGTTCCTGTCTGCTCGGTCCAGCATGTCTGTGTTGGGCACGATTATCTATTATTATACTAAAGCTGAGCGAATCAATATTTGTCTCCTAAAGGCTTTTTTACTGTTTAGTTTAATGACACGAAAATTATACTAAATCATTCCTTAGTTCTAGGATTAAATCATGTTTGAAAAAAATCCATTTTAATTGTTTCTAATTAGTCGTAATTTTCAATTAAGTCAAAAACTGATCCGTCTCTCACTTCACATTCTGCCTATCACCTTTTCCCTCTCTATGTATATCTTGATTACTCCCACGTTATATATGTTAGTTACTCGTTGAGAGTAGAGAGTGGGTATGGCGTTAAACTGGTGAAGTTCTGGAGTCTGTGTAGTGTGGAAAACCACTTCATTACCATTACTCATAGTTCCACCTTTACCCGGTGTGGTAGTACCTGTTAGGGTTCCATCTATGGGTTAGATAGATCAAAAGATGTGTTTTAAAAAGTGCGTTTAAAAAAATTGAGTTGGCAAAAATTGAATACCCAACAAGAATAAATCAAAATGTCTTCGACATGAAATGCCGTAAAATCCAACCAACCAACCAGCCAACCAACCAAATGAAGATGGTTCCAAAATGTTGGTCGGTAGTGTATATCATAATGTTGACGAAAGAACATCATCTGTGGGTCCGAAATTTATGACCTAGTTAGTTGCGCCAAAAAAGGCAAAGAAAAGTTAAGATAAAAACAAACATTCTAGTACCTGGGTCCCCCTCACATTAATATGATTGGCTGCTGTCAGCCATAAATACAGAGCAATGTAGAGGTACAATGTCTACGACTACGACGTCGCACCAGTACTATTACTTACCTGCTCGATTATACCACTCTGTTACCGTGGCCCCACCACTCTGCTACTTCTACTAAATATATCCCTTTCTGGGACATATAAAAAATCAATGGTTGACAATAGTTAACCTAAAACATTATTAAACGGAAAAACTAATTAATTTGACAAGGTTATTTTTAGACTATGACTCGGATATTATAGGACTTTATTTCAAAAGGGACATTCTACGAATTTGTTGGTTTTTTTCCTTAAAATTAAATTTAAAAGAACATTTACTGTAATATTGAACGATATATAAAATAATAAATAAATAAATAAATAAAAAACAAAAAAAAAACTGATTTCTCTATCAGTACTTTTAGAAACGTGACGCGTTCTTGTCTTGGAAAGTATGGATGGTCACAATCATAATAATAGGTGTTTTTTTTATGTCGCCATGTGCAAAAATTGCCAAGGGAGATAATGATTAAAAAAATTATTAATTTTGAAACAATTACCAAAAATCAGGGAATTGTCCGATTTTAATGAAATTTTACCCAAATTATTTTTCGACGACTTAATTTTATAACGATTAGCTTATAAAAAAGAACTTGAAAAATTGGCATCTTTTGTTTCTTGAAACCGATTATTGTTTCTATTTGTTTCATACATTATTGGTGAATATTTTGTTTCTGGTCAGACAGACAAACTCTCTATATTATGATTAACTGATTGATTGGTTGGTCTTAATGGCTCGTCAACCCGTCTAGGGTTATTTTATGCTACGAGGTAAATAGTGAGTGATTTTTTACACAAAATTAATTTGTAAACTTTTAGTTAACTTCTTGTAACTAAAAAATAACACAGGGATAATAGTTCATCATCCAGGGAGTAAAGATATTGTTTGATAGACTAAAATGTACCCAATAACAACGATTGTTCTTGATTTTGACATTAAGCAGTTGTTTGTTGCTAAATGGATTGGAAATCGCTTTAGGGGATAGGTTTATAGGATAAAGATCAAGTTTATTGTTATATTACACAAATAACATTTTTGTCCACTGTTTTGTAATTTAATTACGAATAAAAACTAGCAAAAAAAACAAAACACCCTACGGCGGTGTAAAAAAATATTTTTGAAAGATATTAAAGGTGGGAATTAAAATACAATGTCAGGTTTTTTTTTTATCATCATCATCATCATGTCGTGCAGGCAGCACGGATATCCAAGACAATCTCTCGCCAACCTTCCCTATCATTCATCGCCACAGGGAGTTCTTCTTCGCTGCAGCCAGCATCTTTACATAGCTGGTCGATATAGGTCCTTGCTGGGCGGCCCACACTGGCATGTCCATGTGTTGGCTTCCACAGGAGAACATCACTTATGAGTTCATCCTTGCTTCTCCAGCAGTGCCCTGCATGCCTAGTCCGTCTCACTCGGATAGTTTGTGAGATAGGGGGCAGGTGACCATACAGCTGCTCCCTTGTGGGATGCTGTTTCCACGACTTGTTCAGAACTGCTCGCAGTAAGTAAAATCATGAAATTTATTAAAGGAGTTTAAAAAAATTGAACAATTTGAAATGAAACTTATTTCTGTCCCCCTCAAATAAAATTTTGCGTGCATCGATTAATTATTAATTAAATAATCATTTTTGAATATTTTACACGTAAATTTTACACAAAAGCGTAAGTATCTATTTATTTGTAAAGTTTTAGTTAACTTCTTGTGACTGAAAAATAACACAAGGATAATAGTTCATTGTCCAGGGAGTAAAGATATTGTTTGATAGCGTAAAGTGTACGGAATAACCAAACAGATCTAAATATAAAATCTCTATGGACTTTTCCATCAGTTCAGATTAGTAGACTAAAACAGCCACCAGCAATAAATCGACAAATTAATCAGAGAATCCATTAAGACTTTTTTTTTCTGTGTGTACCGGATCACCATGATAACAAACTCTTGTGTTCTTGTCTCTTCCCCAAGACTCAATTGTTATCGCCATTGTGTTACGTTCCGTTTTCCTCCGTATTTGATGACGTCACTTTCTTCATTAGTTGGCGTCGTTATGTGTGGCATAACCAGACAAGAAGTGCTGCCTTTTATTCTTATTATTTGAATTCATAAAATAGTGAAGTCGTCGGGGTGGCCTAAAATCGGTATCAGCCAGACAACGATGGAGTCTATCCCCTTTTCACTAGCGCTAGACCGAGGAGATTATTTTTTTTAGCATCTGAGATGGAGCGCCACACATAACATCATCTCCTCACGTTACCACGCAGATCCCCGAGCTACTTATTCGCTGAGTTGGTGAGGGCCGGTATCGAACCAGGAACCTTGAGATTCCCAGCCAGACACCCTACCGACTGAGCTAAACCAGACTAGAAGTGCTGCCTTTTATTCTTATTATTTGAATTCATAAAGTAGTAATAGGTGGCCTAAAATCGGTATCAGCCAGACAGCGAGGGAGTCTATCCCCTTTTCACTAGCGCTAGACCGAGGAGATTATTTTTTTTAGCATCTGAGATGGAGCGCCACACCTAACATAATCTCCTCACTTTACCGCGCAGATCCCCGAGCTACTCATTAGCTGAGTTGGCGAGGGCCGGTATCGAACCAGAAACCTTGAGATTCCCAGTCGGACACCCTACCGACTGAGCTAAACCGGCCCCTTTTTTTTAATTCATAAGAAACCCGAAAAGTGATTATTTCGAGTACTTTAAGTTCTCTTTAAACAATTATCAAGGGTGTTTAAACAAGTTATCATTAGTCTAAATATAATCTAGGTTATCATTGTATTGTTTGTATCGCTATGGTGACGCTAAATAACGCAAGCGGTTTATTTTGGAAGATCAAAATTACATTTTTTAAATATATGTGACGTGATATGCAAACGTGATGTGAAATAAAAATTGTTCTATTTTTTAAGGCATTTCAGAATATTATCACTGGTTTCGTAATTAATTCTATTAATAGCGAGTTGTCTAAATTTTATGTAAAAGTCGTATATATATATATATATATATATATATATATATATTATATATGTGTGTGTGTGTGTGTGTGTGTGTGTGTGTGTGTAACTTTCAAAGAAAAAAAACTTAACAAACCGTCATCCTGTTATATTTTTATTTCGACTAGAATCAAATACAAAACGAGTCTAGCCTCATCAGACGGGTTTTACAAATACTTCTGATTTGGAGTAAAAATATATAACATAATATGATAATATTGATATTTAATAAGTTATTTTCTATCTGTCAGTACTCCCTTCTTAACCTCTTTGTCTCACACCTGGCTCTATCTCTCTCTCTGTGTCCCTGTCTCTGTCTCTCTGTCTCTCTGTCTCTGTTTCTGTTTGTCTGCCTGCCTGCCTGCCTGCCTGTCTGTCTCTTTCTTTATGTATATATTATGATTTTTCATAAAAATATCTACAAAATAATACACAAAATATTAAAAAAATAATATAAAGATAAACAAATAATTAAAAATATGAAAATCCAATTGATATTTAAAAGACTCTTCTTCTTCTCTTCTTCTTCTTCTTCTTCTTCTTCTTCTTCTTCTCTTCTTCTTCTTCTTCTTTCCTTCGCTTTGTCTTTTCTTCATCTTAATGTTTATTTTTTTCTTTATCTTCTTTCTTATTTTCTTTCTTTTCCCCCATTCTCGTCTATATTCCTTTTTTCCTTTTTCTTTTTCTTCTCCTTTGTCTTTTATCATTCACTTTGTCTTCCCTTCGCTTTGTTTCTTCTTCTTCTTCTTCTTCTTCTTCTTCTTCTTCTTCTTCTTCTTCTTCTTCTTCTTCTTCATTCTCTATTCTTCTTTTCACCACTTCTTCTTTTTCTTCTTTTCTTTTTCTTTTCACCACTTCTTCTTCTTCTTCTTCTTCTTTCTTCTTCTTCTTCTTCTTCTTCTTCTTCTTCTTCTTTCTACCTATTACTCTAGTTTTATTTATACTTTCAATCCTTTTCTGTATATGTTCATCTTGTTCTGTTCTTGTTGTTCTTTTTCTAGAAACAGAAAAAAAGTAGAAAACATATCAAAATATGCGATCATTAAATCTCCCGAATTCACGCGATCGTTTCTTTTTTTCATGTCATATTTCGAGACAGACATAAATTTTTTGTCATTACTGTGAAATTCAGATATCGTAAAAAACCAAAAAAAAAAAACCAAAAAAAAAACCAACGAAATAACAGATGAAAAAATAAAAACAGAATATTCATTCAAACCCAAGAAAAATATAAATGTTTATTCTGTTTTCACAAACAATAATGTGACGAATGAATGAGAAATAAAAGAAGGTATATATCAAGTTTACTCTAGTATGGCACACGGTCACAAGGCAAGCTCTCAAATGAATGTTAAACTGTTCCTTACGGTTCTGCGCTCATCTAAGGTTTTCTCCACTACACACATCTTCTCTCTATTTTTATGTCCGTCGACACAACTTTCCGTCTTGTTTAGATCCTTCAGAGTCCGTCAAGCTCACAGGTCCCTAAAACTCATAGGTTGAAACTTGTCTAACAAAAAAAAAAAAAAGAAAAGGGTGATTCTCAGGTCACCCGACACCCACATCATCGAATTAGCGGTTTATTCAAGACTTTTACAGTTTGCTTGAATTTGTCGCACGATCTGTTATCGCGACTGTTGAAAGAGAGATTCTCATAATCTTTTTTTTAACTATCGGAGAATATTCAAACACTTCTTTAATTTTTCCTTTTCTTTCTTCAATGTGTGTATTTGGTTAATAACACCCCCCAATTTTATATTATATTTAGTGTCTTAAGTTTTCTTTGAGTTAATTTGATTTAATTTTTTTATATTCTTTCAGCGCTGTTTTGTTAAGAAACTTCCCAATTCCTTCGCACAACTCTCAAAGTAGCTTAACCCGAACCCGAACCATAACACTGACGCCAACACTGACGCTAACACTAGCCTTAAAAATATCCTAAACCTTAGAATAACCCTAATCCTTGCGTCTCAAAGATTTCGGATATTTCCATGAAATGTAATACTCTTTATGCGTAAACTAATGATATCATCTATTGCGCGCTACTCTGCATTAGTACCTTTGTTTGTTTGGGAGGGGCTGCATCTCTATTCCCTTCCAGAAAAAGGAATTTTGGTAATAAAATCGTTTGAATCGTAAAATCAGGACTATTTATTTGACTTACGGGTAATTTTCACCTTCAGTTGTTAAAATTCCTAGCAAATAAGGCAATTAGAGTAACCTCCCTTGACTTTCACTTTGAAACAAGCCGGTAGCTATTTTGAAAGTCTCCGTGCGAAATAAACAAATCTTATAAACTTTTTCGAAAACAATACACTGCATGCTTTAACACAAAAATATCATAAAATGGTTCTTAATACAATTAAGTTTATTCAGATAAATTTTATGCTAGGAATTTAGCCCAACTGTTTTCACTTTGAAACAAGCCGGTAGCCATTTTGAAAGTCTCCGTGCGAAATAAACTAATCCTAGAAACTTTTTCGAAAAACAATACAACTGGCATGCCCTTAACACAAAAAATATCATAAAATGTGTTCTTAATAACAATTAAGTTCATTTCAGATAATGCGCACGCACAACTTTAAGCTAGGAATTTAGCTAACTAAAGCACACACACCACACACACACATATATATATATATATATATATATGAAGTGAACAATGTGTTTGAAATGGCGAAGGCCAACAATTTTTGGGAGATTATAGTGCTTAATTAAGTCATACCTAGTTTGTTAATTAATTAATTATAATTAAATGAGTTAGGCGTGCATATCGGTTTAAATGTAAAGCGTAAACAAATCGAGAAAAAGTCGATCCTCGTATGTACATTTCAGCCTATTATATGTTTTTTTTTATATGTAGTGTAGTTAAAAAAAAGTTATCAGAAAAATGTTGTACAAAGGAAGTGGGTGCAGTAGCTTAAACAAACATTGACGAAAGAATATAAAAGAATAGAATAAAAAACATATTAGAGCAACAAATATTACATTCTATTTTATATGTTTTCAAACAAATACAGTGCATTTTTCCTTAATCAAAAACAATACAAATATTTGGCTGGAACGGATTAATGACATTTCAGTTTATTTCGATGGGGAAAATTGATTATATACGAGGAAATTGTTTACGAGTGGAAACGAATTAAATTCATAAGTCGGTAATTTTTTCACNAAGAGGAGAGATCGCAAGAAACCAACTAACCGGGAAAAAAATCAAATTCCCATTTTTTTTAAATAAACAAAGGAATTTCCCGCCTTTTGCTTACAAAAAGTAAACGTGCAGTTGCTGTAAGTGGTCACTCATCTATGTATTGAACAGTCTTTTCGCTGCTTAACTTCGGTGATCTGTCGGGAACCGGTACTTTCAGTGTGGCTTGACCGTAATTACTTCTTTTGTTGCATACCCTCTTCATTACTTCTTTACTTACTTCTTTCTTACTCTATTCTTCTGGCCGTCTTTGGAATCTTATAACAACTTGTCTTGGTCTGGAATCTTCTAAGGTCTGGATTTTCTTGGGGACTTCGGGTCTGGTCTTCTGTTAGTGATTTCTCTCTATCAGAAGCCCTGTGTCATTGTTAGTTTTTAGATAATAAACACAAGACTTC
The DNA here is from genome assembly GCA_023376005.1 of Doryteuthis pealeii. Classification (NCBI taxonomy): domain Eukaryota; kingdom Metazoa; phylum Mollusca; class Cephalopoda; order Myopsida; family Loliginidae; genus Doryteuthis; species Doryteuthis pealeii. The sequence goes on along the minus strand of CM042159.1, from coordinate 44,996,539 downwards.
GATTTATTTTGATGTTACTTTATTTTCAATCCCCAACCCAGACATCTGCTAACTAACATAGCGCGCGTGAGTTCCAGTTTAGACAGAGCATAAAATGGCCGACCGCTCTGCCGGACGTCCAACTGCAAACTGGGGACTCAAAAGGTCCCACGTGACTTCACATATTTGGCGGTCTTCTGTAATTTTCGATGGAAGGACCCGGCCATGATATGAAAAGAGTCATCCCCTCAGAATTACAGGGGATTGACAATAATCTTATGCAACCGCATAGATTATGTAACACTTTGATAGCTGGAGCATTTTTATGGACCTTTCGGAAAAAAAATCTCCAATCAATTTTCAATTGGATTTAGATCCGGACTGTTCACTGGCTATGCCATCTATCTTTCTATCTATACATATATCAGTTGTCTATATGTGTATGTCCGGAGGAAACTTCGAAAATAAAACAATTAACGACAAAGTAAATATATATACACATTAAATATCATCAAGGCTTGGTTTTTGAGCAAAAATAATAGAGATTTGATTTATATTCATGAAGATAATTAAAAAATAAAATTCAAATAATAAGTAACAACAGGGAATCTTTTTTTTTTGCATTTAATATTTTAAATAGGATGCATTAATTTTTCTTTTCAGAAGGTCTGTGCAGTTTTTCATCTGACACCTTACCTAACCTGATCAACGCAAGGGCTTTCTCAAATAGGGATTTTAATGGGGCATCCAGTAATAATGGATCTGCGAGACTAACTTTTGCCCCCGCCGTCTCTACCCAGGCGATGCTGGGTAGCCGCTTCTAGTCTTCTATACATATATAATGGGCAGTTGTGTGTATATATATGTCCGGAGGAAACTTCGAAAATAAAACAATTAACGATAAAGTAAATATATATATACACATTAAATATCACCAGGGCTTGGTTTTTGAACAAAAATAATAAAGATTTGATTTATATTCGTGGAGATAATTAGAAAATAAAATTTAAATGATAACAGCATGGATTTTTTTTTTCATTTAATATTTTAAATAGTAGACATTAACAGATCTTTTCAGAGTAGCTGGATCAATGCAAGGTCTATTTTTTACATAGGGATTTAAATGGGACATCCCACGAGGATTCAACTCCCGATTAAGTAATAATGGATCTGCAGAACTAACTTAAAAAAAACCCTCTACCCAGGCGACGCCGGGTAGCCGCTACTAGTTAGTCTTTAAATTGAAGAAAAGCTTTAATCTCCTTCGCTCTGTGACAAGATCCCTTATTGAGATTTATGAATATTTTATGAAGACAGTCTCTCCAGCTATAGAAGAAAATATATTTTGCGTCTTATCTTATTTCAATTACTGTTAAATAGATTAAAAAACAAGGTAAACGTCCTCTAAGCATGTTAAATCCATATTTCTTGTCAGGAGTAGGAATTATTGTTACTAGCAAATATATGCACCCTCCTAATTACATTTTAATGTAATAAAATATCAAATTAAATTAGAAAGGCTATTAAAACTAAATAAGAATACAGATAAAAAAAAGATAGAACTACTGAAACTTACTTTACGATAACTCCCATTTTTCATTGCTAAATTTTCTTAATTTAACAATTTACTTAAAATAGAAAGTAAAGAATAAAATTACAGTTATTTCTTCAAGTTAATGGATTTTTATTAATATTTATCCCCGAGATTTTTGCTCATTTTCATTAAGATAAAATCAAACAATTAGAAATCAATAATACTAAGAACATATTTATTAAAATCAAATTTTAATATCAATATGCAAATTAGCCTTCCCGTTCACACTGTAAACTACTATTTTGTTGTATATATATAAATACAATTGTATGTTATTAGTATGCAGCCCGCGCCCGGTTTCGACCGGGGGTCCAGTGAGCTTCGGCCGCTGGACCGGTCTGTTATAATAATAGCGTCGATCCCAGGCAACACCTGCCCCCTTGATTTAAAGGGGCAGGGCTGGGTTTATTGCCCAGTGCCTGAGGCACCCCCCTTGAGGGGGAATGCCGACGGGATCGACGCAATTTTCACCTGCCACCCCATGAGTCTCGGCTTGTGGGTGGTCCCACATAAATAGGGCCTTTGTGCCTGACCCGTACAAGTGGGGTACGTGGAAAATATCATGCAGCCCCGCCCGGTTTCGACCGGGGGTCCGGTGAGCTTCGGCCGCTGGACCGGTGATGTTATAATAATAGCGTCAATCCCAGAGGGCCATCCCTCCAGGCAATACCTGCCCCCTTTGGGGACAGGGCTGGGTTTATTGCCCAGCGCCTGAAGCGCCCCCCTTGAGGGGGAATGCCGATGGGATCGACGCAATTTTTGTTCTCTCCCACCCATTAGCTTCGGCTTGTGGGTGGGCCCACGTTAAAACGGAGCCTTGTGCCCAGTCCATACAGGTGGGGTATGAGACAAATAAATGCAGACCCTCCCAACGGGTGGGGATTGCTATAATAAATGGCGTCGATCCCAGGAGGCTATCCACCCAGGAAATACCTGCCCCTTGATTTAAAGGAGCAGGGCTGGGTTTATTGCCCAGTGCCTGAGGCTCCCCCTTGAGGTTGAATGCCGGCATGATCGACGCAACTTTTCACCGCCACCCATGAGCTTCGGTTTGTGGGCGGTCCCACGTTAATAGGGCCTTGTGCCTAACCCGTACAAGTGGGTGACGAGGTAAATACAATGTAGACCCGCCCAACGGGGTGGGGGTCCAGTGGCTTCGGCCCTGGATCTTTACAAGTTAATAGCGTCGATCCTAGGGGGCTATCCCCCCAGGCAATACCTGCCCCCTCGATTTAAACGGGCAGGGCTGGGTTTATTTTCCAGCGCCAGAGGCGCTGCCCTTGAGGGGAAATGCCGACGGGATCGACGCAATTTTTTCCACCTGCCACCCATGAGTCTCGACTTGTGGGTGGTCCCACATAAAAACGAGACCTTGTGTCCAACCCATACAAGTGGGGTATGAGGTAAATAAATATAGATCTAGCCCAGTAGACCGTACAAGCTAATATCGTTGCTCCCAGGGGGGAATCCCCTCAGGCAACACCTGCCCCCTCGGGTTTATTGCCCAGTGACTGAGGTGCCCCTTGAGGGGAAATGCCGACCTGATCAACGCATTTTTTGCACCCGCCACCCATGAGTCTTGGCTCCTGGGTGGTCCCACATTAATAGGGCATTTGTGCCAAACCCGTACATGTGGGGTACGTGGTACATATCTAGTATGTAGATATGGTCAACAGTATTAATAATGTAAAACAAATTAATTAATAATTGAGTTTTAAATAATAATAGAATCATGGAGAATGTGACCTAAATAACTAAGGGAATTGTGACTTGAGTAGTGATATAGTTTCGGTTACAGACACAAAA
>CM042159.1:44985660-44988160 GCA_023376005.1 Doryteuthis pealeii | reverse complement strand
AAAACTACTACTACATTGAACTCAGTCAGTAGAGTATCCGCGTCCGAACCACAAGATTCCGGGTTCGATACCTGTCCTCGCGAACTCAGCGTATGAATAGCACAGCTTGAATGTGTGCGGTAAAGTGGGGAGCTGATGGTAGGTGTGGTACTCCACTTCAGATTTAAAAACAATCTCCTTGGTCTAGCAATAATGAAAAGGGGTATAGACTCCCTCACGGTCCGACTGATAAAAACAATAAGTCACCTCGCCTACTTTACGTACTACGTTATTATTGTAACTCGAATATCAGAGTTAACAGATAAATAATAGGCGCGAGACCAGAGAGATTGTTTTTCGTCTGAAGTGAACCTCCACACCGAATGGGGAATCTTGTGCTTCCTAGGCAGATGCTCTATCGACTGAACTAAACAGGTGCTAGAAATCGATGGTTGTTTTTTTAACCAACAGTATTTATCAATACACATGAAGTTAATGAAAATTATTTCTAGAAACAAATCATATATATATATAGAGAGAGATAGATAGATAAAAGGTAGCTTACTGGTGAATATGGGCACGATCGTTGGAGGTGCACAGAATCCAGGGGTTATGTCCGCGATAAAACAAATACAAAGTGCTCAATACAAGGTAGAGCAAATTTATTAAAGAAATGAATACAATAGAAACCTACTCGAGTTTCACCATTAGGATCTTCAGAGTTAAATCCACTGAATTAATCGAGTTACCAATTAATTGCAGCCGATTACACGCGTGTTCATTGAATAAGATCTTATTCAATGAACACACGTGTAATCGGCTGCAATTAATCGGTAATTCGATTAATTCAGTGGATTTAACCCTGAAGATCCTAATGGTGAAACCCGAGTAGGCTTCTATTGTATTCATTTCTTTAATATATATATATATATATATATATATCAAGTCAAGTCAAGTCAAGTCGTCGGGGCGGCCTAATGTCGGTATCAGCCAGACAGCGAGGGAGCCTATCCCCTTTTCCCAAGCGCTAGACGAAGGAGATTATTTTAGCATCTGGGGTGGAGCGCCACGCCTACCACCAGCTCCTCACTTTACTGCACATATCCATGTGCTACTCATACGCTGAGTTGGCGAGGGCCGGTATCGAACCAAGAACCTTATGATTCCTAACCGAACACTCTACCGACTGAGCTAAACCGACCCTTAGTCATCCATAAACACCATGTTTCGACGTATCACGTCTCTTCAGTGTGGCTAGACATTTGTACGCTACCTACAGGGTTTAGCTTAGTAGCTCATCAGGGAAAGAGTCAGATTCTTGCCCTAATGAGCTACTAAGCGAAACTGTTAGCAGGTATATTTGACTCATTAGGTTTGACTTTATTATTTGCTCTACTTAGGTATTGAGCACTTTTTACTTTTTAGCTTTAGATGATCCTAGCGGTTTATATATATATATATATATATATATATATATATATATATATATATAATTTGTTTTCTTTTGGCCAAGTGTTATAGTAGTAACCGATTATTTTCGGTTGGTACGACGTTTTTGGTCTTTTCTGTTTTTCATTTTTTCCCCAGGTGAAGTTTGGTAGTATATTTTTACAATCAAACTATTTGCCGGTTTTTTTCTTACCACAAGCGTTTACCAATAAGTTTGGTATATATATATATATATACCAAACTTGTTGGTAAATCCTCGCGGTGAGAAAAAAACCAGCAAATAGTTTGATTGTAAAAATATACTACCAAACATCAACCGGGAAGAAAAAAATGTTATAAAAAAGAAAAGACCAAGATAATTGTACTAACAAAAAATAATCTATTAGTACAATATTTTGGCCAAAAGAAAAAACAATTTATATGCATATATATATATAAGATATATATATTCATACAGACCCGCCAGGAGACTAAAGCTAATAAGTAAAAAGTGCTCAATACCTAAGCAGAGCAAATAATAAAGTCTTTATCTTTAGTCTTTATCTTTATTAGTCTTTATCTTTATTAATCTTTATATATATATATATATATATATATATAATATATATATATATATATATATGTATAAGTAGTAACTTACCGGTGGGTATAAGTACGATCGTCGGAAGCGCACAATATCCAGAGGCTAAGGTTGAGAAAAAAACAAATACAAAGTGCTCAATACAATGTAGAGCATACATTTATTTTAACAATGGAAAGGAGTAACCTACTCGAGTTTCATCGATTGATTTTTCATGCCCGTTGGAATGGGACTTAACTTTAGTTCCTCAACTAAAGTTAAGTCCCATTCCAACGGGCATGTTTATAACACCTAAGATTAATCGAAAACTCGATTAATTTAACTAAAGTAACCCTGAAGAATCAATCGATGAAACTCGAGTAGGTTACTCCTTTCCATTGTATATATATATATATATATATATATATATATAAATAAAGATTTGGCATTAGATAAACCACCATAGTTGATATGCCATTAAACCAACCAACATTGTTATCAAGTTCATTTGAC
>CM042159.1:44973160-44980660 GCA_023376005.1 Doryteuthis pealeii | reverse complement strand
CTGCTTCAGTTCAATTCTTTGATAAAGAGGTATTACCTCGAAAATTCAAGAAATAATAAAAAAAATACAGGTCAACACACACCACCATTGTTACCGTATTATTATTTTTTATTATTCCAAACTGCATTGTGATGGCCTTCTAAATCAACCTCCTAACCAATATATATATATATATATATGTGTGTGTGTGTGTGTGTGTGTGTGTGTGCAAACATATGTATGTATGTAAGTATGTATGTGTGTGTCTGTGTGAGTTTATATATATAGGGTTATTAAATTGAAGCACATGATCTAATGGTTAGAATCGTAGGAAATGGACTCGTCAACCCGAGTTCAAATCCTGGATGAAGCTGTTTGCATTTTAGATAGCTCTAATACCCTTGGGAAAGGTATTAATCCAATTTCCCCTTTAGCTATGGGTAAATAGCAGGGCAGACTGGACTCTTTAATCATGGTTAGGTAACCAGTCTATGAGAAGGAAAACTCTGAGCTCAAAACCTGTTAAACTCCGCTTAAGAAATAGACCTTGTGTCGCATCCTGCTCGTGTGGAGGGGTTGGTAAATATATATATATATAGGATTGTTAAAGGTTTGGGAAGCTATTTGTATATATATATATGTATATATATATATATATATATATATATATATATATATAGGTTTATATATATATATATAGGTTTATATATATATATATATAGTTGATGAAGCTTTAAGAATGGAAACAAGCTATTTGTACTGACCTCTGACCTCGAATGAAATAGAAATGATTAACTAGACAAATGGAAATCAAAGAGGGAGAAATATGGACTGTAAGAATGCGCTGGGTAGGAAAGGTGATACACAGGGTTTCTATAAGAGCAATAGGGTTGGGACAATCATATAGGTGATAGGGGTTGATGATTTATCAAAGGGGCCCTTTCCAACGGTCCGTATTGCCTAAGCAAGTATCAAAGTGGAGTGTTGCCTGTTCAGCTACCAGGATTAGGTCACAGGTCACCACTCACGGCCAACAGGTGGCCTATTCTACAGCGGTGCAGTCGGCGTAGTCTACAGATCCAGCGGACAGGGTGCGTCTTACAGTGGATACAGTCAGCATATCTACATGGTAGGTATAGCTATTTCTTTCTTTTTTTATAGTTAACATGTTGAAGAAATCCACGGAATCTATCGGAGCGAGATGAAAATAAAAGATGTTTGGATATTCGTACGAAGCTTTAGCGAATAGATACAAATTTCTGTTATGACCCCATAGAACGTTTCTAGTGTAATTGAACGAAGGGATTTGTGTTTGGACCGTAAATCAAGAAGGTGATGGTGTGGGGGAGGGCTGATTGACTAATCGCTTTTCCTTACATCTGACCTGATTAGAATCAATAAAGTTTTGTGCACAGACAGCGGGAAGTCTCGTTTAACAATGTTGACTGTTTCACGTGGCAACACATGAAACGAAATAAAAGTGGGTTTCTTATTTTGGGGCCAATTTCGCCCACTCACAAGGAAATGTTTGTTTTAGTTTGTAAATTAGTTACATTACGGTGACACTATCAATATTTATTCAGAAACTTGATACGTATATATATATATATATATATATATGGTAAATATAGAGGCTTATTAGCAGTTATAGAACTATTTCTACCCATATGTATATGTATATACTTATGAGTTTCCTCAGACTGCAAAATTTTATTTTCTGAACTGAAAGATATATATATATATATATATATATAATATATATATATATATATATATATATATATATATATCCGTATCAGTGGTACTGTAAGGCCACACCACTTGGAATTTGACGAAACGACAGGGAAAAAACCTAGAAGAGAACCACAAAAGGATGTTGCATGCTGTCCTGAACGATTCCTGGAAGCAGCAAGCACGCTGCTCCCCAAAATACAGCTATACGGTGATGTACATTTTAACACAGCAACCATCCACTTAAGACGAACAAGACACGCTGGACACTGCTGGTCGTTCTTCTGTGGACATCTACAATTGGACACTCCAGACTAAGACGACCAGCAAATACATTCATGGATCAGCTGTGTGCGGATACTGGATGTCTTGAGGAGGACATGCCAGGAGCGACGACTGAGAGAGAGAGAGAGAGAGAGAGAGAGAGAGAGAGAGAGAGAGAGAGAGAGAGAGAGAGAGAGAGAGAGAGACCTTAGAAGTCTGTGAGGACTGCGCGTATAATATATGATATAATATAATATGATATATATAATGTTACCTCTTGTATTCTATATTGAAACATATCTTAATAAAAGAGCGCAGACACATTCCAAACACCCAGTATATATATATATATATATATATATATATATACACACAAATATATGTATATAAATAAATATGTATATATATATATCTATATGTATATATATATAATATATATATATATATATATATATATATATATATATATATATATCTTATGACTTTTGTCTCCGCTCCTAACAACACGGAGTATAAACAGGCTCTGATGACGATTTTCATAAAATCGAAATATTGTTCAATATCAGCGAAGTTATAAAATGTTTTCACTTTAACAGCATTTTGTGGTGTTTGCATATCTTTTTATATATACTCATATATATATATATATATATATATATATATATATATATATATATATATATATATATATATATATATACACATTTATATGTATATAAATAAATAGATAAATAAATAAATAACTAAACACACACACACACACACACACACACACACACACACACACACACATATATATATATATATATATATATATATATATATATATATATATACATTTGTATAGGGGGTGGCGAAAATCTTGTCACCACTATATATTTTTTGTGGTGAAATAATTAAATAATGCTATCCGTGATTCTGAAAAAATTAGTTTTCAAAGATTTTTTAGAGGTAAAATAATTGCAAAACTTTCATATAATTAAAGCAAAAAACAACAAAACTTAAAACAATGACAAGACTTTATTTGACCACCCTGTACATTAAGCTTTATGTGCGATAAAATGCGAATTAAAATCTTATATAAGAGAGAAAATAAAAACATTTAAATATCTAACATTGTTATTTCTGCCTTGCATCACAATGTTTCAGATTAAAAGAAAAGGAAAAAAATTCACAGAAATAAAAAAAAATATATAAATAAAAAGCCCCCCAAAATTCCCCCCAAAAAACAAAAGAAAAACAAAAGAAAAAAAAACTAAAAGAAAACAAAAAAAATGAGATTCATACGAATTGTCGAACAGACAGGAAAACCGCGTTAAAAAAAGCCCCACCCCCCAAAAAAAAAAGCAAACAAAAAAACAAAACAAAACAAAAAAAAAAATAATGCTTTTGTTCTGATGCACCACTAAGCATTGTCTTTCTATCGTCTGACTTTCATATCCTCTCATGACTAAAAATGAATTCTCAACACTGATACAGACGAAAGGTCTATGAAGAGGTTAGCTCATGCCAGCCAATATGGCGTATTTCCTCAGTGTTGTCTTGCGTCAGAGAAAAACAGATTAGTGCTTCATAGGGCAGTTAAGATGAAATTTATACCTGATTCTTGAAAGAAGTGCTTGCTTTTTTATTACAACCACAGATTCGGCCAAAAGTTTACACACACACACACACACACACACACACACACACACACACACACACACATATATATATATATATATATATATATATATGTATACATGTAATTACAACATGAACTCCTGCAGTTAGCTGTAATTCATCAATATATTGATTACTTCAGTGGATTTAACCCTGAAGATCATTATGGTGAAACTCGAGTAGGTTATTTCTGTACACACACACTATATATATATATATATATATATATATATATGCATAGTTTGCCGTCTCCATGAATAAAGATTGCTCAATATCATAACGACCCAGCCATCAAACCAACCACCCAAGCAAGCATCCTACCAACCATCCTATCAACTAACCAACCATCCTATCAACTAACCAACCATCCTACTTACTCACAACCAACCATCTAACATCTAACTATCCTCTCAACCAACCAACCAACCAACCAACCTAACAATTCCCGAAAGTTTGTTTGAAATTGGCCTTAAAATAGCAGAGCCTTAAGAGTACGGACCGAGCGAAATTTTGGTGAATTAGAAGTAGATGTTCGCTACTTTAGAAACGACAGTCACTGTTTGAAGAGAATCATGTTACCGACGAAAATAAAGTTTCGTTACTTCTTCAAGTAGCAAGACGATAGCATGCGGTATAATTGTAAAGAGCATGGAAGGTTTCATTTGTTATTATTACATCAGTGCAACGTGCAACTGTTCGGCCTCCTTCTGACAGGTCAGTTGCAATCCCGGGAATTGGAGACGATGGCGTTGAATTGCCTGAAATTCAAAATGTCCGATCAAAACGCTGTAAAAATATTTTTCCTGGTCCACCGGGTCCACCAAGGAAAGAGAATCAGCTGGGGACATCCTCAACATCTCTCGAGTGTGTTATCTTTAAAAAGGTTTCTCGTTGGTCGCTATTAATATTGTTCACTGACACTTGAACGATATATATATATATATATATATATATATATATATATTGATAATATAGGGTGCTACAGTTCTAAGTAAAATAGTGCTCAATATTGTGTATAGAGCATTTATATATAAGTTTGGGTATCGAGGATATGAAGTCAACGGCGTTTATTTACTGACAGTTTCTCGCCTATCCGATTTTTGAACCGAATCTTGGTTTGAAAATCGTATAGACGATATATATATATATATATATATATATATATACTATCTATATATATATATATATATATTATTATATTTTTTTTACTTTGATAGGTTTCAACCAAAATTGAGAACTCAAAGTACATTTAAAGATTTGTGTATATTTTTTTTATATACATACGGAGTATTATAAATAAGTAAATAAATAAAAGAATATATAACTAATAGAATATAAATTTATTTTGACATTATTGTCTCTTCAGTTCTATTTTTGTTGTTTTTTTTGGTGTTTTTAATACTTCACCCTCGTTCTTATTGGTATGATTTCCCCGTTTCTTTATTTTTTGTTTTTTCCCTTTTTTTTCAAAATTCCGCGTTTGTTAGATACGCCAGTTCATGGGCACGCGCATTCACGATTTCATATAAGGTATATATATATATATATTATATATATATATATATATATATATATATATATAATAGCTCTATGTTTCTGATATATTGAGCACTCTTGTATAGATTACTAATGGCATTGCAACGGAAATGCTAAAACGGCAATCGGTCATGGTTAAATGATCACCCAATTAAGTATGCTTAAGTATCCCGAGTTCCCATGGCCAAAAGGTGGTCCCATTGCAGGAGGGCCCTTACCTCTCTGCAGAAGTGCAGTCGCTATTTAAAATGCATCTAGCCTCATCCAGGATTTGAACTCTTGTCACTTTGTACATTTTCTACAAAAATAACCATTACACCACATACACATCCAGCATATATATATATATATATATATATATATATATATATATTATATATATATCTTTTAACATCAACATCTTTTAGACTAAGATAATAACCACAAATCCACAATAAAACTCAAATCCCCGCAATAGCACTTCACTTTAACACCCTATCACACAACCTTACACACCTCAAATGCATTTTAATAGAACACGCATTTCCAATAACGCAATCTCGAAAACAAGCAGAAACTAAATGGATTCTAAAATTACAAACTCACGTGAGGGGACTGAACGCTGACATCTGAATACTCCGTTATTATAAATTTTTTACAGACGCTGCCGCTGTCAATAACAACAGAGACAAAAGATCCGTTGAAGAGGAACAACAGTCATTTGATAAAGGGTATCTAACGAACCCAAAAATTTATGATAAAAAATAATAATAATAAAATAAGTGAATCTAATACTCCATAACATCGAGTTCATTCATTTATTTTTTAGATGCTTCGTAATAACGCCCAACTTAAAAGAACATTATATATATATATATATATATATATATATATATATTGTGACACCTTATCGGTACGTGCACTAGTGCGCATATCGGTAAAACCGACGAACGGTTCAATTTAAAGGATAAATTTGTAAATGGGTGGTCGAGCAGTTTTCAAAATTTGACTTAACCCTTGTGTGTTCACATTCCTTAATCCCACCCTGCACGACCGTTGAGAAGGTTACCCCTCCCCCTCCTCCGAGGTGAACTTGTTGCTATGACAACAAGCAGAGTCCTGACCTCACCGCGACCCCAGAAGTTCACTGTGATTTTGGCGCCAAGAGATCGGTACCAAGAAAGTGACACAGTTTTGAAATCCAGCCGACGAAACAGGACGTGATTTTTGACAGGCGCTAACGGCAGATTGTAAAACCAGTGGATTTCTTGTTTTGGATATAAGGATTCCACCGATGAGAAAAAAAGATTTTGAATAATCGTTTTATTGAAGGAACTTTGACAGACTCTAACGGCAGTGTGATTGTCGTCTCTTCCTTTTTTTTAAGAGAACTTTTTCTGCGGAATTTCCAAGGGTACCGTGAGTCGAAAAAAACAAAAAAAAACAAAACATATTTTTTTCGTTGTATTTCTGATTGTTCATTGTGTTATCCATGTGTTGTTAATATATTCAGAGATCTGTATTTTTGTTGGTTGCTCGCCTGTTCTTTGATAATTATCTGTTAATATTGTTCTCCGTCTCCACATAGATTTATATATTTTATTTTCTTGTATGTTATGTGTAAAATAAATTCTTTGTTTATTTATACAAAGTGTCACGCGTCTTCTCTCCATTCAGCATTGTCGCCTTCTATCGGTTTTCTCCTCCCTCCCACTTTCACAGGAGTACAGAGCGGTGTCTGAATTTTCCCAATCCCTTTGTATTATATATTTTTTTTATCTTTACACTGGGACCATCATCGTATATTTTTTTTTATTTCTTGTTACGTGCACGCGCTGGTCGACCCTAACGAGTGCGGGTTCGTAACAATATATATATATATATATATATATATATATATATATATATATATATTAAATAGAGAGCGAGGGAGAGGGAGAGAGATAGAGACAGAGAGAGACAGACAGACAGAGAAAGAGAGAGAAAGAAAGAGAAGAAAAATAATGTACTGTTAGAGAGCTCGGCATATATCATGACAGGTGGATAGAAAGAAAGAGACACACTGAGATAGATATAAAGAAAGAAACTGATTCAGGGACAGGTGCGATTTAATGGCATTCCCTGCCAACCAACAGAATGTCACAAATATTGGGCCTGATTGACAGATGGCAGGTCAGAGTTCAATCCTCGACAGTGAGAAAGGCATGGACACTCATTTAATTTGTGGTGAAGTGTCACGTGCGAATTAAGAGAGAGTTACATTAAAAATGTTTTTGACACCAAGGGAAATAGACTTACATTTTGGTTTAAATAGTACCACTACTACTCTACAAGGATGGATTTGACATT
>CM042159.1:44925660-44970660 GCA_023376005.1 Doryteuthis pealeii | reverse complement strand
TATATATGATATATCGTCTTGTTTTCGATTGGTCCAATTATCTTTATACTTTTACATCAGCGCTGGTGTTTACGGTTCAAATAGTGTTAATACCTGTTGTGATGTTAGTCCCAACAGTAAAAAGAAGTCAAGTCGAGATGGGGTAAAATAAGACAAGTGTATTTACAATTAATGGTACATGTACGACTAGCTTGTCGTTAACGGGAACAGTCCTCCTTCCCACTCGGTGTCTCACTATTTATAGTGAGAACCGGTGCATGTTCTCCACTGTAGGAACGGCCGGTACAACAATACCCTTGGAAAAGGTATGAATCTAACTAGTTTCTGTCCAGCTATGGGTAAATAGGAAGCCACACGTGGTCTTTAATCTGTGTGTGTGTGTGTGTGTTTGTTTGCCTGTAATATTATAAGTTATGACAAGCTCAATTTCTTAACCGAAGTTTAGCAGGTTTGAAGTCAGAGTTTTCTTTACGTCACTTGTCAAGATTATTTTCTATAATTATCGAATTTTATGCGATACATGCATTATAATTGCCTTCAAGCAAAATATAAATAATAATTTATTCAACAATGCTTCTATAAAAAACAAAAACAAACATCCAAAAATCTTATTCACTTCGCCGAAGAGCTTACGGCCGGGTTTGTTTACTACTCAATAAACGCCCCCTTACCTACTATGGTAGAGGCGTGTAGTATCATTGACAAGGTTAATTTCGCAGGGATTGTTCGCTATGTACCGGCGGCCGAACGGATATGGTCTCTGACTATACCTGCTGAGGTCCCGGTTTCGATTCCTGTCGGAGGGGAGTCGTTAGTATACATCGCTGATGAGACTTAATAAAGTCGAAACAGTCTGTACGGTGTTCTGCATAGCGAGCCATCCTTTGCCGGGATTCACTTGTCAAGATTATTTTCTATAATTATCGAATTTTATGCGATACATGCATTATAATTGCCTTCAAGCAAAATATAAATAATATAATAATAATAATAATATATATATATATATATATATATATATATATATATATAAATGTACTCTCTCTTGTCAATTTTGACGCGTGAGGATTCATCCAATGAACAACCTACACAGTGCTTTGTTTATAGTGATGAAGGCTTGTGTTGGACTATCCGCACTTTTTGGCACAGTCGATAGGAAAGAATAATAAGTAATACCACAAACCCAATCAACGACTGACCTTAGGTTTTTCAAATTCAAAGTTTTTCTTCTTCTAGACTGGTTACGTATCCAAGGTTAAAGAGCCCAGTCTTCCTACTATTCTACCCATAGCTGGAGGGAGAATATATGGATTTCATATCTTTCCCAAGGATATTAGCGCAATGTGAAATGCAAACAGCCTTGTCTATGATTTGAACTCGGGTCGACGAGCCCATTTCCTACGACTCTAACCATTATGCCACGAGCCTCCATAATATATATACTTCTCAGTTTTTTTTATCTATCTATCTATCTATCTATCTATCTATCTATCTATCTATTGCGTTTTATGTATATATAAATATATTTTGGTTAGGTGAGGCAGAGAAAAGACACCCGCCCACCCGTTATGCACGCATAAAGATCCATTCATATACAATAGATGTATGGACCTATTTGTTATGCACATAACTGAATTCACTCCAACTGATATCGAGTAGATATGCCACAGTTTGACACAACGTAAATAACCTTCCATTAATAGACACGGTATTTATTTCTATTCATTTGCTTTTCTTATATTAATATTTTTCTTAAATTTTTTTTTGTGTGTGAAAAACTACAAATTCCTGACCCTATCATAGATAGCAGAAAAATAGAGAGTCAAAAGACCTTCCAGATTTAAATCTGTACTTACTCTATCTTTCTATTGACCTTAGTCAAAATAGTTAATCCTATCGAAGGATCACCGTCTGGACTGACCGGTTTGATGAATCATGTGCAATTTCCCGCACTTTTTTTCTGAACAGCGATAATCGAGATAAACACAGGACCGCCATTTAAAAAGAGAAAAAAAAATGATTTTAATATTTGACATCACCAGATAAATCAGGGGTCGAATTCTAAGACAGTAAAAAAAAGAAAAAGAAGGCAAAGAATTCTTTTATTCTTTTGTGGAAACGATGAGGGTAATTTTCAAAATTCTTTGAATCCTACAATTCGAATTTTCGAGTTTGTTATGGATAAGATTTTGAAAATTCTTCGAATCTTAAAAAACGATTTTTGGGTGAGCTAGTGAGAATTGGTAACTTGACCGTAATTAATATTAGGATGAATTCTAATATTATAAATTAAGTAGGAATAGCAAGTCCAATATTAATAACATTATTAAGCATTAATAGTATTGTTAAGTATTAATATTATGGTTAAAAGTTTTATCACCGGATAAATGTGTTAAGATTCTTGCGGCCATTTTTAGCTGCAGGTAAGAGCACTTTACAGTGGAGATCCCTTGTGGAATTAATTTTGATCCGTGTTGTGTAGTATCCAATAATTTTTTTTCCGTTGGTCCTATGATCCTTGTGTTCCACAGTGTTAAGCAGAATCTTTGGTTCTTGATCCGTTCGTCCGTGTTAAACACGAGCAATTGAACGCCTTTCCACCAATGCCTTTAAATAGTTACAAAATAAGGGCACCTCATGTGTTGTAATGGTTAGCAAGCTAGATTTGCGGACCATTGTTAGTGAGTTCGGTTCTTATTGGGCGCTCCACACTTCTAGCCTTGTGTCACATCTAAGCTAAGCTTAATAAATAACTATATACACAAAATAATACACCAAATGGAAAAAAGAAAAAGAAAAAGAAAGGAAATCACTTTTTTGTCCCAAAGGCTGAGATTCATTTTCAAAATTCTTCAAATCCAAATATTCCATTTTTTGAGTTCGTTCTAGATAAGTTTTGATTGGCTTATTGGTTGGTTGGTTGGTTTTTATTAGCAAATCAATCTTCTTTCGGATCATTTAATGCAGAATCAAGTCATATTTACAAAAGAAAATTTAATTTATCCTATCTCATATTTTTTTAAATTTATTCAAGAGAAGTAACTCTCATTCATAAATTGAGAGCGTTCTCAATAAGCTAAATTTGGTAGAGTTAAGCTAAATTTTTGATGTTGTTTTTTGTACCCTTTTGTATGTGCTCATTTTAAATTTGGCCTTGTGCCATACTAGTCCTTTGTGAGAAGTTGGATTGATCCCTTCTAGGAACTCTAGTTGTACTAGAGGCATTAGTTTACTTGGTTTTGTTTTACGGCATATTAACCATTTTCGAGTCATTTAATGCCGAATGAAGTCATTTTTAATAAACAAAAACTCAGGTTGCTTACAGTACCTGCTGTTTATAGTATTGAACCGATGCTTTTAAGCTTGACTTGACTGTAATGTATCTTGGTTGGTTAATTAGTTGGTTGGTTGCTTTGCTTTTTGATAAACTAAGGACTCGGTTTGCTTATTGTCCAGCACTTTAGCAACTACGTCGCGGGGACTCGCCCTTCTGTATAAAGATGAAAACAAAATGTTTTAAACTAAAATAAAACGAGGAAAAATATTTATTTCTATGTTGCAATTATCAAATAACCCAAAAAGGTTGATATGCCATTAAACAAAGAAACCAAACAGTATATACACACAAACAACATACAGACAAACACAGACATATATGGATATATATTATATATATATATATATTATATATATATATATATATATATATATATATATATATATATATATATAGATAGATAGATAGATAGATAGATATGAAAATGTTTAAATATTCAGTGTGAATAATTTTAGGTAACACTTAACACAAACAAAAGCACACACATACGCAAACATATATATGTGTGGTATGTATATAACATACATATATATATATATATATATATATATATATATTATATATATTGCATATATATATATATATATATATATATATATATATATATATATACACATGCACGCATATATTTATATATAAAGATAGATGGATAGAGATAGATAAATATAGTATAAATAGATAGATAGATAGATAGATAGAGAGAGAGAGAGAGAGAGAGAGAGAGAGAGAGAGAGAGAGAGAGAGAGAGAGAGAGAGGAAGGGTTTGAAAATTTCAAATTTCAAATGTTTAGTTTGAATAGCTTTTGATAACACTTATATATATATATATATATATATATATATATATATATATATAATGGAAATTATACATTATAATATATATATATATATATATATATATATAATATATATATATATATATATATATATATACTGACACTCACTCATTCACACACACACACACACAAACACACACACACATATATGTATATATATAATGCTAATGACAATTTCAGTTATATATATATATATATATATATATATATATATATATATATATATATATATAATTTTTGTCAATTTTAGAAAATCCATTAGAGACTTGGTTCCTCAAAGAATATTTGACCGATTTTCTTTGATCATCTTTTTCTTTAAATTACATCTTATGTGAAACCTTAGTTGTGTCAAATACGAGGTTTGCCTGCAAACCACCTAAGGCCGAACAAAGAAATGGGTCACTCTAAGATTTTTTTTCTCTCGGTTTGTGCGGACATCACTTGTTGTTTTCCTCGTTACTTCTTTACCGTGTCACCTCGAGTCGACTTGGCAGTTGATGCGAACACGTGCAGAAAGAACAAAAAAAAAAAAAATTCAAGGCAAAACAAAACTGCTGGTGTGAAAGCAATAAGTTACCTCTGTTTTTATTCTAGTGGGGAAGAATTTTCATACTGTTTGCGTTGATTACAATTCTGTACGTGTCTCTTATAATTGATAAACGTCAAGAATAGATATTGTAAATATATATGTATGTGAAGAAAAGCTGATACGACTGGTGTGAGCCTTTGGGGCTATTTTGCATACTACTACGTTCTCGGGTTATTGCTCCGACGCGCCTACCTGGGAGCTGAAACGGAAATTTGCAGCTGGATAGCCATCAGCAGAAAGTCTGCTCATGAAGGCAGTTCTCGCCGTATATGTATTCAAACTATGTAAAAAAAACAACAAAAAAAAAACAAAACAAACAAGAAACAAAAAAAAAAAAAAAACAACTGAGGTGGTCACTACTAGAATAGGCTCAGTCCTAATTAGTGATCATCCTCTACACATTACTACAACAACCAAGATTAGGTTTTTTTTTAAATTTTTGTTTTGTTTTATGTGGCATTGTTTATATAGTGTATAATAAACAATTGTCTCTCTTGTTTTTCTCTCTGTATACATGGTGCGACGGGTAAATTGTCGACTGAATTACGCATAAATGAAAAAAAAAGCACAAAAAACCCCACAGATATCTCAGATATATTTACCAAAATTATGTGTCCTGGACGTAACGTTAAACTTCAGCTAGTGGTGAAGTTCCCATCCTGGAGCTCTGGGGAGTGGGGAGTACCTCTTCATCACCATTACTACCAGATCCACTCTTACCGAGATTGGTAGTACATGTTAGGGTCCCATCTATGGATCAAATTGGAAAATTAGTTTAATATTGAGTTTATAAAATATTTGAATTCCTATCAAGAATAAAATCAAAACATCTTCGACATAAAATAACCCAACAAGGATTGGCATACCGTAAAATCCAACCAACCAACCAACCAACCAACCAAAATTTCATGAAAATATATTTAGATACTGAAGAGATTAAATTTATTCAAAGATTGCTATTTTTCATTCAACATTTAAGAAAAAAATCTGTTCAGTTTTTATTAATTTTCTTTCTTGTATTTGGAATTAAAAAGACTTTGTTTCTCTCCTTTCTTTAAAGATGGAACAATTATGGTTGCAATTTTAACTTCACCATTGATTCAAAAAACCTCTATCTATCAAGCTCATTATCTTAAATATGTATGTAAAAAAATGAATAGGTAGATATTCTGGCCAAAACAAGACATTAGGTTTATAAGTTCCCAAAATTCACACTGAATTGGACACATGGCCTAGTGGATAAGGTAGTTAGATTAAGACAGTTCTAAGTGACAGTTATCTCTTGATTCCAGACGACTTCGGAATTTCCAGCAAGACGTTCCGGTGGTTTTATTGTTTAAGTTGGAAAATGCTGACATGATCCTTGCCTTTAGTTCATCTTTAGTGCTGCACAGAGTTTTGTTGGTCTTTTGCATAACGTCGCTCCACACATAATAATCAAAGGATTTAGGCGACCAATTATTACGGAGGATGTGGCTGCAGAAACTTTCTGACAGCTAGGACTTTGTTCTCCTGCTTATGTGGCATCGCCCAGAACCTTTTTGCCAGACATAGGGTCTTCCAGGGCATCACTGTCCCTCCAAGCACTTAATGCTGGGAACAGTGTTGATTCTGAGACCATGTGGGAAGATGAATGGAGGCATAAAGTTATCATCACAAGTTACCAACTAAAAACCATACTGTGGACTATGTATAATTTTCATCAATATCAGTACATCTTCTGGCGATAGAGCAAGCCAAATATTGTTCCATAAGCAGAAATATTTCTCATTTGAGACCGTCGTGAGACAGGTTAGTTTTATCCTATCGATGTTACGTCGGCCGTGGCCACGGCTATCCCGTCCAGTACGAGAAGAACCGCGGGATCGGAGCAACGGTTCGCGTGCTCGCTCGAACGAGCGGCGGTGCCAAACTGCCTCCGCGCGATAACGGCTGAAAGCCTCTAAGCCGGAACCGCGACCGGTGTCGCCACGGTATTACGAAAGGCGTCTCTTTTCGTTCCGCTGGAGCCTGTCATAGCGGTCGTCTGTCGCTAGTAGCGGCGGCTGTTGTGTTCGACGGAGCGGTTCGCCGTCTCTGTTGGGCGTGGCTTGTCGTCGTTGCATACGCGGCGGCGTGCGCGAACGGGCCAACCGACTTGACATCCGCGACAGGCGGGATTTTGCCGTCGCTGTCTTGTTTCGAACAAAAACAAACAAACAAAAAACAAAACGAAGCATGTTCGGTTGGAGATGTTTGAGTTTGGTCAAAAGATGTGCAACGCATTCCACTTTTCCTTCATGACCTTTGATAAACATTGTTCCTCTCTCATCTTATATGAGAAATACCATGGAGGCGCGTGGTCTAATGGTTAGAGTCGTAGGAAATGGACTCGTTGACACGAGTTCAATTCCTGGACGAAGTTGTTTGCATATCACATGGCGCTAATACCCTTGGGAAAGGTATGAATCCAATTCTTCCTCCAGATATGGGCAAATAGTAGGGCAGACTGGGCTCGTTAACTATGGCTAGGAGAAGGAAAACCCTGAATTCAAACTTAAATTCCGCTTAAGATTGTGTCACATCCTGCTCGTGTGGTAGGGTTGGTAAATATTTATTTGAGAAATACCAAATATCGACATGCACTACCAATCTGATAAGAAACTCAGACCCCCCCATGTCCCTTTCTATGGACCTGATTGACTTGTTAGTCATGTCAAATAAGTTCGTAAGTTCTTTTCTAATCCAGTATACGTTCCTATGATTGATACCCAAACTCTGTGAAATCTTTGTATTGGAGCTTCCGACATGCATTTTCTAAATTTCTGGAGTGAATTCATTCCTTATGCTTCTTTCCTCTTAACCAGTGTTAAACTGTCTCTAGTTTGTTGCACAGTAGACAAAAAACTGAAACAAATAAAGCGCATGCTTGAAATTAATAATTCAAAATTGCAACAACTTATCAATTATGTTTGTTTGTTTGTTTCTTTCCGGAAACTCGGAGATAAAAAGCAATAAGAGAAAGGGAAACAATAGAAAAATAGAAATGAATTATTATTATTATTATCATTATTATTATTATTATTATTATTATTATTATTAGTAGTAGTAGTAGTACTACTACTACTACTACTACTACTAATAATAATAATGATAATATTAAGAATATCAATAAGAAGAAGCTGAAGAGGAAGACTGAGGAATAATAATAATAATAATAATAATAATAATAATAATAATAATAATAATAATAAGAAGAAGAAGAAGAAGAAGAAGAAGAGGATGAGATAGGGACTGATAGAAGTAATAATAATAATAATAATAATAATAATAATAATAATAATAATAATAATAATAATAATAATCTTATTATAATAGAGATTGTGTGTTTGTATGCCAGTAACTATATCATTACCCAAGTCACAATTTCCTTAGTTATTTACATCACATTCTCCATGATTTAATATCTTAAAATTTAAACCCCAATTATTAATAAAATTTGTTTTACATTATTAATACTGTTGACTATATCTATATAGTAATAACATGCAATTGTATTTATATATACAACAAAATTGCGAACAGGAAGGTTAATTTGCATATCGATATTAAAAATTTGATTTTAACAAATATGTGCTTAGTATTGTTGATTTCTAATTGCCTGGTTTTATCTTAATCAATAAGAGCAAAAATCTCGGAGATAAATCTTAAAAGAAATCCATTAACAAGAAGAAATAACTGTAACTTTATTCTTTACTTCCAAATCTAACTAATTATTTAAATTAGGAAAATTTAGCAATGAAAGATGGGAGTGAAGGAAAAGTAAGTTTCTGTTGTTCAATTTTTCTATTATACACACTTCTGTTTCAAATCTTTCTATCTGCATTCTTATTTAGTTTCATTAGGATTTCTAATTTAATATGATATTTTATTACATAAAAACTTAAATACTTGCACCCCCGGAGGGTGCATATATTTGCTAGTAATAATAATACAAAGAAGGTGGAGAAAGGATGTTCGTACGACTACTACTACTACTACTAATAATAATAATAATAATAAGAAGAAGAAGAAGAAGAAGAAGCAATCGGCTAGAATACCCAGAAGAGTCATGGAGACCCGAGAAGACTTGTCACTCAGACACCAGTGAAAGACCATCAGCTAACGCTGGTGTGAAAACCCACCAGGAGTGATAATAATAATAATAATAATAATAATAATAATAATAATAATAATAATAATAAGAAGAAGAAGAAGAAGAAGAAGAAGAGGAAGAAGAAACGGATCACCTTATCCCAGCAAGAAAACCAGATCTAGTGTTGATAAACAAAAAAGAAAGAACTTGTCAACTGGTGGATTTTGCAGTTCCAGCAGATCACAGGGTAAAGCTAAAGGAAAATGAAAAAATGGACAAATATCTGGACCTTGCCAGAGAACTGAAAAAGTTATGGAATATGAAAGTGAAAGTTATACCAATTGTAGTTGGTGCACTTGGAACAGTCCCAAAAGGATTGGAAAAGGGTCTGGAAAGTTTGGAAATCAGAGGAAGGATTGAAACCATTCAGAACACTGCACTGCTGCAATCTGCCAGAATACTCCGAAGAGTCCTGGAGATCTGAGGAGACTTGCTGTCACTCAGACTCCAGTGAAAGACCATCAGCTAACACTGATGTGAAAACTCAAAAGGAGTAAATAATAATAATAATAATAATAATAATAATAATAATAATAATAATAATAATATAATAATAAGAAGAAGAAGAAGAAGAGATAAGGAATGACAATAATACCAGTATCAACAATAAGAAGAGGAGATAGGAAATAATAATAATAATAATAATAATAATAATAATAATAATAATTTGTAGGCGATTGCCTTAGGTGATTGAGAGAGAAGTTAGACTAGGTGTGATTGGGTCGTAAAAAAGAATACATTAAGAAGTCTGTAGGTAAAAATGGATAACCGTTGTTTGGATTTGGCACGAACGTGGACAAAAAGAACAAAACAAAAAAAGGAGGGAAGGGAATGGTTTCGGCAACTACATAGCAAAGAGAACTGCCAATAGAATAGAATCAAGATGATGTGATCAGACAGTGATAGACAAAACGCCTCGGTGTCGCCAGATAATTGATTTTGCCGTTTTCTGGGTGTATCAGGAAAAAAAAAACGTGAAAGAAATGGTAAATGGTGAGTGGTGAGACAATGTAATAAAATAATGTAAAATACGATGATACCAAGGACCAGAGATGCATTTAGGACGAATAGGAGAAGAAGATAAATTTGAAAGAAAATAACAATAATAAATACATAAATAAAATAAATCGGTTAAATGCACTTTGTCTGATGATTGGATACGAAAACTATACACTATATAGGATACTCCCAAAACTAAACTTCCGAATTAAGGAAAAAAAAAGTAATCGTTTTGACTGTATCTCTAAACTGTGTAACTAACCGCACTTAATATGCATGGCTTGGAATATAAATTTGTTGCAAGGAAAAACAACAAATTTATATTCCAAGCCTTGCTATAACCACCCCATTTGCTAATCTGAGATTTTAAAGTTTTATCTTATCGTGATATTGCAAACTACTGCGATAGAATACCGTTGAAAATTTGAGAAATAAAGAGATAATTTTAACCTATAAATACCCAATTATAAATTGAGGTGGTTGAACTTTAACTAGATGACAGCTCCGTCGGCAGGACTTAGAAAACGCTAACTGTATCTTATGTGGAGGGATAAGATCTGCTCCAAAAGGAAGTCCTGTGTATAATATCTGTTTGTGAACTCCAATTCTGGAGATCTGGAGAGTGTGGGAATTATCCCTTCATTGCGATTACTCCCAGGTCTACCTGATCTAAAGTGGATCCATTGTTACTGAATCATGAGTTGGATCCTCACAGAATACCACATCCGGCCCGGTGGGGCATCAGAAAAAAGTGCACAAACATTCTGAAAAGAAAAAAATTAATGTCTCCCAGTTAAAATATTAAAGGGGGAAATATCCATGCTGTTACTATTTAAATTTAAATTTTAATTGCCTTCTCGTATATAAACAATTTGTTTTGCTAAAAAAGCAAGCTCTGGTGATGGTGTATATATATATATATATATATATATATATATATATATATATATATATATATATATATATATATATATATATTTTTATGTTTTTTTTTTTAAGTTGGGCGTTATTACGAAGCATCTAAAAATAAATGAATGAACTCGATGTTATGGAGTATTGGATTCACTTATTTTTTTATTATTATTTTTTATCATAAATTTTCGAATTTAGTTTTATTGTGGATTTGTGGTTATTTAATCTTAGTCTAAAAGATGTTGTTGTTTCTCCCACATATCCGCTATTTGTGCATTGTGTACAATATATGTAATATATGATGTTAGCGCTATCGAAACATGGTTTCCATGTGTATTTTTTATTTCGGTTTCTGTGTGTACTCAAATCCCTGCATAGTACAATAGCACTTCACTTTAACATCCTACCACACAACCTTACACACCTCAAATGCATTCTAATAGAACACGCATTTCTAACAATGCAATCTCGAAAACAAGCAGAAACTAAATGGATTCTAAAATTACAAACTCACGTGAGGGGACTGAACGCTGACATCTGAATACTCCGTTATTATAATCTTTTACAGACGCTGCCGCTTTCAATAATAACAGAGACAAAAGATCCGTTGAACAGGAACCACAGTCATTTGATAAAGGGTATCTAACGATCCCGAAAACTTATGATAAAAAATAATAATAAAAAAATAAGTGAATCCAATACTCCATAACATAAGTTCATTCATTTATTTTTAGATGCTTCGTAATAACGCCCAACTATATATATATATATATATATATATATATATATATATATATATACTTTGTCATTAATTATTTTAGTTTCGTACTTTCAGTCGAACATACACGCATACATACATGTATACACACAACTGACCTTTATATATGTGTTGTAGAGTAGCTAACACCCCTTCTACCAGATGGCCTGGCTCATAGCCATAAAATGGCCCACGATTAAAATAGATTAACTAGCTGAATAATATTCAGACTGACTTTACTGCGTTGGCTATATCGAATTGACCCTCCTCTATTTAGTGTAAGTTTGTATTTTCAATTGTTTGTACTTATTTGTCTGTGTTTGTATGTATCCGTTTAGCACCGGATGCGAATGCTTAATGAATGTGTTAAGCACATCATTCTTCTGTGTATCTTTCCACAACATGTATAGATAGATGGATAAATCAATCAGCATTTAAATACGTTAAAACTTACCTGAAAAAACACTAAGTTTTAATCTTTTGTTGTTTGTTTATTCTTGCTATGTTTTTCATTTACCAATCTGAGGTTTAAAGTCTTATCCAATTGTCTTATTTCAAACTAACAAAAGATTCCGACCTCCGTACCAGTTCTCAACAACTCAGCGAACAAGTAGCACGGTTTGTATCTAAGTCGGGAGCTGATGGTAGTTGCGGTGCCCAGGTCATACGCAAAAACAATCTCTCTTGTCTAGCGATAGAGAAAGGGGATAGACTCCTCGCTGTCTGGCTGATACCGACAATAGGCCACTCCACCGACTGTACTTTACTATTACAATAGAATCGTTGAAAATTCTATAAATGAAGAGGAATGGTTAATCACAAATTCTTGATCATAAAATAACTTTGATTAAACTTATTGGCATGTCAACCCGTCTTGGGTTATTTTTATCCAGAGAGGTTAGTGAGTTACATTCAAAGTACATTCATATTAATATTTTTATATAGTTGTTTTAACAGGCTTTTGCACACATTTATATGATATCAAGTATTTCTATCTAATATAAATAATTTGCACAGTATGTAATATCAAGTATTCCTGTCTAATACAAATAATGTAATTTGTAATACAAATAATTTGCATACAGTTAATTAATATTAAGTAATCCTATCTAATACAAATAATTGCATACAAGTAATCCTATTAATAATTTGCAACAGTTAATTAATATCAAGTAATACAAATAATTTGCATACAGTTAATTAATATTAAGTAATCCTATCTAATACAAATAATTTGCATACAGTAATTTGCATACAGTTAATTAATATCAAGGTAATATTAATTTGCATACAGTTAATTAATATCAAGTAATCCTATCTAATACAAATAAATTTGCATACAGTTAATTAATATCAAGTATCCTATCTAATACAAATAATTTGCATACAGTAAATGTAATTTGCATACATTCAAGAGGGTTAATTAATATCAAGTATACTAATATTAATTTGCATACAGTTACTAATATCAAGTAATTTGCATACAGTAATACAAATAATTTGCATACAGTTAATTAATATCAAGTAATCCTATCTAATACAAATAATTTGCATACATACAGTTAATTAATATCAAGTAATCCTATCTAATACAAATAATTTGCATACAGTTAATTAATATCACGTAATCCTATTTAATACACATAATTTGCACACTGTTGTATGATTCAAGTATCTTTTAAAACACACTTTTAAACTCATTTTTTTATTTAACCCATAGATATGACCCGAACAGGTACTATCATTCTGGATCAGAGTGGACCTGGGAGTAATGCCAATGAATTGAGTACTCTACACTTCCTAGAGCTCCAAAATTGGAACTTAACCACTAGATGCAGTTTACCATTATATCCATGACACTGTGGAGACGTGAGGACACTTTGCAGTCACTCAGGATCCAGTGAAAGATTACCAATTAAAACTAGTATGAAAGATTCATAATAGTGATAGTAACATCAAAGAAGACTCTTTTTTGACTTTCGTGGTTGATTATTAGAAAAGAAAAACCTTAAAAAATATAAAGGAAAGTGACATCAAAGGAACGCCGAATACGAAGATCTAAAAAGATTTTTTTTTATCTCATTCAAACTAATATGTGGAAATGCTCGACGCGTCAAATCCACAGTGAAACCTTTACAAAACGAGTATATTAATTAAGTCTGATGTAGTTTGATGAAAAAACATTTATTTTGCTCAACATAATCTCCATTCCAATCAATACATCTTATTCAATGAAGAATATCAAAAACACAAATCGAATATTATATTAACTTTGGTTTGGTTTGTTGGATTTTACGGCATGTAAACTCTTGTTGGGTTATTTTCTGCCGACGACGTTTCGTTCTATATTATACTATTGATGGGTATTCAAATATTTTTTTAATTCAATTTTTTAAACACATTTAAAAAGAAATTTAATTTATCCTATTCAACCCATAGATGGGTCCCTAAAGGTACTACCATCAGAGTCAGAGTGGACCTTTGAGTAGAGGTGATGAAGTGGTACTCCACACTCCCCAAAGCACTCGTGATAAAGAATATCAGTAATGTAAATCCATTTATCATGAATCAAATAGCTGAAAGAAAAATGGGTTATTTCCTAGATGAGTAACACGATATTACAGGGTGACTCAGAAAAACAGAACCCAAATTATTTATTTATTTTCCCATTAAACTAATCCTAAACCATAACCCTAACCCTACCCCCCTTAGTTAAAATTAACAGTTTTATTACAAAATTTGTAGGTTTTGTTTTTTCTGTGTCACCCTGTAATATCATGTTACTCAACTAGGGTGGGTTAGGGTTAGGGTTAGGGTTAGGGTTTAGGTTAGGGATAGGGTTGGGGTTGGGGTTTAGGGTTAGTTTAATGGGAAAATAAATAAATAATGTGGGTTCTGTCTTTCCTGAGTCACGCTGTAATATCATGTTACTCAACTAGGAAATAACCCAAAAATGTTATTTATTTACTGGACTGCACACACTGCCAAAAACAACATGTTGAAAAGTCAGGATTACCATTTATTAGAGACTAAACATCTATAGACACAGAATCCAATCTTTGGATCAAAGTCACTTGATACTCGTAAATCAACACTTCCTCTGAAACGGTCACGAATTTAACAGAGATGCAAAATTTACCGCTATAGAAAGAATTGAAAATGTTATCTATATATTAATACTCTTGTTCCTTAATCTTCGACCGTTATCATATTGGTACACCCTCTGGTTAAAATGAGACCGTTCGAATCGTCCAAGATGAGACGCAAAAATGTTAATCCTGATTATCTGGTGTCGCTAAATCATCGAATTCTTATTTCCTATGAGTGTCAACACCTCAGCTAAATAATGGACTATTCCGTTTTCATCATAAAGAAAGAAAGGAGAGAAATAGGACATGCTACGCAGAAAAAATATAAGAGAGAGAGAGAGAGAGAGAGAGAGAGAGAGAGAGAGAGAGGGGAGGTAAGCGTACGGAAGCGATAACGTTGATCTGTTTCAATCGACCATAATGAACAGATGAAAAGAAGGAAAGAGAGAGAGAGAGAGAGAGAGAGAGAGAGAGAGAGAGAGAGAGAGAGAGAGAGAGAGAGAGAGAGAGAGAGAGAGAGTGTGTGTGTATGAGAGAGAGTTAATTCAAGATTATTATACTCTTTACATATTTAACTATCGAGCAATAGTTCTTAAGTAAACATATCAAACGTTGTAATAATTAAATTATCACGCTGTGGTATATCCACAGGTCATGCTAGTAGTAATAGATCTGTGTAACTACTTTGCTAACTATTAGTAACATTAGTAAGCGAATTCGATAATCATGATTTTTCAACAAACGTAAAATATCTACTTTGTGTAACGGTCACTCTTGGCTGTGTTGACAAATTTTTTCCCTTGCTAATTGCTTTCGTGAAAAAGCAATGTTTAACCAGAGGGTGTTGCAAGATGATAACGGTCGGAAGATTAAGGAACAAAAAAAAAAAAAAGAAAAAAAAAAGAGCGATCTATTCTTTTTTTTTTGATTGATTTGTTTTGTTTTACGGCATATCAACCTCAGTGGGTCATTTAATGCCGACAAAATTTTGAAATACATTCATTCTTAATGGATACTCAGTTGTTCCATGTGCTTCCTGTTATTAACTTATATTATCACCTTAACCTAAATCACCATATAAACTAGTCGAGCAAACCATTGCTAGTGAGTTTGATTGTCTCTGGGTACTTTTGGTTTGGTTGGGTTTTACGGCATATCAACCTCGGTGGGTCATTTAATGCCGACAAAGTTTTGAAATACATTCATTCTTAATGGATACTCAATTTTTTAAATATATATTTACCAACCCTCCGCACGAGCAGGATGCGACACAAGGTCAATTTCTTAAGCGGAGTTTAATAGGTTTGAATTCAGAGTTTTCCTTCTCCTAGACTGGTTACCTAGCCATGGTTAAAGAGTCCAGTCTGCCCTGCTATTTACCCATAGCTGGAGGGAAAATTGGATTCATACCTTTCCCAAGGGTATTAGCGCCATGTGAATTTCCAACTGCTTCGTCCAGGAATTGAACTCGATTTTTTTATAAACACGTTTTTCTATTTAACCCATAGATGCGACACTAACAGGTACTACTACTCCGGATCAGAGTGGACATGGGAGCAATGGTGATGAAGAGGTACTTCACATTCCCCAAATCTCCAGAACTAGAACCTCACCATCAGAGTTTAACGTCATTCCCAGGATAGGAAGATCCCCAGTGACTTCTAGCACCCATGTGATAAAAAGGGCTAGGGCCTGCCATAAGGGCAAAAGGGTTGGAGCAATCTCTTTTCTTTTTAGAATCTCACCAAGTGTTTATTCTTTATCCTTGTTTCCGATGTGTCTAGCTTCTCACTGTTATAGCAAACTGCGATTAAAATCAACTCGAAATAAGAAGATGCAGGATAATAATCATAGAATTTGATAACAATTATTAACTGAGCTTTATCTAAAATAGATAAAACAGGGCAAACTCCAAAAGCTAAAGTGTCCTGGTTATGACACTAAACTGCATCTGATGGTGAGGCTCCAGTTCTGGATATCTAGGGAGTGTAGAGTCTACCTTTATTGCCATTACAACCAAGCCTACTCTTGTGTTGATTGATGGCACCTGTTAGGGGGGGGGCCATCAATGGGCAAAAAAAAAAGTTTAAAAATCAGATAGAGTTTAACGTCATTCCCAGGACATGCAGACCCTCAGCCACCGGCTTCTAGTACATCTATGATAAAAAGGGTTGGGGATTGCCATAAGGACAATAGGGTCGGGACAAACATATAGGTGCAAAGGCTTGAGGTGACCTGCTAATGGATCGGAGGGGGGCCTATCTGACAGCCTGTCTAGCCCAAGTAAGGGCCAAAGTGGACTGCTCAGCCACCTGCATTCCATCCTTAAGCATCACGTGTCACCACCCATGGTCAACAGGTGGCCCTATTGGGGGAGTCTTACCCCTCTGCAGAGGTGCAGTCGGTGTATTCTAAGGCCCCAGACGACAGGTTGGCCGTACTTTTGGCTTTGGGCTATACTAAGTAAAGCTTTGTAAACGACTACTATATATATATATATATATATATATATATATATATATATCGTTATCATCATCATCATCATCATCATCATGTCGCACAATTAGCACGGATATCCATGACAATCTCTCAACAACCTTCTCCATCATTCATTGTCCTCGGGAGATCCTCTGCGCAGCATCCAGTATCCGCACAGAGTTGGTCAATGTAGGTCCTTGCTGGGCAGCCTATATAAGCTTGTCTATGTGCTAGTTTCCACTGGAGAATGTCGATTATGAGTCCGTCCTTGCTTCTCCAGCAGTGACCAGCATGTCTTGTTCGTTTCACTCGTTTGTGAGATAGGGGGTAAATGGCCGTACAACTGCTTCACTGAGGGATATTTTTTCAACGATTTGTTCAAGATTGCACGCAACATTCTTGTG
Source organism: Doryteuthis pealeii (assembly GCA_023376005.1). NCBI lineage: Eukaryota > Metazoa > Mollusca > Cephalopoda > Myopsida > Loliginidae > Doryteuthis > Doryteuthis pealeii. The sequence goes on along the minus strand of CM042159.1, from coordinate 44,953,085 downwards.
CAGCTCATATCTAGCTTATTCTACAGGCGTTAGAGTCCAAGTGGTGCAGCCATAGAATAGCACTGATACAACCACAGCCTGGAAGAATTGTCGTTTTAATTTGTCAGTGAGATCGGATTTCCATATGACTGATAATCTGTTTATAGCCGACCATGCCTTCCCTATTCGTGCATTAATATCGTTTTCTGTGGATGAGATATTACTATCTAAGTATGTGAATTGTTCTACTGGCTTTAGAGGTTTACCGTCGAGTGTAGAGATATCTCCTTTCGACAATACATTTTGTTACAAAAACTCAATCATTCAAAAGTTGAAATTTAAACGATTTTTGAATTGTCTGTATTCAAAATAGGATTTTATTTACTTGTTTTTCGCACTGTTTTCTATTGGCAAAACTGTTTCTAAAATATACAAAATTCAAACCACAAGAAAAGCAAGATATTTACTGTTTCTTTCTTTTTCTTTATCTGTTTTTCCTTTATACCTTCATTCCTTTTTAGAGCGATAACGTACAAGAGAGTCAGCCAACCAATATGGTGGAAACACCACAGATGCAAATGGCGGATGGTCGGACAGACAGGGGAGGTAATCTTGGCCTTAGGCCAAGTTCGGGGGATGCGTGATCATTAATCTTACTGAACGCAACGGTGTTTTTTTTGTTGTTTTTTTTATCCTCATTTTTACTTTTTTTTTTGTCCTGGTGGGCGGTGTTTATTCATGGACATCGTTCGGCCATTTTCATGTCTGACGCATGGGCACGACCAGAGGTCTTCGTTCACATTCTTGAATATTCTAAACACCACCTTGCTTTCATCTGAACCTGACCGAAAGACCGAGAGTCTTAATTCTTCTCACTTTCTATTCGTCTTTTAGGCTATTTCTCCTTCCATTATTTCAACATCTATCTATCTATCTATCTATCTATCTATCTATCCACATGTCTGTGTCTATATTCATCTATCTATCTATCTATCCACATGTCTATCTGTCTATATTCATCTATCTATATATCTATCCACATGTCTATCTGTCTATATTCATCTATCTATCTATCTATCCACATGTCTATCTATCTATCTATCTATCTATCTATCTCTATATATATATCTATATCTATATCTATATCTATATATATATATATATATATATATATATATATATATATATATATATATATATATATATATGTCTGTTAAAATCTATCTAAGTGTGTTTATGTCAATCTAAGTCTGTTGATATCTATCTATCTATCTATCTATCTATCTATCTATCTATCCTAGTCTGTTCATATCTATCTATCTATCTATCTATCTATCTAAGTCTGTTGATTCTATCTATCTATCTATCTATTATTCTATCTATCTATCTATTGATTCTATCTGTCTGTCTATATTCATCTATCTATCTATCTATCTATCTATCCACATTATCTGTCTCTGTCTGTCTGTCTGCCTCTCTCTCTCTCTCTCTCTCTCTCTCTCTCTCTCTATATATATATATATATATATATATATATATATATATGTATATATTTAAGTCCGTTAAAATCTATCTGTGTTTATATCTATCTAAGTCTGTTGATATCTATCTATCTATCTATCTATCTATATATCCTAGTCAGTTCATATCTATCTATCTATCTATCTATTTATCTATCTATCTATCTAAGTCTGTTGATACGTATGTATATATCTATTCATTTAAGTATAGCCATATCTATCTATCTATCTATCTATCTATTCAAGTCTGTTAATATCTATCAATCTATCTATCCTAGTCTGTTCATATCTCTCTATGTATCTATCTGTCTGTCTGTCTATATTCATATTATCATCCATAAAATTATACCGCTTTTTAAGAAAAGAATTCTTTTTAACTAAATATACCGGTGTTTTATTCTTTCAAATATGACATTATAAATTATTAGGGATTATTTATTATCAAATTTTACAGCACTAGAACTTTGTAACCAAAAATATATATACCAATCCAAAAAATAAGTACACTTCTCATATATATTGTTTTTCATATTTTGGCTTCAGAGGTATTGCAATCTTATTTTTGATCACATAATTTCAATGCTGCAGAAATTGGTTATGAATAATAATATCTAATCACATCCGTTTTTCTTATATACTATAGAATTAAAAATGATAAAATTCTGGTGTCTTTAGTTTGGAAGAAAATTAACTTTTTATGAAAAAGAAAATTGTTTGTGGTGTACTTATCTATGGGTGATAATTTATCTATCTATCTCAGTTTACTCATATCTATCTATCTATCTATCTATCTATCTATCTATATATATATATATATATATATATATATATATATATATATAAGCTACATAATTCTACATGGATCAAAAACATGGATTAGATATAAGCTACATAATTCTACATGGATCAAAAACATCAAATATAAGCTACATAATTCTACATGGATAAAAAAATAACCTTGATAATTTTGATGTTCCAGTGGGAGCATATAATTCTTCACAAATACCAGACTTTTAGATACCCTTAGCAGAATAATAGACCTTAAATATATAGGTCTATATCGAGACGACGGACTAATCTATATCCCTGACAGTAATGGACCTAAGACCTCTAACAAAGAGAAAAAAAATTATAAGAGCCTTTAAATTCCTTGGTTTTAAAATCGAGGTAGTTTCGAATCTCAAAATAGTGAATTTCCTTGACATTACCTTCAATTTGTCCAACAATAGCTATAAGCCCTTTTGTAAGGATAACTTAACCCCCTGTTACATCAATATGCATTCCGACCATCCCAAATCCATTATAAAACAAATCCCTAACGTTGTTAACATTAGGATATCTAGCAAATCAATTTTCGATGCTAACAGTAGAAAATATGAAGAGGCTCTTGAAAAAGTGGTTTCCAACAAAAACTAAAATGCCATGAGAAACCTATGGCTAGTGTGTCTGACAGTATAACCAACAGCATTACTAACAGCAATGATAATATTAATAGAGATATTAGTAGTGATAATAAACAGGAAAGTAAAAAAATCTAAAAACAGAAAAAGAAATATTTTTTGGTTTAACCCTCCTTTTTGTAGTTTATCCAACATTGAAATAGGAAGATACTTCCTAAATTGATAGATAAGCATTTTAATAACACTAATCCTTTAAATAAGATCTTCAACAACCATTAAAATTAGTTATTCATGCACAAACAACATTTCCAAGATTATTACTAACCACAATAAAAAATTAATCGATGAGTCATTGGGGAGCACTCAAAACATGGATATGATTAACTGTAACTGTAGGATCAAAAATAAGTGCCCTGTAGATGGATTTTGCAACTCGGAGAAGTTGTATACAAAGCAACCATTTCCACTTTAGAAAACAAAACAGAAGTAAAAGCTTATATAGGTATCTCTGCTGGGAAGTAGAAACAGAGATTTTATAACCATAAACATTCTTTTTCAAATCATGAAATTAAAAATCAGACTGCATTATCGAGTTATTATTGGGATCTGAAAGATAGAGGCTTAACACCTATTATAAAATGGGAATTTATTAAAAAATCTTCCACCCCAAATAGATTTAAAGGTAGGTGTAACCTCTGTCTGGGTGAGAAGATATGTATAATGAAATATAGACACACTGGCTAGTTGCTTAATAAAAGAAATGAATTGATCTTCAAATGTAGGCAAGGATATAAATTTAAATTAGTGTAATTTTATGAGATCGGAAGTTAGAAATAAAATTGGGGTATGTTGGGGACTGGTTTCTTAATCATATCTATAATAACCTAATACTGTATTTAATCAACCATGTGCCCTTAAATTATATCCATGAATAGTTATTGATATTGATATTAAAGTGATATATAATTAATTTAATTATTGATATTTAGTGACCATGGTAGTAGAATAATATTGATTTAATTTGTAATTTACCTATATGTAAAATGTCTTATATTGACTCTTAAATTTCTTAACTAACCATTAATATTCTTCCATCTTTATTATTTGAGAGTGTTTTAAATTAAATTAATGTTAATGATGTTTATACATATTCTTAGAGATTTACTGGACCAATGTATATATCGTAGATGCTGGATACTATACGGATATATGGAATATATATATATTTTTTTACATATAAAATATATATATATATATATACATATATATTTTTTTTTTTAGTTTTGCAAACTCACTTTTCGCTAATCCCAATTATCTACCCAGAGCTCAATGGGTGACCCCAAGGGTCACATTTTGTCTACTATATATATATATATATATATATATATATATATATATATATATATAGTAGTATGCTCATATCTATCTATCTACCTATCTAAATCAGCATGTCCATATCTATCTATCTATCTATTTAAGTATGTTCACATCTATCTATCTATCTATCTATCTATCTATCTATCTAAATCTCTTCATATCTATTTATCTATTTATCTCAGTGTGCACAAATCTATCTATCTATCTATCTATCTATCTATCTATGTCCATATTTATCTTCCATAAAATAAGTACGCCTATTCCTATTTATTAGCCAGATCCATGGAAATTCCATGGAACGAAAAACATCAAGAGAAGCCAGGCAGGATAATTTCCAATTTTATATCAAGTAAATGCTATCGTTGCCTTTGCAATAAATAATACAAAATATACAATAATATAATACATATATAACTTGTTAGTATTAAGGTCTAGTGAAACTACAAGATCAAAGAAATAGTTGCATACTCTAATCTGTTTTGTGTATAGGAGGATGGACAAAAGACGCATCCCCAAAGACCTACTGTATGGTGAACTAGTGGAGGGTAACCGACCGGCAGGGAGACCACGCCTACGCTTCAAAGATGTCTGCAAGAGGGACATGAAAACATGCCACAACGACATAAACACATGGGAGGCTTGTGCAGAAGACCGTGCGACCTGGCGCCTCCTCGTCAAACAAGGAACGAGAAGGTGGGAAAAAGAGAGGAAAGAAGCCGCCACAGTAAAGAGAGCTAAACGAAAGGAGAGAAAACAACACCCCCAACACCTACAGGAAGCATCACCTTTTGTTTGCAATCACTGCTCCAGAGACTGCCATTCAAGGATCGGTCTGTTCAGCCACTCACGTAGCTGTAGATAAAAAAAAAGAAAAAAAAGGACACTACGCCATCATCTAAAATAGACGGAAGGTTTCCAACCATTTGTGAATAACAGTATTGCTGGTACCGAGGTATCTTCAGACATATGTTTCCTTTTTCCTCTTCGGCCTTCGACAGTACGTTGTATTTACTTCTACCTGGACTCCAAGATAAAAAACAAAATAACTTATTCAATTTTACGGATAACAGTATTGCTGGTATCGAAGCATCTTCTGATATACACCCCCCTTTTTAGCCTTCGACAACCTTCGTGGTTGGAACTTATCAGAACTAGGGAGTCCCCTGGATCCCCAGAATCATCAAATCTTCTGCAAACCAATATAAATAATTCATGTCTATCATGCTACTGAGATGAAGTTAGCACAGGATAATTCCAAAAAAGTTGAACACAGTGTTTGATATATAAAGACGCAATATCTATGTAGAAGAATATCCGATTGATTGGGGTTGGTGGTGGAAGAATATCCCCCTTGGCTGCGGGGAGGTGATGTAGGATAATATCTCAGTCGAGGGAAAGGGGTGGAACGACATTTCACTTGATCTGCCGTGAAGGTAGGTCTTTACCCCAACCGTTCACCACGGGTAGGATGTGACACAAAGTCTCAAGTATGAGGCATCCAGTGAGGATCGAACTAGTTATTCAATAGTAATGGACACGCGAGACTAGCTTGGTAACATTGACACTACGATGGGACATCTGGTTTGCGGCGAAGGTGGGTAGATATTTATCCACCCTGTGTAACGAGATGATGAAGGTCCTGAGTTTTGGGAGGACTACTATAGAAAAGAGAGGAAGAAGAAATAAGAGAGAGTAAAGTTTTAAAAAATGTAGTGATGAACACAAAACGGTTTGTCGGGAATTTGACCGGGGCATGACCCCCGAATGGAGAATTGAAGGCCGGTCGGAAGTTTCGGGTGTTGACCGGAACCGGAAGTCACGTGGTGACGTGGAACGACGAACAAGAGGATCGGGCTCTTTTTGATTTCCGACAGCGTAGGATTCGGACGGGCCTCTGGTCCCTAGTGTGGGATCACAGTAATTTATCAGTGTCCTCTCTCTCTTTCTCTCTGCCTTTCCTCCTCTTCCGAAAAAACCCACGAGACGAGCCCGAAAATAAAAGCTAAGCAGCTTGTGACGATATATTTCTCGCGTTGTGCCTTTTTATCGACAAGACGACCGCCACGTGCCGAACACCTTTTTAGTGTCATGAATTAAAGACCCGCTATACAACGTATATCGCTATTAGAACGTAACACCTGTTTGTCACAGGTAGGATGTGACACAAGGTCACAAGTATGGGACATGCAGCGAGGATCGAACTCGTTATTCAGTAGTAATCGATCTGCATGACTACCTTGCTAAACATTACACCACAATGCGACGCCTTATTCTGTGGGAAAGCTATGTTGATGTGCATAAAGTACGGACGAAAGGGTGACAAGCAAAATTATAATATAGATAGTATCATCCATAAAATACGTAAACCTCTATCATAAAAAACAAAAACAACATTTGAATCTTATTTCTATTCCCTCTTTTAACTTTTTCTATTTTCAACCCTGTTCATTTATTCTAGTCTCCTTTTTTTCTTTCTTCCTTTTACCGTTCTTTCGTCAATTTTATCTTGGATTCATTTATTCATTCAATTACTAGCAGAGTTACAGGGCACGGCCCGGTTGGTTGGATTTTACGGCATATCAACCCTTATTGGGTTATTTTATGTCGAAGATGTTTTGTTTTATTCTTTCTTGATGTGCATTCAAATTTTCAAAAATTCAAATTCAATTTTTTAAACACAAGTTTTATAAACTCATTTTTCTATTTAACCAATAGATGGGACCCTAACAGGTACTGCCACTCCGGGTCAGAGTGGACTTGGGAGTAATGGCAATGAAGGGGTACTCCACACTACTTAGAGCTCCAGAATTGGAACCTAACCATAAGATGCAGTTTAATGTCATACTACTTGTCTGGGATTTAAAATGTTAAAAATAAATGTCTCATGCCGGATTAGATCAGTCGGTAGAGCGTTCGGCTAGTAACCACAAGGTTCCTAGTTCGATACCGGTCCTCGCCAACTCAGCGTATGAGTAGCACAGGTATCTGTGCGGTAAAGTAAGGAGCTGATGGTAGGTGTGCCGCTCCACCTCAGACGCCAAAAACAATCTCCTTGGTCTAGCGCTATTGAAAAGGGGATAGACTCTCTCGCTGACTGGCTGATACCGACTTTAGGCCGCCCCGTCGACTTTACTTTACTTTTTTTTATATTTCTATATAGATATACGAGGATGAGTAAAAAAGTAATGCCATTTTGTTTAGAACAGATATAATTACCAACACGGGAACATGTATCCTACATCAAAATTACGTTGGTCCTCTGTGGATCTCATCCCTACTCCTCCACATAGTTACCGTTTCTCCCAATAGCAATGTTCCACCTTCGAATGAGAGCATGTATCTCTGTCCCGTATAATTCTGTTGACTGTTATTTGAGCCACTTCTTCGCTATAGATTTCACTTCCTCATCACGGGAATAATGTTTGCCTCTCAGACCCCTTTTATTGGACCGTAGAGAGGCAAACATTATTCCAGTAGAAGTGGGGATGTGATCTACAGAGAACCAGCTTCATTTTGATGTATGATACATGTTCCTGTGTTGGTAATTATACCTATCCTAAACAAAATGGCATTACTTTTTGATTCATCCTCGAATAAAAATTATTTCTAAATATTCGTTTTAATGTCTTTTATTCTTTATATATTCTTGTTTTTTCATTCATCTATTTTCATTATTGTTTGTATTTTGTCTTTCATTTTGTCCTTTATTTGTTTTTTATTATGTTTTATCCTTTATTAATTTGTTTCATTATTTAAAAAGAAAATTAATTGATTTTTGAATATATCTTTGATTAATACACTTATATTTTTATTTAACTTTCCTTGTGGAAAATGAGGGTAAAAAGTTTTTTAACCCCCCTCGGACAAAAATGTGTATTTTATTGAACTTTGGTCTTTGCTGGTCTCCACCAAATTTCCTTTCGTTCGCTTGGTCGTTGTACAAACAGACAGACATCCCCCAGCTATGGTTTCAATAGTACCACTACTGTTCATTAAAACCCAATGAAGATTGATATGACGTTAAACTAAAAAAACAAAACGAGCCTAGAGTATTCCTTTGTGGTTTACGGTCAAGCGTTGCTGACAGCACCGATTCCTGTCAGAGAGCCTGTTCAATATATATATATATATATATATATATATATAAAAGCTTTACTTTCAACGACCTGTAAATTCATATATATATATATATATATATATATCCACAGACACGTGTTTCGGCTTTTCACGCCTCCTCAGTGTGGCTAGACACAACAACTATCCCTGGCTAGTAGCGAACTCCAACTGACTACTTGCCAGCCTGATTTGTTAACATCTCGCCCATTTTGACAGCTGTTGTAACAGAGCTGGTGTTTAAACTATTAAATACATAGGTTTGTTTACATATTTTACGATCACAGAGAGATCTAGTCTGCGAGAAAACGATCATTGCTCATATATGCTTAGTAGTAAAAGCTAATTTAAATCACCTCTTAGAGAGCTCTACCGAATTTACCGGAGCATATATCAATAAGTCATCCACCGACACGTGTTTCGGCTTTTCACGCGTCCCCGTGTGGCTAGACACAACAACTATCCCTGTATATATCGTACGAAATGACCATGGCGACACAAGTTCAAATCTTAGACGAGGCTGTTTGCATTTCACGTAATACTAAGGCCCTTAGGAAATTATTAATCCAACTATTCTTCTTCTAGTTATATATATTTACAAACCCCTCCGTACGAGTAAGATGTGACACAAGGTCAATTTCTTAAGCGGAATTTAACAGGTCTGAATTCAGTTTTCCTTCTCCAAGACTAGTTACCTAGCCAAGGTTAAAGAGCCCAGTCTGCCCTGTTATTTACCCATATCTGGAGGGAGAATAGTTGGATGCACACCTTTCCCAAGCGTATGAGCGCTATGTGAAATGTAAACAGCCTCATCCAGGATTTGAACTCGGGTCGACGATTCTATTTCCTACGACTCTAACCATTACACCACGCAACGCCTGTTCAATATATAGATGGGTGACCACTTATAAATAGCTTGATCTGTTCTTGCGACTACTTCGAAGACTGGTAAGTCTTTTAACGATTTCACTAACCCTACGTTAATTATTATTTTTATGCTCGGTTGTCAAATATATTACGTATATATTGTCTTCGTAAATTTAATTGCATTTAGCCTACAGGTCAAATATTTGAACTTCGTCTGTCTTCCAGCTGCTGTTTTTTTTTCACCAACCCCTCCTCACGAAAAGGATGCGCTACAAATTTTAAGCCGACTTAACGGATTTTAATTTAGAGTTTTCCTTCTAGACCGGTTGCAATACCAAGGTTAAAGAGCCCAGTATACTCTGCTATTTACCTATAACTAGAGGAAGAATTATGGAGGCGCTTGGTCTAATGGTTAGAGTCGTAGGAAATGGACTCGTCGAACCGAATTCAATTCCTGGACGAAGCTGTTTGCATTTCACATTGTGCTAATACCCCTGGGAAAGGTATGAATCCAATTCTCCCTTTAGCTATGAGTAAATAGCAGGGCATAATAGGCTAGGTAACCAGTCTAGGAGAAGGAAAACGTTGAATTCAAACCTGAGAAACTCTGCTTAAGAAATTGACCATGTGCCAAATCCTGCTCGTGCGAACGGGTTGGTTAATATATCTAACAAAAGGAAGAAGACTTGGATTCATAATTTTTTCAAGTGCATTAGTATTACGTGAAATGCAAACAGCCTCGTCCAGAATTTGAACTCTAGTCACCGTGGTCTTTTCGTACAATGATAACCATTATAAAACGAACGTCTATATAGTGTTTCTTTTTTTTTTTATAACTCAGACCTCGTTGCGGTTTCTCTCCCTCGATTGTGTCCAACCACAAATTTCCCGGCTTGGAAAAACCTATGTTTATTTTATGGGAGTTTTCAGAACAGGAAACCCCTACTTAGGTCTGTGTAGGCGGTACGGTTGACCTCCTCTCACGACCACTTAGATGACTGATGGAGATTTAACAGTATCCTCGACTCTATGTTAATTACTGTTTTTTTCAGGGTGCCAAATATAGCGTACAGGCTGTTATCGTGAATTTTATCGCTTTTAGCCTTTAGGTTATACTTTTAACTCTGTCAACTCATAACTCTTCTAGCTTTAAAAAAAATTCCATCGATTCGGTCACTAGTTGTTCGATTGGAGATTCGTGAATCTTTCCCATTTAAGCCAGTCTTTCTTTGTTGCAAGAGAGAACTGTTGTTATAAAACCTTTTTCTTAGTATTTATTTTGTATAACGACTTAGTAAATTTTCTCAAATTTTTCTGTAATCTTTTTATATGGGCTTTTTTTGTTTTAAAAAATTCGTTAGTTTTTCTAATTTAATATATTTCATTACATTAAAACTTGAAAATTTAAAAACATATTGCTAGTTTTTCGTTAGTTTTTCTAATGTAATATATTTCATTACATTAAAACTAAAAAATTTAAAAACATATTCTTGCTAGTGTCTCGTTAGTTTTTCTAATTTAATATATTTCATCAAATTAAAACTTGAAAATTTAAAAGCATATTCTTGCTAGTTTTTCGTTAGTTTTTCTAATTTAATATATTTCATTAAATTAAAACTTAAAAATTAAAAAAAATATTCTTGCTAGTTTTTCATTAGTTTTTCTAATTTAATATATTTCATTACATTAAAACTTAAAAATTTAAAAACATATTCTTGCTAGTTTTTCGTTAGTTTTTCTAATTTAATATATTTCATTACATTAAAACTTGAAAATTTAAAAACATATTCTTGCTAGTTTTTCGTTAGTTTTTCTAATTTAATATATTTCATTACATTAAAATTTAAAAATTTAAAAACATAGTTTTTATAATTTAATATATTTTATTACATTAAAACTTAACATATTATTGCTAGTTTTTCGTTAGTTTTTCTAATCTAATATATTTCATTAAATTAAAACTTAAAAATTTAAAAACATATTCTTGCTAGTTTCTCGTTAGTTTTCTAATTTAATATATTTCATTAAATTAAACTTAAAAATTTAAAAACATATTCTTGCTAGTTTCTCGTTAGTTTTTCTAATTTAATATATTTTATTACATTAAAACTTGAAAATTTAAAAACATATTCTTGCTAGTTTTCGTTAGTTTTTCTAATTTAATATATTTTCATTACATTAAAAATTTAAAAAACATAGTTTTTCTAATTTAATATATTTATTACATTAAAACTTAACATATTATTGCTAGTTTTTCGTTAGTTTTTCTAATTTAATATATTTCATTAAATTAAAACTTAAAAATTTAAAAACATATTCTTGCTAGTTTTTCGTTAGTTTTTCTAATTTAATATATTTTATTACATTAAAACTTAATATATTATTGCTAGTTTTTCGTTAGTTTTTCTAATTTAATATATTTCATTACATTAAAACTTAAAATTTTTAAAACATATTCTAATAAAGAATCCCGTGCAGTGGAAATGTAAATCTGAATGTCTTTAAGCCTGTTTTTAGTATATTTGAAAAAAATTGAGAAGAAGGATTTCCAAAGCAATTGTTTGCAAAACGCTTGGACATGGATGGATGGTGCGATTGAGTCTGTTGAAATGGTTTTCCTTATAAAGTCGCGAGATGTCAAAAACCGTGAAGCTGACAGTTTAGAATAAACAACAGTGTGTGTCACCTCATGTAGGGTGACGTTTATATTCATTCGATATTAATAAAAATAGAAAAAGTTAGGTGAATTGTAAAAGATGTTTTAGATGAGAGAATTGATAGCGAATCAGACGGGCGTGGGGGTTCCTGAGTACTACCCCTGTTAATTCTTTTTAAGTACTCAAGTAAGATCTCGAAGCAATCTCCAGTTATTCCCATTTAAGATAGATCGATCAATCGATAGATATAAAGATACAGAGACAGACAGACAGACAGGAAGACACACACACACACATACACATATATATATATATATATATATATATATATATATATATATATAGAGAGAGAGAGAGATAGAGAGAGAGAGATAGAAAGAGAGAGGAGGGGGAGAGGTAGAGAGTGAGAAAGAGGGAGAAAGATTGATAGATCGAAAGAAACAGTAGATAGAATGAAAACCAAGTTATACATACATACATACACATACACACACACATACATATATATATATACATATATATATAGATATAGATATATAGATAGATAAATTGATAGATAGATATAGATAGATAGTAGAATCGGACTGAGATAGATACATTGATAGATAGAAATAGACAAACTGACATAAAAAGCAGACTGATATATATATATATATATATATATATATATATATATATATATATATATGTTGTGTGTGTGTGTGTTGCATATATATATATATATATATATATATATATATATATATATACAGATAAATAGATAAAGACTGACCTAAATAGATAGATAGAAAAATAGATAAAAATAGAGATATAAACAGACTGAGATAGATCGATATATATATATGTATGTATAGAGAGAGAGAGAGAGAGAGAGAGATGAGTGAGAGAGAGAGAGAGAGAGAGAGAGAGAGAGAGAGAGAGAGAGAGAGATAGAAATAGGCGGAAATAGATCGATAGATATATAGAAACAAACTGAAATCGCTAGCTAGATAGCTAGATAAATAGATTGATAGATAGATAGGTAGATATATCGAAAGAAACATACTTAAATACATAGATTGATAGATAGATTTCTCAATTTGATTCTAGGAAAAAGAAGATATATATCAAGTCAATTTCAAAAGAAATAACTCTAAATTTCATTCTGAGTTTCAATTCAGTTAGATAAATATATTGTTACTTCTGATTTCTTTTTGAAGATCATGAAATAATCTTCTGCTATTCACTTTCAATATCTTTTTTCTTTAAAAAGTACTTAACTGGTCAGATTTATATGATATATGAATTCTTTTTTTATATCTACATTTCTCCCTCTCCCTCTCCTTCTCCCTCTCCTTCTCCTCCCTCTTTCTCTCTCCCTCACTCTCTCTCTCTCCCTTGTCTGTCTCTTCATGTCTTTCTCTCTATCTTTGTGTCCGTGTCTCTCTCTTTCTCTCTTTCTCTCTGTCTTTCTCTACCTTTCTCTCTCTCTCTCTCTCTTTCTCTACCTTTTCTCTCTCTCTCTTCTCTCTCTCTGTCTCCGTCTCTTTCCGTCTGTCTGTCTGTCTCCATTTCTCTCACTCTCTACCATCTATTTCTCTCTTTCTCTCTTTTTTTCTCTGTCTCTCTGTCTCCCTTTCCCCGTCCCTCTGCATCTTCTCTTTTCTTCGCCTCTCTCTCTTTTTCTCTCTCTTCTGTCTCCATCTCTTTGTCTCTTTCTCTTTCTTCATGTCTTCGTCTGTATGTCTCTCTTTCTCTCTTTCTCACTCTCTTCTGTCTGTCTCTCTCTCTCTCACTTTGTTCTCGAATATCGTGTGCTTGACTTTCGACGTCTTCAGGCCAGTTAATTCGCATATGGATAAGTGTGAAGATTGCTATCATCTTGGGGGTTGGTGTTCATCTCGAATTCTTGCTGTCTGTATCGCGTGCCTTTCAATTGAAGCGTGACATTGCGAGATAATCAGCGAGATCTCAGTTGGAGTCAGCTCAGAAAAAAAGACATAATAGGGAAAAGTTCCCCAGAAAATCTGTTTAGCCTTTTTTTTTCTCATTTTGCAGAAGCAATTCGGTTTGGTACGTTAACTCTCAAATAACTGTCTCGTAATAATAATAATAATAATAATAATAATAATAATAATAATAATAATAATTCGAAATAAAGACGGATCATCTTATTCCAGCCAGGAAACCAGACCTAGTATTGATTAATAAAAAAAAAGAAAAAAAAAAGAAGAGAACTTGTAACCTGGTAGACTTTGCAGTTACAGTAGATCCCAGGGTGAAGATGAAGGAAAAAGAAAATATAGACAAATACCTGGACCTTGCTAGAGAATTTAATAATTTGTGGAATATGAGGGTGCACTTGGAACGGACCGAAAAAGTATGGAAAAAAGACTTGAGGAACTGGAATCCAGAGGAAGAATTGACACCATCCAGATAACTGCATTGCTGCAATCGGCTAGAGTACTCAGAAGAGTCCTGGAGACCTGAGGAGACTTATCTCTTAGAATCCAGTGAAAGACCATCAGCTAAAGCTGGTGTGGAAAACTCACAAGGAGTGAAATAATAATAATAATAATAATAATAACTAGCAGGAATTGTGGATATACCAGAGTATGATAATTTAATTATTACAACGTTTGATATGTTTACTTAAGTGCTATTGTTAAATAGTTCAATATATAAAAAGAATAATAATGTTGATTTAAATCTCTCTCTCTCTCTCTCTCTCTCTCTCTCTCTCTCTCTCTCTCCTCCTCTCTCACTCTATTTTTTCTTTCTTTCTTTTCATCTTTTCATTATGTTCGATTGAAACAGATTAGCGTTATCACTTCCGCGCAGTCACCCCTCTCTCAATCTTCTTCCTACTCTATTTCTTTTCTTTCTTATTATATGTTTTCTGTTTAGCATGTACTTTTTCTTCTTTCTTTCTTTCTTTCTTTCTTTCTTCTTTCTTTCTTTCTAATAAAAACAGAATGGTCCATTATTTAGTTAAGAAATAAGAATTTGGTAGATAAGCAACACCAGATAATCAGGATTTACATTTTTGCATTTCATCTTGGAAGATTTGGGCGGTCTCATTTCTAAGCAGAGGGTGTTGTAAGATGATAACGGTCGGAAGATTAAGAAACAACAACAACAACAACAACAAACAACAATTAATAATAATAATAATAATAATAATAATAATAATAATAATAATAACTAGCAGGAATTGTGGATATACCATAGTATGATAATTTAATTATACAACGTTTGATATGTTTACTTAAGAGCTATGCTAAATGTACGATATGTAAAAAAATATAATAATCTTGATTTGGAATCTCTCTCACTCTTTTTTCTTTCTTTCCTTCTTTTATCTTTTCATTATGTTCAATTCAAACAGATTAGCATGCTCACCCTCACCCCCTTTCTATATCTTTCCTTCTTTCTTTTTCTGTTTTTTCTATCTCTCTTATCTATGATTCGTGTATCATGTTTTCCTTTCCTTTCTTTCTTTTAATAAAAACGAAATGATCAATTATTTACCTGTGGTGACTGCACAGATAAAATAATAAGAAATCGAGGGATAAGCGACACCAGATAATCAGGATGACATTTTTGTATTTTATCTTGGACGATTTAGACGGTCTCATTTTTAACCAGATAGTGTTTGTTGTAAGGTGATAACAGTCGGAAGATTTAGGAACAAGAATATTATGTTGATGATGATGATGATGATGATTGATGATGATAGTAATACTAATATGGGAATGGTGCAAGATATCCAAATTTCACCATGCTACTAAAATGGTATATGCACAAACTGGAATCCGTCCCGGAGCATGATTCTTAGGATTTTGAGATACAGACAGATCACCTAATCCCGGTTGGGAGACCAAACCTAGTATTAATTAAACAACAACAACAAGAGAAAGCTCTCATGGAACGACCAGTCATTACTGTCTGGCTCCTATGGCCGCTGACTCGATTCTGATTCTAAATCTCTCACAGGGTTATCCGATCATATGACCCTCTAAGCAAAAAATAATTGTTTGCGTAGTGGTCGTCACTGTACTAAATGCATAGTTTTATCTCTTTTAAGGGATACAATACACCAAAGTTATCCTCAGAAGTTTATTGAAATAAATTCAAGCTTCTAACTTCAGAGAGAGGCATTAATTATAATATTTCAGTCTTTAGGACTTCGTCCTTCGATTAAATTTCTGGGCGACAAGCTTTTCATGGTAAATATTAGCTAGCTTTTCAGACAAACTACACGAGCCCGCTCGGCCGACTACTGACCCCGACACCTCACTCTCTCTCCGGTTGACTGCCTCCGGGCTAACTGACGACTGACCTGTCTCGAAGCCCTCGGTTCTTTTATATTCATAGCTACTCCACGTATTTTTATCTCTGTCTGATAACGGGCAGTTGTAAACTTCTTTGTTTAATAAAACCGGAAATCATATTTTCCGTTTGTCAATTATAACATAATAGCTATGCCTATCATCAAGTGATTTGAATTTAAGAATGTTGGTTGTTCGAAAATAAGAGCTAGAATCATTGAAACATATACCATATGTAAGGCATGACATAAACTTAAAAGAAGATCCCATGAAGTCTTTGTGGATTAAAAATATCCATTTAATGTACCTCAATATACGTAACAAAAGTAAAGTTGACGGAGTAGTCTATTATCAGTATCAGCTGGACAGCGAGGGAGTCTATCCCTTTCGCTAGCACTAGACCAAAGGAGATTATTTTTGCTGTTCTCCTCTCACTTTACCGCACAGATCAAAAATTATTCAATCCATGTTAGATTTGCCTCAAACTGCCCATTTTATTAGTACGTTTAAAATACTTGCAATATGTCTTAATATCACTAACAAATTAAGTTTTATACGGTGTGGTAATTGCATACTGGTTTTAACAAAAACCAGGTTTGATGAATAATTACTTGATATCATTGATCTCTAATATTATGTTTCATTTTTCAAAGTATTAAATCAATCCTATGAATGATTTTATATAGAAGCCAATTAAAAATATAATTAAAATAAACGTAATCTTTTCATATGCGTTCTTATTTAATTCCGTTAGTCCTTTCTAATTTAATATGTTTCATTAAATCAAAAAAAATTATTTACGCACGTTAGAACGCATATTTTTACTAGTTATATATATATATATATATATATATTATATATTATAATATATTATATATATAATATTGATTATATTGTTTACTGTATTCATAAGTGAAGAGTGTTCAATATCATTGGTAGAGCAGGTATATTCAAGATAAGTACAAAAATCTCGATATAATATATATATATATATATAATATATATATATATATATATATATATATACAAATTTATATATATATATGTATATTCGAGACTTTTTACTTTTGACACAACTTGTATTCTGAAAAAATTAACGTTCCGTTCATGCTCTTTCTATCTGGTAAATACACTTTAAACTCGTGCCTATTTTGAACACCTTGTATTCTGAAAAGAAAAATACGTTCCTTCATTGTTCATTTCTATCTCGATACCTTTATGATATATGACACACCTATATATAATATATATATATATATATATTATATACTAGAATTCTTTTATTTGGAAATTGCATAGAAAATATTACATTTTCAGCTGTAAAGTGACAACTAAATTTTGAATTGATCAGAGGATGTTATAAAAGCGAAAAAAAATGCAAGCCGAAAATAAGATAGGAAAAAAAACCCTGAAAATAAAACCAAAACAAACAAAGAAAAAGAAAAAAATAGAAAAGAAAACACTTAAGTTAGATGGTAGTTTTGTAAAAAGCCACGTCCATAAAAAACCGTTGAAATTTCTTTGTGTTGCTTTTGCGGATTTCTATTTCCATTTGATTTTCCTTTTTCTTGTTATTTGTTATGTTTTTTATTGTTATTTGTTATTGTGATTGTTATTGTGTCGTTTATTGTGTCATTTTGAACGAGAGAATTCAGTATGGAACATTTCTTGTAAGGTAAATTTTCTTTCCTTGTAAGGTAAAATCTACCAGTATGAAAATGGAGGCAAGATTTATAAAAGTCGTTAATGGGGGTGGGAGAATCAGGGTCCAATCAGCCTAATTGGGTTGCTAGTAGAAGAAATACAATTTGAAAAGACTACATTTTTAAGGAACCCAGGGGAAAAATACATCACTGGTGACCCCCTCCTTTTCATCGCCAAAGATGTAATTTGTGAATTGACTACATCCGCCATAATGTTTCCTCTACTTAATGTTTTTCAATCAAACTGATCAATAAAAATAAATCAAAATTTTTGAAATAAATTTACAGTTACTGCATCCATATGAGCCTAGAGAGAGAAACAATTTAGGACCATATACCTTCAGGCACCCCTTTTGCGATTTCGATCGTGTGACATTTTTTCCATTACGCCGTTGAACGTATGGGGATCGTCTCTTTCCCGCCACTCAGCTTTTGAAACCTTTGGGACGTTATACCAGTTACACCCCGACACCAGAAAGATGGCCCGAAATTGGAACGGATCAACGAAAAACTTGTCCGATAGGAATTGTCTGTACAGTTCAAGAAAAACTTGTATAATATAATATATATATAGGACTCTCCGTCGATTTCGACGCTATGAGTGTTCATACAATGAACGTCCACACAGTGATTTGTTATAGTGGTGAGTATGGATAAGTGGAGATTGCTTATCATCTTGGGGGTTGGTGTTCATCTCGAATTCTTGCTGTCTGTATCGCGTGCCTTTCAATTGAAGCGTGACATTGCGAGATAATCAGCGAGATCTCAGTTGGAGTCAGCTCAGAAAAAAAGACATAATAGGGAAAAGTTCCCAGAAAATCTGTTTAGCCTTTTTTTTCTCCATTTTGCAGAAGCAATTCGGTTTGGTACGTTAACTCTCAAATAACTGTCTCGTAATAATAAATAATAATAATAATAATAATAATAATAATAATAATAATAATTCGAAATAAAGACGGATCATCTTATTCCAGCCAGGAAACCAGACCTAGTATTGATTAATAAAAAAAAAGAAAAAAAAAAGAAGAAGAACTTGTAACCTGGTAGACTTTGCAGTTACAGTAGATCCCAGGGTGAAGATGAAGGAAAAGAAAATATAGACAAATACCTGGACCTTGCTAGAGAATTTAATAATTTGTGGAATATGAGGGTGCACTTGGCGGACCGAAAAGTATGAAAAAAGACTTGAGGAACTGGAATCCAGAGGAAGAATTGACACCATCCAGATAACTGCATTGCTGCAATCGGCTAGAGTACTCAGAAGAGTCCTGGAGACCTGAGGAGACTTATCTCTTAGAATCCAGTGAAAGACCATCAGCTAAAGCTGGTGTGGAAAACTCACAAGGAGTGGAAATAATAATAATAATAATAATAATAACTAGCAGAATTGTGGATATACCAGAGTATGATAATTTAATTATTACAACGTTTGATATGTTTACTTAAGTGCTATTGTTAAATAGTTCAAATATAAAAGAATAATAATGTGATCTTAAATCTCTCTCTCTCTCTCTCTCTCTCTCTCTCTCTCTCTCTCTCTCCCCTCTCTCACTCTATTTTTCTTCTTTCTTTTCATCTTTTCATTATGTTCGATTGAAACAGATTAGCGTTATCACTTCCGCGCAGTCACCCCTCTCTCAATCTTCTCTACTCTATTTCTTTTCTTTCTTATTATATGTTTTCTGTTTAGCATGTACTTTTTTCTTTCTTTTCTTCTTTCTTTCTTTCTTTCTTTCTTTCTTTCTTCTAATAAAAACAGAATGGTCCATTATTTAGTTAAGAAATAAGAATTTGGTAGCTAAGCAACACCAGAGTAATCAGGATTTACATTTTTGCATTTCATCTTGGAAGATTTGGGCGGTCTCATTTCTAAGCAGAGGGTGTTGTAAGATGATAACGGTCGGAAGATTAAGAAACAACAACAACAACAACAACAACAACAATAATAATAATAATAATAATAATAATAATAATAATAATAATAATAACTAGCAGGAATTGTGGATATACCATAGTATGATAATTTAATTATTACAACGTTTGATATGTTTACTTAAGAGCTATTGCTAAATAGTACGATATGTAAAAAAATATAATAATCTTGATTTGAATCTCTCTCACTCTTTTTTCTTTCTTTCCTTCTTTTTATCTTTTCATTATGTTCAATTCAAACAGATTAGCATGCTCACCCTCACCCCCTTTCTATATCTTTTCCTTCTTTCTTTTTCTGTTTTTTCTATCTCTCTTATTCTATTGATTCTGTGTATCATGTCTTTTTCCTTCCCTTTCTTTCTTTCTAATAAAAACGAAATGATCAATTATTTACCTGTGGTGACTGCACAGATAAATATAATAAGAAATCGAGGGATAAGCGACACCAGATAATCAGGATGACATTTTTGTATTTTATCTTGGACGATTTAGACGGTCTCATTTTTAACCAGATAGTGTTTGTTGTAAGGTGATAACAGTCGGAAGATTTAGGAACAAGAAATGTTGATGATGATGAGATATGATGATGATGATAGTAATACTAATATGGGAATGGTGCAAGATATCCAATTTCACCATGCTACTAAAAATGGTATATGCACAACTGGAATCCGTCCCGGAGCATGATTCTTAGGTTTGAGATACAGACAGATCACCTAATCCCGGTTGGGAGACCAAACCTAGTATTAATTAACAACAACAACAAGAGAAAGCTCTCATGGAACGCCAGTCATTACTGTCTGGCTCCTATGGCCGCTGACTCGATTCTGATTCGAAATCTCTCACAGGGTTATCCGATCATATGACCCTCTAAGCAAAAATAATTGTTGCGTAGTGCGTCGTCACTGTATAATTGCAATAGTTTTTATCTTCGTTGTAAGGGATGACAATAACACCAAATTTCCTCCAGAAGTTTATGAAATAAATTCAAGCTTCTTAACTTCGAGAGAGAGGGTCAGTTTAATTAATATATTCAGTCTTAGACTTTCGGTCCTTGGATTAAATTTCTGGGCGACAAGCTTTTTCAGTTGGTAAAATTTAAGGCTAGCTTTCAGACACCACTACACGAGGTCCCGCTCGGCCGACTATGACCCCGATCACCTCACTCTCTCTCCGGTGACTGCCTCCGGGCTAACTGACGATGACCTGTCTCGAGCCCTCGGTTCTTTTATATTCAAGCTACTCCCACGTATTTTTATCTCTTGAATAACGGCAGTTGTTAAAACTTCTTTGTTTTAAACGGAAATTCAATTTCCGTTTGTACAATATATATAACATAATAGCTATGCCTATCATCAAGTGATTTGAATTAAGAATGTTGGTTTGTTCGAAATAAGAGCTAGAATCATGAAACATATACTATATGTAAGGCATGTACATAAACTTTAAAAGAAGATTCCCATGAACTCTTTGTGGATTAAAAATATCCATTTAATGTACCTCAATATACGTAACAAAGTAAAGTTGACGGAGTAGTCTATTATCAGTATCAGCTGGACAGCGAGGGAGTCTATCCCCTTTTCGCTAGCACTAGACAAAGGAGATTATTTTTGCTGTCCCTCCTCACTTTACCGCACAGATCAAATTATTCAATCCATGTTAGATTTGCCTCAAAACTGCCCATTTTATTAGTACGTTTAAAATACTGCAATATGTCTTATATATCACTAACAAATAAAGTTTTATACGGTGTGGTTAATTTGCATACTGGTTTTAACTAAAACCAGGTTTGATGAATAATTACTTGATATCATTGATCTCTAATATTATTGTTTCATTTTTCAAAGTATTAAAATCAATCCTATGAATGATTTTATATAGAAGCCAATTAAAATATAATTAAAATAAACATAATCTTTTCATATGCGTTCTTATTTAATTCCGTTAGTCTTTCTAATTTAATATGTTTCATTAAAATCAAAAAAATTATACGCACGTAGAACGCATATTTTACTAGTTATATATATATATATATTATATATATATATATATATATATATATATATAATATTGATTATATTGTTTACTGTATTCATAAGTGAAAGAGTTGTTCAATATCATTGGTAGAGCAGGTATATTCAAGATAAGTACAAAAAATCTCGATATATATATATATATATATATAATATATATATATATATATTATATATATATATATATATTATATATATGTAATATCGAGACTTTTGTACTTTTTGACACAACTTGTATTCTGAAAAATTAACGTTCCGTTCATTGCTCATTTCTATCTTGGTAAATACAGCTTAAACTCGGCACTATTTTGACACACCTTGTATTCTGAAAAGAAATAACGTTCCATTCATTGTTCATTTCTATCTCGATACCTTTATGATATATGACACACCTTATATATATATATATATATATATATATATATATATACATACGAATTCTTTTATTTGGAAATTGCATAGAAAATATTACATTTTCAGCTGTAAAGTGACAACTAAATATTTGAATTGATCAGAGGATGTTATAAAAGCGAAAAAAATGCAAGCCGAAAATAAGATAGGAAAAAAAAAACCCTGAAAAATAAAACCAAAACAAACAAAGAAAAAGAAAGAAATAGAAAAGAAACACTTAAGTTAGATGTTGTAGGTTTTGTAAAAAGCCACGTCCATAAAAACCGTTGAAATTTATTTCTTTGTTGTTGCTTTGCGGATTTTCTATTTCCATTTGATTTTCCTTTTTCTTTGTTATTTGTTATTGTTTGTTATTGTTATTTGTTATTGTGATTGTTATTGTGTCGTTTATTGTGTCATTTTGAACGAGAGAATTCAATGGAACATTTTCTTGTAAGGTAAATTTTCTTTCCTTGTAAGGTAAAATCTACCAGTATGAAAATGGAGGCAAGATTTATAAAAGTCTGTTAATGGGGGTGGGGAGAATCAGGGTCCAATCAGCCCTAATTGGGTTGCTCAGTAGAAGAAAATACAATTTTGAAAGACCTGACATTTTTAAGGAACCCAGGAAAATGACATCACTGGTGACCCCCTCCTTTTCATCGCAAAGATGTAATTTGTGAAATTGTACTACATCCTCCATAATGTTTCCTCTACTTAATGTTGTTTCAATCAAACTGATTCAATAAAAATAAATCAAAATTCTTTGAAATAAATATTACAGTTACTGCATCCATATGAGCCTAGAGAGAAACAATTTAGGACCATATGACCTTCAGGCACCCCTTTTTGCGATTTCGATTCGTGTGGACATTTTTTCCATTTACGCCGTGTAACGTATTGGGATCGTCTCTTCCGCCACTCAGCTTTTGAAACCTTTGGGGGACTGTTATACCAGTTACACCCCGACACCAGAAAGATGGCCGAAAATTGGAACGGATCAACGAAAAACTTGTCCGATAGGAATTGTCTGTACAGTTCAGAAAACTTGGTATATATATATATATATGATGGACTCTCCCGTCGATTTCGACGTATGAGTGTTCATACAATGAACGTCCACACAGTGATTTGTTATAGTGGTGAAGGCTTGTGTTGGACCATCCACACTTTTGGCACAGTTGATAGGAAAGAATTGGTGCATCAAGGGTTGCCACAAACCCAATTAACGACGACCTCAGGAATTTTGAATTCAGAGTTATCCCTCTCCTAGACTGGTTACCTACCCTAGCTGAAGCCCAGTCTGCCCTACTATTTGACCCATAGCTGGAGGAGAATATATGGATTCATACCTTTCCCAAGGTATTAGCGCTATGTGAAAATAGCGTCTAGGAATTGAACTCGATCGACGAGTCCATTTCCACGACTCTAACCACTAGCTCACGCGTATATAGTTTTTTCTAGGGTCTTTCCATGTGTGGTTCAACCAAGCTGATGCAGGTAGACCATAAGAGAGCTCAATGTACCTAATACCATCAAGATATTTAGTAAATGAAGAAAACTCTAAACTTGCTTCATACAATAATTTTCCGTATTAATACGGCATCTTCAGGTAATCCAAGAACAAGTAGGAGTCATGTTCCCTGAAGATGCCGTTTAATACCGTTTTTCTTCCATATATATATATATATATATATATATATATCGTATGTGTGTGGCGTCTGTGTGTGTGTGTGTGGGGGGGGGCGTCTTATGTGTTCTATTATTTAGAGATGCAAAGGTAGGAAAATGTTATATTACGATTAGCGTGACGAATAGTATCACGGTTAATGCTATTAACACGGTATTTGTGAAATGTGTTGATAATTTTAAAAGGTAATGTGAAATGGACAAGGAATGAGTTTTTGCTTCTTTGGGTGTGAAGCCAATGAAAGTGGTATTGTTCACGCACAAAGACCACGGATCGTCTGCCTTCCCCGTCAAAATAAAAAGATAAAATAATAAAATAGAATGATAAAATCTATATATTAATACTAGTTTTTCTTAAATGTGCGATCGTTATCATCCTGCAACACCCTCTATCTAAAAATAAGACCGTCCAAATCACCCAAGAAAAAATGCAAAAAATGTAAATCCTGATTATCCGGTGTTGCTTATCCACCGAATTACTATCTCATGAGTGTCGTCACCTCAGCTAAATAATGGACTATTCCGTTTTAATTATAAAGAAATAAAGGGAAGAAAAAGGACATTACACACAATAAAAAATTGATAAGAAAGAAAGAAAGAGAGTAGGGGAAATATAGAGAGAAGGGGTGAGCGTGCGGAAGCGATAACGCCAATCTGTTTCAATCGAACATAATGAAAAGATGAAATGAAGGCATGAAAGAAAAAAATAATGAAAAAGAGTTCAATCAAGATTATTATACTTTTTACATATTGAACTATGCAATAGCTCTTAAGTAAACATATAAAACGTTGTAATAATTAAATCATCATCATACTGCGGTATATACACATGTCCTGCT
Organism: Doryteuthis pealeii; assembly: GCA_023376005.1. NCBI lineage: Eukaryota > Metazoa > Mollusca > Cephalopoda > Myopsida > Loliginidae > Doryteuthis > Doryteuthis pealeii. The sequence continues at coordinate 44,928,276 of CM042159.1, read as the reverse complement.
AGTAATAATGATAATTCGTGACTTGACTGCCTTAAAAATTAAATGAGAAATCCAATATTTTAAGACCATTTCCTGGTGTGGACAGTGGCCTAGGTATGGACACTAAACCACTCCAGTGGTGAGGCTTCACTTCCGGAGATCTGAAACGGTCAAGTACCTCTCCATTGCCATTGCTCTCAGGTTCAGTCTGTTCGTAGTATCTGATAGAAGTCGCCGTGGCGTAGTGGCTAACGTGTTGGACAGTGGTATCGTAGTAAGCGATTTCGAACCCCAGTCTCGCAATTATGTTCACGTTTGGACTCATACCTTGGGAAAGTATGAGACTCCTCATTCCCCCAACTATGGTTTCAATTATAAATGCCTACTGATATCCGACATAGAAATTACAACTAGGTATTGAAACTGATAGTTTCACGCTTTCACGATCATCAGACAATACAAAATTCTGTAGATAATGCAGGCATTAAATCAGTGTTTCCAATCATTATGTTACGATTCTGGTCACCATTTTAGGCATTTAGAGGGTTAGCTCAGTCGGTAGAGCGTTCGGCTAGAAACCACAAGGTTCCTAGTTCGATACCCGCCCTCGCCAACTCAGCGTATGAGTAGCACAGGGATCTGTGCGGTAAAGTAAGGAGCTGATGGTAGGTGTAGCGCTCCACCTCAGACGCTAAAATAATCTCCTTGGTCTAGCGCTATTGAAAAGGGGATAGACTCCCTCGCTGCATGGCTGATACCGACATTAGGCCACCCCGAAGACTAGATCTCCTATTGGTAAAACCAATGCTAGAAAATGTTGTAGTGTCAGAAGTAGAAAGTCGTTTTGTAGTCATTGAAATCCCAGGTAGAGGAATAGTGTACTTGTAGTAGAGAATCCAGTTCTAGTCCTTGAAATTCTGGGTAGAACAAGAGTGTACTCCTTGTAGAATATAATCCAGTCGTAGTCCTTCTAATATTAAGGACAGTTAGCAACTGATTTCTGATCAATTACCCACGACCTTAAATGCATTCTATATCGTTTTTTCATTGGTCAATGCCTGATCCTAAAAAGTCCATAAATATAAGTGGCAATTTCTCGTACATCTTATATTAAACAGTTTAGAGAGATATTAGGACTTAAGAGCTGTATTAGTATTAAATGAATTGTTCTAACAAATAATTGTTCTTCTTTGTTTTAGGCAAATACCGACGCTGGTCAGCTCCAATGACGGTGAATATTGTGGAATCAGTTGTTACTGATGCAGAGCACTATGTACAAGCTGTTACGTTAGCTAATGGTACCCAAATGTATATTAAGCCCACGAAAAGTTATTGTGCCATCCTTCAATGAAAACATGTAACTGGCCTTTAAAAAAACTAGCAGGACCTGAGAATATACCACAATATAATAATTTAATTATTGCAACGTTTGAAATAAAAAGCATAATAATCTTGATTTAACTCTCTCTCTCCCTTCATCGCTCTCTCTCTCTTCTCTCTCTCTCTCTCTCTCTCTCTCTCTCTTCTCTCTCTCTCTCTCTCTCTCTTTATTGCTTTATAGCTCTTTTTTATTTAAAAAACTCCATAAATATAAGTGGCAATTTCTCGTACATCTTATATTAAACAGCTAGAAAGATATTAGGACTTAAGAGCTGTTGTAATTAATTTTTTTGGTTTCATGGGTGTTGTAGTGGAACGATAGTAGGTTGAATATCGTTTTTTTTTGTTCAGAATAAATGTGAGAACAATTTGCAATGAACTGATAATAAGGATATCCTATTGCCTAAAAAACAGAAGAGAATACAATAATGTTAATGAGATACAAGGAAGAACATGTTAATGAGATACAAGGAAGAACTGGGAACATGCAGATAATTTTCTCAGAATCTGAGGTCGAGAGACCGAAGCCCCCATAAAGGAAACAGGAGAACGTGGATTAATACCTAAGCACGTTATGTTTTATATACAAGATATAAAAAAGTATCGATATTTTTTGTACTTTTGACACACCTTGTATTTTGAAAAAAATTAACGTTCCATTCATTGTTCATTTCTATCTTGGTAAATACAGCTTCAATCTCGATACTTTTATGACACACCTTGTATATATATATATATATATATATATATATATGTGTTTTTTTTATAAGTTGGGCGTTATTACGAAGCATCTAAAAATGAATGAATGAACTCGATGTTATCGAGTATTGGATTCACTTATTTTTTTATTATTATTTTTATCATAAATTTTCGGGTTCGTTAGATACCCTTTATCAAATGACTATTGTTCCTGTTAATGGATCTTTTTGTCTCTGTTGTTATTTTCAGCGGCAGCGTGGTTGAAAAATTTATTAATAACGGAGTATACCGATGTCAGCGTTCAGTCCCCTCACGTGAGTTTTGTAATTTTAGAATCCATTTAGTTTCTGCTGTTTTGAGATTGCGTTGTTGGAAATGCGTGTTCTATTAGAATACAATTTGAGGTGTGTAAAGCTTGTGTGGTAGGGTGTTAAAGTGAAGTGCTATTGTACTATGCGGGGATTTGAGTTTTTATTGTGAATTTGTGGTATTTAATCTTAGTTCTAAAAGATGTTGATGTTTCTCGCAACATATCGATAATATATAATATATATTATA
>CM042159.1:44905660-44920660 GCA_023376005.1 Doryteuthis pealeii | reverse complement strand
TGCAAATTCCCCGTTCTGGCGTCTAGCTAACCCTCGCTTTGTTTACAAAAAGTTTGAGGACTCTAATGAATTCATTTCCGCTTATAAATGTAGCGATTAAATATTCTCTTATATTTGACAGCTGCCTCTGGCCGTACGGGTATAAAGGCTTGGCGAACGAAAGTTCATTCGGGTCTCAAACCCGGCCAGTGGTAGCTGTTAAGGTATAGCCACACTGATGAAGGTGAAACCTCGAAACACGTGTCTGTGGATTACTTTATATATATATATATATATTTGCTCTGTATATAATTAATTTATTAGTAATTATACATAGGGCTCTATTAGGGATTTATAAAAATCATTGAGTCTATAAGCATGGATGTACATTGAGATTTCGATGATCCCAAATATAATCATCCATTACTTACCAGTCAATTGGATTATCTTATTCTCTCTCTCTCGTCTCACTCGTCTCTCTCTCTCTCTCTCTCTCTCTCTCTCTATATATATATATATATAATATATATATATTATATATATATTATATCATCATCATCATCATGTCGCGCAGTTTGCACGGATATCCATGATGATCTCTCGCCAGCCTTCCCAATCATTCATTGACTCCGGCAGCTCATCTGCGCAGTAGCCAGTATCCCTACATAGTTGGTCAATGTAGGTCCTGGCTGGGCGGCCCACATTAGCGCGCCCATGCGCTGGCTTCCACAGTAGTACGTCGCTTACGATCTCGTCCTTGTTTCTCCAGCAGTGACCTGCATGTCTAGTCCGTCTCACTCGTATGGTTTGTGAGATGGGGGGCAGGTGGCCATATAGTTGCTCTTTTGTGAGGTGCTGTTTCCACGACCTATCCAGGACCATCCGTAGCATTCTCGTACAGCTCCCATCTAGCTTATTCTCAAGACGCTTCGTTAGGGTCCAAGTGGTACAGCCATACAGAAGTACCGACACAACCACAGCCTGGAAGAATCGGCTCTATACAAGGTGCGTCATAAAAGTATTGAGATTGAAACTGTATTTACCAAGATAGAAATGAACAATGAATGGAACGTTATTTTTTCATAGTTGAAGATGTATCTAAAAGTACAAAAAATCTCGATACTTTTTTGACACACCTATTATATATATATATATATATATATATATATATATATATATATATATAAAGAGTGCTCACTCAATATCAGTGATAGGGCATATATATATAAAAGACACTTTGTAACTGTCGGTTTCTTTTCTCTTCTCATTTCTCCTATCACTTTTCGTTCTTATTTCTTTTTTCTTCTCCTTTTATATATGTTCTCCTCTCCACCTTTCCCTCTTACTTTCTCCTCTCTATGTCCCCCCTCTCTTTCTTCTCACTTTTCCCTTCTCAACTCTTCCTTTCTCTTTTTTTACTCCTCTTTTCCCGTGTCTCCTTTCAATATTTTAAAATCATCTCTTTCTTCCCTGCTTTTAACTCTTTTGTCCCTCCACAGTTTTCTTTCCTCTCCTCTTCCTTCCACTCTTCCACCCTTTTACACCGCAGTTCTCCTCCCTCCTCATTTCTATATACCCCCCATTCTCTTTCGTTTTTCTTTATTTTCTTTTTCTTTTTCTCTCTGCATTTAATTCTCTATCCCTCTCTTTCTCTATTTGACCACTTCGTCGAATCTCCACTTCACTCTCTTCCTCTTTCTCATATAACCAGTTGATATACTTATGACATCTTATGATTGGTTATTAAAATATCTGCTGAAACGACAACCCTTTTCCCCACTTTATCTTCTGCCGGACGGAGCTAATCTCAAAACCCCAGACTTCCGTCACGCTCTTCCATCTCTCCCTATCGGCACTTTAACAATTCTTCAGAAATCTAGACAAGCAGCCAACCCAGTTCGTATCTGCCAAAAGAAAATTATCGCACGTACCAATATCACAACCGAAAATGTACCAAATCTTTAAAAACGAACCAAATGCACAGTCTAATATTAAACTAGTAGGACCTGTGGATATACCACAGTTTGATAATTTAATCCTTACAACATTTGATATGTTTACTTAAGAGCTATTGCGTAATAGTTCAATATGTAAAAAGTATAATAATCTTGATTTAACTCTCTCTCACTGTTTTTTTTGTTTCTTTCCTTCTTAGTACTACTGTTGCTTTTGTATAAGAGTGATTTTGAGTTCAATCTCTGTACTGGGCAGTAATGTTCATTCCGTCTATCTCTTATAAGGGGGTTGAAGAGAAGGTGGGAATCCTCTACGCAAGACACATGCGCGCCCACTTAGACTCGCGAGGTATTTCATTTCACCTCTGGTTACACTTATGAACAATGCGTTCCCTAACCAAGTTACATCATGTCCATACAACAGTTGAATCATTCTAAAAATATTAAAAATGTCTGTTTGCTACACTATATCTATCTATCTATCTATCTATCTGTAACTAGCTCTAAAAATATTAAAAATGTCTGTCCGCTATCCTAATGTGGCGTTATTTTCGTATTTGCCTGGAGAGTTGTCTGCCCGTTTAGTTCCGCTGGGGGCCTCGGGGGTATTTAAGCGGCTGATTTGAACTTCTCACTCTCTTTGCCTGCCGACCTACGAGACAGTATGGGTTAGACTTAGGTCTACCCCCTTCTCGTTGGGGCTTCGCCCCCCTTACATTACTGTAAGTGATTTATACAGCATGGACTATTCCTAGTCTCATGTCTGTTGCTTTTATGTTTATCCTTTTTACATGTAACTGTATATTACTTATGTATGTATGTTTATGTACACCTATGTATTATGTACCCTGTTTATTCTGTGCTGTATATTAAATGTTTTGTCTATCAACCTTTGTTGGAGTTTTATCTTCAAGTATTATCACTTTGAATCTTACTCTAAGTATATATATATATATATATATATATATATATATATATATATATATATATATAATTGCTATTTTCATTCCATGAGAACTTTCACTCAAGCGTGTATCACTGGAGACTGATTGACAACAAATCTCCTCATGTCTCTTCTGAGTATTCTAGTCGATCTTAACAATGCTGTTGTTTGGATGGTCTCGATTCTTCCTCTAATATCCATTTCCACCAGACTCTTTTACAGATTCTTTGGAACCGTCCCTTGTGCACCAATTACAATTGGTATGATCTTTACCTTCATGTTACACAGTTTTCTTCAGCTCTCTGGCCAGGTCCAAGTATTTGTCTATCTTTTTGTTTTCTTTCATTTCCTCTCTGTGATCCGCCAGGACGGTTAGATCACGATATGTCAAGTTTTTTCTTCTTCTTGTTAATTAACACTATGTCTAGTCTCCTAGCCAAGATAAGTGATTCGTATGTATCTCAAAATCTCATTATTATATTATTATTATTATTATTATTATATTATAGGTTTCAATCTTAAAACCATTTCTCTCTATTTAGTTAGTGAGACACAGGAAAAGAGGAGTAAAAAAAGATAAAGGAAGAGTTGAGAAGGGAAAAGGGAAAATAAAGAGAGTGGGAACACTGAGAGTCACATGTGGATATGAAAACAGTGAAAGAGTCAATGATATTAGAGCTTGGTATCTGGATTCTCTTGGTTTTGTTTCTTTGTTTAATGGCCTATAACCTTATTTATTGAGTGTCTCTCTCCCTCTCTCTTTCTTTCTCTCTCTCTCTCTCTCTCTCTCTCACACACACACACACATATATATCATCATCATCATCATCATCATGTCGCGCTTTCAGCGCGGATATCCATGACAATCTCTCTCCATCCGTCCCTATCGCTCATCATTCTCGGGAGGTCCTCTATGCAGCATCAGGCATCCGCACAGAGCTGATCAACGTATAACATTATTTCCCTATACTAATTAAACCACTGAATTTCCATCTAGTATGAAAAATCAAACTCAACAGAGATTATGTCCCAAATTGCTCCCCAGTGTTATCTATCTATCTATCTATCTATCTATCTACTAGTGGCTGCAACTTCTTTGGTGTTGAAGGTCATTTTGCCGTCTCGCTAAAAGTACCTGTGTGACTCTTCGTGTCAAGTACACCTTTACGAGCCCTATCGAATGTTTGACAAATGAATTAGCTGTCCTTTCCACTGACATTGACCTCGCGCCCTCTCATATGACCTTTTAAATGACCCTCCTCAGAACAAACATTTGTCGCAGAATTGGCACGAGTTTCCTGTAGGTTGCTGCTGAGGAACCATTGCCAAACGAGACTTCAATGGTTTGCTCTGATGAGATCTCATCTGACTGGTGAGTCCAAATATAGACAAACAAACCTTACTACCTATGTTACAAACGTGTTCACACTGTTAACTGTCAGTGAAAGAGAACGACACACACACACACACACATACACACACACACACATGCACGCACGCACACACACACACACACACATGCACGCACGCACGCACACACACACACACACACACACACACATATATATATATGATATGATATGACACTAAGCTGAATCCGATATATATATATATATATATATATATATATATAATATATATAATTGTGTTTGAAAAAATGCCACTTTATTTTGTTCTAATCAGTCGTAATTTGCAATTAAGTCAACAACTCATCCGTCTCTTACTTAACATTCTGCCTGTCACTTTCGACCTCTTTATATATCTTGAATACTACTCGTTACATATGTTAGTTCTGTTCATAAGATAAGAAGATAAGATAAGAGAGAGAGAGAGAGAGAGAGAGAGAGAGAGAGAGAGAGAGAAGAGAGAGAGAGAGGGGGGAGACTTTTTGGCAGCCAATGACAGCAGCCAATAACATACAAATAAAGTGAGAAGGCACGCCTCTAATCTACCCCCCACACCTCCAATCTTTCTCTCTTTCTTTACCGTCACAGAGAAAACTAATTGATTTTTAAAAATTCTCCTGTAGTATTTATTTAAAAAAATTCTTAATTCGCTTTGCAAACTAACTGGTCACAATTATTTAAAAATACTTAACCTTTTTATCTATATTTCCATGTACCGAAAATTTTATTAAAATCGGATTCAGCTTGCTGTCATGTTCAGGAAGCCTCATTTAGGGAGACAGGTCTGGGCCCTCTTTAGGTGATACAGGCCATCTATCTATCTTCATTACGATCAAGTCACGCAGAAATCACTGGTTACCGCTAGATTACCGAAGTTAGGCAACGATGATACTTAATTTGGTTACCACTTAAGCAACAGCAGGTACTATAAGCAACCATAGTCCTTTGTTTATCAAAATGACTTGTATTGTAAGGGAAGATATTGTCCCCTACAAGAACTTGAACTCGTCTAACGAAATACATAGATAATACGGACTACATAGTCGAGTGGTAGCAAGTTGATATAGAAAATTAATTACTGTTGTGGAAAAGCTGCACGTTGGACTCTATTTTATCATATCTTTTGTATCAAAGATTATAAACGTTTTTTTCCGGATTTCAATATTGTTATTTGATAACACAGACAAAACAACTTAATTTGACATTGAATGACTTGAAAAGGGTTAATATGTCGTAAAACAAAACAACCAGCATCGATTTGTGAAGAACATAGAGAAAATAATAAGTAAAAACAACATTTTGCCGCCTTTTCCAGAAAACAATATGACATCTATTAATAATGGAGATTCGCTTCCGGTTTTGTCTGTAACAAAAACTACGTCACTGCTTACGTCACTATACCCGAAATCGTCATAACAATAAGAATAAATACACTCAAAATTTGAGCATGCAACATTAGACAGTCATAATTGTTTTTTAAAACAAGTTTTAATAAATACATGACTGGTATTATATATCTATATATAGTTTGTTTTGTTTTAATACATATTTAAAGTTTACATTTCGAATTGTTTTATTTTTTAATCCTTTAATAAATTTGATGATTTTTCTTACTTAGGGTACAAACTAGCTGACATTGAATTTTTTACTCCCACCCACAGACAATATGCTTCCAAAATCTAATTTTACATCGCCCGGAGGGTGTTTTTTATTTTGTACTAGTTTATTAAAAGGACCGTAGCAACTCGTGTTTTAATACAAAGCCACTTCTTCGAAGGTATTAATTACTGAAGAGAAATTTTAGTAATTTTATCGCCTTTTTCTTTACATTGATATTTTTTTGTCGTTGAAATAATACAACTTTGTCACGAAAAAGAACCGCCAACCTTAATTATTAACGCTGCTAGGATTTTAGATGTCCTATATTAATTAACACACTTAATTAATTCAAGTAATTAACTGCCCCATATTAATTAATAGAATTCTAATTCGAGAACATGTGACATTTTTTTTCTCTAAAGAAGAAAGGTCATATTGGTTATATAAGATTCTCTCATTTAGATTTCTATTTTTTGTTACTAAAATATTCGATTAAGTCCTTAATAAGCTGATTAATTATTCGATTAATGAACTGATAATGATGGGGATCGTAAATATAGGAAGAAAGGAAAGGAAGAAGGGTTAGACAAAGGGAAGTGGGTCAAGGGAGAGAGAGGGGGGAGAAGAGAGAGAGAGAGAGAGAGGGAGGGGAGAAAAGTTTTATGTCTGATAAAAAGATGAAGAAAAAGGGAGGAAAATAAATAAAGAAAAATAGATAGAAAGAAAAAAGTAATGAGCTAGAAAGAAAGTAAAAGGAAGGAAAAAAGGAAGATAAAAAAGGAAAAATAATTAAAGTAAAATTAGGAGAATAAAGACGGAAAAATAGGGAATGAAAAAAGGAGAAAATAGGGAAGGAAAGGGGAGGAAGGTTAAGAGGAAAAATTAGGAAGGAACAAAAGAAAAAAGGAGAAAGAAGAAAAAAGAAACGACAAAAAAGAATCAAAGAAACAAAAAAACAAAAGCAAAACAAAAAAAACAAAACAAAAAAAAAAAGATATAGAAAGAATGAAATAAGAAGAAGAGTCTGGCGGAGCAAGAGATAGATAGATAGATAGATAGTTAAATAGATAGAAGACGAGGAAGAAGAAGAAGAAGAAGAAGAAGAAGAGGAGTCTGGCGGAAGAAAAGAGAAGGAGAGATATATGGATAATAGAAGATGAGGAAGAAGAAGAAGAAGAAGGATAGGCGTCTGGCGGAAGAAAAGAGAACGATAGATAGATAGATAGATAGATAGATAGAAGAAGAAGAAGAAGAAGAAGAAGAAGAAGAAGAAGAAGAAGAAGAAGAAGAAGAAGAAGAAGATTCAAAAGTGGGCGCAACAATAAACCTTAAAGTTTCCATTCTTGTATCTTCACCTTTGAACTTTGACCTTTGCGGTGTGTTTGGAACTTAACCCTGAATCAAATCGACATATTTAAAATCGATTCGTTCTCTTCGTTCCCGCCATTGTAATATTGGCACTGTCTCATAAACCGCGCACAGAGTCCTCACTCGCACACACAGAGTCTTTCAGGAAGAGAAGATCAAATTTTAATGTTTTGCCCTTTCTAGCCGGGTTAAAAGAGTAAGGGCGAAATATTTGAACAGGCTTGTTTTAATTTTGTTTTGAGCTTCCTATAAAATGTCTGCGTTTATGGCCTGTAAAGAAGGGGAGACTGTCTCAACGAGTGTCATAAAAGTGGTCATCTCGAGTTGACAGTTCAGTAGTAATTTTAACATTATATGCCAGTAGCAGTACGGATGTCGCTCACCCATTTACCCAGTTACTTACTTACTTACTTACGTATGTCTGTCTGTCTGTCTGTATGTATGTATGCATCTAATTATCTATCTATTTACTTACGTATGTATATATATATATTTACCAACTCCTCCGCACGAGCAGGATACGCACAAGGTCAATTTCTTAAGCGGAGTTCAACAGGTTTGAATTCAGAATTTTCCTTCTCCTAGACTGGTTACCTAGCCAAGGTTAAAGAACCCAGTCTGCCCTGCTATTTACCCATAGCTGGAGGGAGAGTAGGATTCATACCTTTCCCAAGAGTATTAGCGCTAAGTGAAATGCAATTACCACGTCCAGGATTTGAACTCGGGGCGACGAGTCCATTCCCATGACTTTAACCATTACACCACGCGCTTCCTAAAAAGTATGTATGTATATATGTATCTATCGATTTACTTACTTGTATGAATGTATGTATGTATCTATCTATGTGTCTATCTATGTATCTGTCGTTTTACTTGTATGTGTGTATGCATGTATGTATCTCTCTATATATATGTATGAGGGCTCATGAGAGGAAAGGTTCTGGTGGTGGGGTTATGGCTTGTGAGGGACGGCAGTGGTCTGTAAAGATTATGCTATTGCTATGTATGTATATATGTATCTATCTATCTATCTATCTATCTATCTGATGTTGCTTTTGTTTCCTAAAGCACAGGTGAAAATAATTCCGTTTATTTCGAAATCTCTTAAATACACACCACACATACACACAGCGCGGGCGAACACGCATACACACACTTAAACACACAGACACAAAATGAAACTAAATTAACTTCAAAGAAACTGTAAAGAAAGATATATATATATATATATATATATATATATATATATATATATATAGGTACGACTTCAATTAAGCACATATTCTCCCAAAAATTGTCGGTTAAAAAATCCATATCAAACACATTGTTTGTTTGTTTACTTATATATATATATATATATATATATATATATATATATTGCAAAGTATATTATCTCTCTCTCTCTCTCTCTCTCTCCCCCCTCTTCTCTCTCTCTCTCTATATATATATATATATATATATATATATAAAGGGTCGGGTTAGCTCAGTCGGTAGAGCGTTCGGTTAGAAACCACAAGCTTCCATAGTTCGATACCGGCCCTCGCCAACTCAGCGTATGAGTAGCACAGGGATCTGTGCGGTAAAGTAAGGAGCTGATGGTAGGTATGACGCTCCACCTCAGATGCAAAAACTACCTCTTTGGTCTAGCGCTAGTGAAAAGGGGATATATCCCTCGCTGTATGGCTCATACCGACATTAGGCGGCCCCGACGACTTTACTTACTATTATATATATATATATATATATATATATATATATAGAGAGAGAGAGAGAGAGAGAGATAGAGAGATAAATAGATAAAGTCTGCTATATTCATAAGTACAGAGTCCTTAATTTAAAAGGTTGCATCTGAAGGTTGCGAATTCACATCTCGCTGGAAGTTATTTTTAATGTAGCGCCAATTTGAAGAGTGTATCAACTAAGCGTGATGTGATAAACAGAATAAAAATGTGTATGCAGAATCATCCTGGGCAAACCTGCTTTTCAACTGTGAATTCAATCTCTAGTGTGCTGTGAACTTTTGCACATGATTGATTAAATAATAATACATTTATATTATAAGTTATTAAACCATTTGATCTGATGTCCCTGATGAAAATCTGTTCTTTATTATCGTATCATATGAGATGTATCGTATCGTATGAGATGTATCGTATCAGATAAGATAACATTGATCAGATGAAGCAAAAGGCGATGCCACGAAACAAGCATAATCGCTTTGCGACGATCTAATTTGACAAGATCCGTCGATGTGAAGGATGAAAAAAAAAAAGAAAGACGTCCTGGTTTTTAAAATCTTTTTTTATTTTCATTGTTTGTTTGTTTGTTTCTAATATTGTTTTTGAATTCTTTCTTCTTTCTTTCTTTTGTTCTCATCCCATCTTTCTACTTCTTTCTTTCTGATCCCGTTTTCTAATTCTTTCTTTCTTTCTTCTTTCTTTCTTTCTTTCTTTCGTTCTCATCCTATCTTTCTACTTCTTTCTTTCTGATCCCGTTTTCTAATTCTTTCTTTCTTTCTTTCTTTCTTTCTTCTTCTTTCTTTGTTCTCATCCCATCTTTCTACTTCTTTCTTTCTGATCCCGTTTTTCTTCTTTCTTTCTTTCTTTCTTTCTTTCTTTTCTCATCCTATCTTTCTACTTCTTTCTTTCTGATCCCGTTTTTTCTTCTTTTTTCTTTCTTTCTTTCTTTCTTTCTTTCTTTCTTTCTTTCTTTCTGTCTTTCTTTCTTCCCCAACTCATCTTTCTAATTCCACCTTTCTTCGTTTTTTTTTCTTTATTTTCAGGTCTTTATAATTCCCTTGTTTGTTTGTTTGTTTGTTTGTTTCTTTCCCAACCCATCATTCTAATTCTTTCTTCCTAATTCATTGTTCTTTCTTATTCATCCGTTCTTTCTTTCTTTCTTTCTTTCTTTCTTTCTTTCTTTTCTGCTTCTTGATTTTGTTTATCAAACATTCCTCTATATTCTTCCTTTTTATTATCCCCCCTTTCTTTAAGCTCCTTGGATCGATCTACCTTGTCCGCTTCTTCATCAACCTTCTTTTAATTCTATTCTTTCTATCCATTTCACTTATTCCCCACTCCCTCTTTAAGTCTCCTTTCCTCTCATCTCTACCTCCCCTCTTATCCCCTTTTACCTTTTCTTCCCCGGAATTCCCCATGCTCTTATCCCCTCCTTAGCAATTTATATGGACCTTAAACCTATAGTATCATAAGAAGGGCTCTTTAATTCTTTGGGGGGAGTTACAAAGTGACGGTTATGGTAATCCATAGTTATCTCAGATCAATATTGCTGCCCCGAAGTATGTAACATTATGACAGGCCATCCAGCTTAGTATTCCATTGGGATGACCACCATTCCAACTGTTGGTTGTGATTGCAATGGAAATTTTTATCTTGGATGTGTCGGGGATTGTCAAAAGCTTTGAGATCAGTGACAAACTTGGATTTTTCATAAGGATTCTTTCTGTAAAATAATAATGAGTGTAGAAGTCAGTGTTTGACGTCAGCGGTGGTTGACGTGTTACGCAAGCATGAATAGTAAACCCCCCCCCCGAATTAGTTAAACGTGAGAGTGATGACGTCAAAGTCATTGACCTTGGCTTCTGTGAGAAGGTGAGCAGTCTGGATATTTGCAGAGGAAAGACGCAAACTCTAGTCATTGTAATTAATTAAATGAACCACAAGACATTTTTTCCTTGATCAAGATTTTATTATTCTAGCCCATATCTTATTCACCGCGCGGGTGAGATTCAACCTCAGCAAAGAAAAACACGTTCTCTCCGCTTCAATGCCAGGTTGAAACTGAAATCTAAACTAACTAATCACGTGATGAAAACGAATCATGAAAAACGAATCTCCCTCCTCTGTCTGAAATGTAAGAGATTGCATTTCACTACACATTCTCCACACAGTTAAAAAGGCACAAGGAAACGAATCCATCATCAGTCTCAACATCACACTATGCAAAATATACTTCTTAAACTGAACCCAGCAACGTTACATTTCTAATTATACAAGTTTCTAACATTAAAATCATCATAATCTGTATATACAATATTATATCTTGGACTATGGTTGTTTTATTTTACGGCTTATCAACTCTTTTCGAGTCATCCGTACCTGTGTAAACTCTACTGTACGACTGCACCTTGGACGAAGTGTTTAGAGATAAGGCTAGAGGGAGCTACATAAGGATGCTGCATGCTGTCCTGAACAAATCTTGGAAGCAGCATCCCACAAAAATGCAGCTGTACGGCAACTTGCCCTATGTGACACCGTTCATTAGAATAAGACGAACAAGACATGCGGCAAACAGCTGTTGAAGTAAGGAGGACAAACTCATAAGTGACGTTCTCCTGTGGATACCTACATATGGACACACGAGTGTAGGCCCCTGCAAGAAACTACACGAATCAGCTATGTAATTAAAACATGGGAATCCAAAAATTTAGGATTGCGGGTTTTGATTCCGTATGGGATATTTTTAATTTGGTCATGGCGTCCGTCTGATTCCAAAATGATATGTTGGGCGACTTCTTCTAAGGGACTACACCCCGTGGTGTAGTCGCTAAAATGCTGAGCTGCGACATCGCCGTAAGCGAGTTCGAACTCCACTTGTGCTTGTAGGTTCACTTTCGGACTAATAATCTTGATAAAGGTATGAATCTTCTCATCCCTCAGCTTTGGGTTAAATAGTACCTTTACTGTTCTTCTACAAGGATGGTTTTAGTATCACATAACTCACAAAGGTTGATATACCTTTAAATAAAGAAACCAAATCTCTCTCACTCTCATGTTCACTTTTGGACTGTTGCTTTAAACAAGTACTTAAACAGATACTTAGTTGCAATATTAAAGTTTTAAACGCCAAGGTATTAATGCAGTTCAAATAATTTTAAACGTTATCTCAAATCTATTTGACTCACGGAACCCTAACATGTACCAAGGGAGTGCAGCCGTATACCTGGATTCAGTTTACTGTTATACCCAGGATATGTGTAAGATATTAGGACATAATTGGATAGATAACCAATTCAGTTCAGTCGTTCTATACTAAGGGCAACCGGTGGCTTTTACCGCCACAAAATGTTTGAAAAATTATAATTCATCTAAACACTAGGTGTAACTTTTCAGAATATTATCGTCATCTTGGTTTTTTTTAACATGATGTTTCAGCTTTAAATTATCCACACTTACTCAGGTATAAGTTCTGTTTGGTCTTTCTAAATCACTTTGTATTATTTACTGAACTAAATAGGAAAGGCATGGAGCACATCATCCATCCAGCTCTCGGTTAAATAATACCAATACTGTTCTTCTTCGCCTTAAATAACCCCCAGGAGGTTGATATACCATTAAACAAAGAAACCAAACCAAACGGACTCTTTTAGGACTGCGGTTGAGCCTGGAATGTTTTTACTTTGCTCACGAAGTCGGCCTGATTATAAAATGGTATAATATGTTCGGCTACCCCCTCTAGGAGTAAATTTTAAAAAAATGTCATACACTGACACACTGACATTCACATTTATTATTTGAAAAGAGTTGTAGAAACTTAAATAGCTCATGATATTTAATATTTCAATTAAACCTAAATAAATATTATTATCAGTAGTAGTATCATTGTTGTTGTTGTTGTTGTTGTTCTTCTTCTTCTTCTTCTATGTATTCATCTATCTATCCTTCTCTTTTCTTCTACGAGACGCCTCTTGTTGTTGTTGTTGTTGTTGTTGTTCTTCTTCTTCTTCTTCTTCTTCTTCTTCTTCTTCTTCTTCTTCTTCTTCTATGTATCCATCTATCTATCCTTCTCTTTTCTTCTGCCAGACGCCTCTTCTTCTTCTTCTTCTTCTTCTTCTTCTTCTTCTTCTTCTTCTATCTATCTATCTATCTATCTATCCTTTTCTTTTCTTCCGCCAGACGCGTCTTCTTCTTCTTCTTCTTCTTCTTCTTCTTCTTCTTCTTCTTCTTCTTCTTCTCAGTTGTTGACTAATATACTAAGTATTTTCTGTGTAGTGGTCTTACCGCTCAATGTATTTAACGCCGACTCAAAATGGCGGGAATTGTTCGTGGCTGATAATCTGAATTGCAAGACATCTGGTGATATTTACAATATCGCTTTGGGACAAAAATCATTCTTGCAGACGACTGTATTGATATTAAATACAATTAGAGAAAAGAGAATAAGAAAAAAAAAAAAAGGTTGGGGAGTTAGTTCAAGTCGACCAGATGTCATTTGCAAACCGGCATTTTTCTACGCATTCGAATGGATGCTTGGGAATTTTGAAGATTGGACAATAAAGTTTAGTTACATTAATTTATTGTCAATGATAATCGAAGAGGTCAGATATTGTTCGATGTGTTGGTGGAGAGAGAGAGAGAGAGGGGGGGGAGAGAAAGAGGAGAGAGGGAGAGAGAGAGAGAGAGAGAGAGAGAGAGAGAGAGAGAGAGAGAGAAGGCAGATAAAGTCTCAAGTTAAAATTTTTATATTTACAGAACAGATTAGTATGTACCGAACGGTTTGTATTATAAGGTTATTATATATGTATATATAAAAAAACATGTATATGTAGACACGGACAAACACTTCACACATATACGCACACACACACATGCATACGCACATAGATAATTTCCCCAATAAGTACACAAAAATAAACACACGCATACACATATGTATATTTTTTTATGAAGAATATATATATATATATACATTAAATTTTGATAGAGGAATTATATATAATTGATAATTGAATCATATTACCACAACCAGACAACTCGGCAAACACCATTTGCGACATCCGGAGCACTGGACAGCTGTTTCGACCTCCTTTGGTCTCATCAGCAGTACATACCACAATCTCCGCCACTAGAGATTGAACCAGCGGACCACAGCGTGAAGAGCGGGGACTTAACACACTGGGCCACCATCCCATGCCACAAACGGAGAATGCCAAATCATCTAGTCAATGGTAACTTAATTCAAACTGCGCAGCCACCTAACCTGTATTGCCGTGAATCCCATCGCAGGATTACAGAAGGCAAGGTCACCCCCAGGACAACGACTTCCCAATTCGGGGCCCGAATCTCTCAGACACAACCTAATGGGCAAAGGGTATATATTAAATTTTGATAGAGGAATTATATATAATTGATAATTGAATCATATTACCACGACCAGACTACTCGGCAAACACTTATCAATTAAACTTATCATTTAAAAGTGAAACTAATTACAGTATTAATGTTTTTGTTATTGATTTCTAAGAAGAAACTGTTATAAATGTTTCAAAATCTTAATAACATGTTTGTTTTGTACGTAATTTATTTCCTACCAAGCGCCCGATTGCCTCAATTTTTTTTGCAGAATTTAATGTTTAATATGTATGAAAAATTAATTACATATGTAATATTATTTTGCCTTTTTTACTGATGCTCATTATGTTATTACTTTTCAACTTAAACAAAAATTTGACCTTAAATAGCTTCACCTTAAATAAATTGAATTATTGATACCTTACATAATTGTAAAAAAATAATTTGCCTTGTACGGCCATATACTTAGAATAGATTTTAGAAATAAAAAACTCGTCTTTTTTTATATAGTAAAGGTGTCTGAGTCTTAACTGTCTTGGAAGTTCAAAACTCAACTCACGTCGACAGGAGTGGAGTGGGGTGGTGTGAGTGGGGTCGGAGGGGTCTGTATACGACATTTTTAAAGTTTCTTTTTAATTATTGAATTTTATCGCTTAATT
>CM042159.1:44883160-44893160 GCA_023376005.1 Doryteuthis pealeii | reverse complement strand
ACTTCTGTTCATATCTATCAATCTATCTATCTACCTATCTATCTATCTGTTGTATACCCTTTCTTACTTCTTACTTCTGGTCGTATTTTCTTCTGGCCGGCTTTGCTATTCTGATCGTCCATCTTGGTCTGGTCTCTTCTAAGGTCTGGACTTTCTCGGGTCTTGTTTTCTGTTAGGGATTTCTCCTTATCAAAAGCCCTGTGTCATTGTTAGTTTTTAGGTAATAACACAAGACTTCGATTTACTTTGATGTTACTTTATTTTCAATCCCCAACCCAGACATCTGCGCAGATGAGACTTACATCCTACGAGCTCGGCTCCTACTTGCCAACTGAGACTTACTTACTATCCTTAAACCGGAAGACAGGGTCTTCTATGCCTTCCGGTTCTCACGATTTATCCCCGGAAGGCAAGGTGAGGGTGAGGTCAAGCCTTGTCACTCATCCTTCAAGGCCGTGGGCTCTAGCTTATAACGGCCATTTTGATTTCTATACTATTGCCATAAATATTAGGTATCTAATAATTATGTAACATATCTAAGGCATTTAATGTGGGGATTAGATTTTTACTAATAAAATAACTTTTGACAATAGTTTAAAGAAAGAAAAAAAGTGCTTTTATTTTGAAAATGTTATTGTTTGAATGATGAAGAAGGAGAAGAAAAAGAAATGACACTAACTGAAATATTTCACATAACAAATACATTTTGTCGTGCAAACCATCTTTGTTTTGAACAGTAATGTGCCATAGGAAAACATTTCTCTTGCAGGACTGTGAAAATTCTCTGTTGTTATATTATTACTGGTTATATAACTACAATGTCACTTAGAGTTGACTTGGTTGGTAAGGGGTGGTTAGTAGCCAACCCAAACACTTGTAGAAAAAACAATGGGAAATATATTCACTTGTTGACGAAATGGGTTAATCTTTCTTTATTCTGTGAAAAGAATTTTACACCAAATCTATTGACTATTGAAGAATAATTAAAGTTCCAATTACCGTCGAACTGGGAAGACAAGGCAACAAACGGTTGTAACTTAAATACAAACCCGAATGCCACAAAGTCCACTGCAAAATGACAAAGTATATATAAGACTCCACAATGTCATTCAAATCAAGCAGTCAAGCAGCCAATCAGAACTCAAGGAACGGAATCACCTAAATCACCCAGATTCATGGATGGATCATTCTTGATTCCTATTTATACCAGCTGTCTTGGACACTGCTTGGGGGTACTTAGCTGCTGTTATTAAAACGAACAGTAGACTAACTGACTTCAATAACTACAATGTTTATTGAGAAAGGGTTATGTTGTGGCCTGGTTAGGGACCATAATAAAGACACAAGACAGGAAATGAGTTAAACAAATATATTAACAAAGAACAGTAGTAAAAACATATGCCAATGAGTCGGTCACACGCGAGGCTGTCTTATCGGCTGTCTGCTGAAACATTAACTCTTGTTTAAGTGCAGAACCTGCTGCTATTTATAGTTGGAAGAGTTCATGCGTAAGTGGTAAATTACCATAACAGGTTATCGTTCTAGAAAGTGGATTCGGCGACCAGAATGTGTGTGTGTGTGCGCATTTAGTTTTTATCTTTTGCTAACCTATTTTCTCTGAGGAAAATCTCAGCATTTTTTCTTACAAGTATTTTTTTTATAAAATCCGATATGAAAATTTCGTCTGTGAAGCTGAAGATATCGTGAGGAAATTAATAACAAACTCACGACACCAGAATATTTCACATTATAGAATTTTTTGAAGTTTGAAATATTCCCAAGTACGTAAAGCGCGATACGTCTTCTTTTCTTTTTTTTCAAAGTAAGAAAAAAATGATAAAAAATAAGGTTTATTATTTCCCGCGGGAGGGATTTCGAGAGTTGTGTGAAATGTCAAAGAGGCTCAGGAAACATCAATTAACTTGACGAGATGAAAAAATTAGTTTATTGAAATTCTTAAAATGTTGGGGTAACTTCTTATAGGAAAATGCATTGGAAATGATTTTTACTATGAAAATGTGATGGAAATGATTTTACTATAAAAATACATTGAACGATGATTTTACTATAAAAAATGTACTGGAAACGTTTTTTACTATAAAAATGCACTGGAAATTATTTTTACTATGAAATGCATTGGGCAATGATTTTTACTATAAAATGCACTGGGTATGATTTTTATAATGAAAATGCTTTGGAAACGATTTTTACTATAAAAATGCATTTTAAAAATGGGCCGGGTTAGCTCAGTCGGTAGAGCGTTCGGCTGAAGACCACAAGGTTCCTGGTTCGATACCGGCCCTCGTCAACTCAGCGTATGAGTAGCACATGGATCTGTGCAGTAA
Organism: Doryteuthis pealeii; assembly: GCA_023376005.1. Taxonomy (NCBI): domain Eukaryota; kingdom Metazoa; phylum Mollusca; class Cephalopoda; order Myopsida; family Loliginidae; genus Doryteuthis; species Doryteuthis pealeii. The sequence goes on along the minus strand of CM042159.1, from coordinate 44,890,815 downwards.
AGTAGGGAGCTGATGTTAAGTGTGGCGCTCCACCCCAGATGCTAAATATAATATCCTTGGTCTAGCGCTAGTGAAAAAGGGGATAGACTCCCTGGCTGTCAGGCTGATACCGACATTAGGCCGCCCCGACTTATATATATATATATATATATATATATATATATATATATATATATGGGGGGTGTTGTAAGGGATTATCTTGCGGAAAAAATCTTTTTTTTCTAAAATCAAATTGTCAGGGTGCAAGATTACAGTAATTTATTATTATTTGCTCCTTTTGAGTTTTCACATCAGCATTAGCTGATGGTCTTTCACTGGAGTCTGCGTGACAGCAAGTCTCCTCAGGTCTCCAGGACTCTTCTGAGTATTCTGGCAGGTTGCAACAGTGCAGTGTTCTGAATGCTTTCAATCCTTCCTCTGATTTCCAAACTTTCCAACTCTTTTCTAATCCTTTTGGGACTGTTCCAAGTGCACCACCAACAATTAGTATCACTTTCACTTTCATATTCCATAACTTTTTCAGTTCTCTGGCAAGGTCTAGATATTTGTCCATTTTTTCATTTTCCTTTAGCTTTACCCTGTGATCTGCTGGCACTGCAAAATCCACCAGTTGACAAGTTCTTTCTTTTTTGTTAATCAACACTAGGTCTGGTCTTCTTGCTGGGATAAGGTGATCCGTTATTTTTTAATGTATTTTTTTTAGTAGTAGTAGTAGTAGTAGTAGTAGTAGTATCAACAAAAAGAACACTTAAAACTAAACTATCAAGCGCAGTTATCTGCTACAGCCATTGTGTGGAAATTTATGGCGGTAAGGTTAGTTATAGTATTAGTAGATTCACTTAGGAATATACTTCGCAATAGATTCAGAATGAAAAAGGGAGGTAACTGATAGTCTTTCTTGTGCTATTAGGAAAACAAGAACAGCAAATAATGTCTGGATATTATTATTGCTATCTTAATATTTTTCTTCCTATTTATTCGACTCCAGACCTTGCCATTCCACCCCAATAGATAAAATGTGATTTGATTGAATCAAATTTCCCCTGCGTTCACATCCTTAACGTTATTGATATTTATCAAACTCAACTGAGTACGAGTAATGTTAAACTATCTACAGTAATAAGGGTATTAGAGACGAGCTCGTTCACCATTGCTTCATTATCATCATCATCATCATCGCATCATCATCATTATGTTCCATCTATATTTAAAATTTCAGCTATCTGATTGACTAATTTACTAGGTATATTATAAGCATCTAGAGCGAGATTCTCCTTCATACATAGGAGCCAAAACTTATTCCCTGTTTTATGCTTACAGCATCTTTATTTTTATTTCCTTATTTCAAAATAGAAATAAGAATTATATATAGTGGAAAGAGGCCCCTACGCTGGCTTGGCCATGCCAGGAGGATGGACAAAGGCAGCATCCCCAAAGAACTACTGTATTGGGTATTAGTAGAAAGCTCGCGACCGGTAGGGAGACCACGCCTACGCTTTAAAAGACGTCTGCAAGAAGGAAATGAAGACATGCCACATCAACACCAACACATGGGAGGTTGGTGCAGAAAACCAATCGGCCTGGCGCCTCCTTGTCAGAGATGAAAATGAGAGAAAAGGGATAAATAGAAATTCGTTCATAAAAGACAATTGAGTTTTAAAAAAAAACTACTTCACTACGAATCTTTCAAAACTTTCTCAGCATTAAATGACCCACCGAGGTTGATATGCCGTAAAACAAAACAAACAAACAAAAAAATCATCATCATGTCCTGCTAGTAGCACGGATATCCTTGAAAATCTCTTACTGACCGTCCTATCATTCATAGCCCATTGCAGGTCCTCCGCACAACATCCAGTATCCGCCCAGAGCTGGTTAATGTAAGTCTTTGCTGGACGGCCCGCACTAGCGCCCCCATGTGCTGGCTTTCACAAAAGAACGTCGCTTATGAGTTCGTCCTTGCTTCTCCAGCAGTGTTCAGTGTGTCTTGTTCGTTTCACTTGGATGGTTGTGTGATAGTGGGCAAGTGGCCGTACAGCTGCTTTCTTGTGGGATGTTGTATCCACGATTTGTTTAAGATCGCACGCAGCATTCTTGTGTAGCTCCTATTTAGCTTATTCTGTAGGCATTTTGTTTGGGTCCAGGTGGTGCGGCCATACAGTAGCACTGATACAACTACGGTCTGAAAGAATTGTCACTTTAACTTGTTGGTGAGATCGGATTTCCTTATGACAGCTACCATTGCTTTATAACGCGGCTCTATGATTCTCAAAAGTTATTTCAATAGTCAATGCTTTTTCACTTCTTCCCAATTTTCCTAATTCAAACATTTTATGTATCTGATAGTGAGGCTACAGTTCTGGAACTCTGGAGAATGCAGGTATTTACACAAAAAAGAAGAAGGAAAAATCTGAATTCAAACCTGTTAAATTCTGCTTAAAAATTGACCTTGTGTCGCATCCTGCTCGTGCGGAGGGGGTCGGTAAATATATATAAGCGAAATTTAACAGGTTTTCCTTTCTCCGGGACCACCAGGATCCGACACAAGGTCAATTTTTAAGCGGATATAAAAGGTTTTCTCCTACACCGATTGCCATGCCGAAGATAAAGAGTCCAGTCTGCCCTACTATTTACCTATAAATGGAAGGAGAATAGTTGGATTCATACCTTTTCCCCAAATGTATTAGCGATATATGAAATGTAAACAGCCTCGTCCCGGATTTGATGAGGTTTGCTGTGTCTATTTTCTGCGACGATAACCATTACACATAAGATCCTCCATCTTTTTTACAACCCTCCCCACACACACGAATAGGTTACACAAGGTCAATTTGTTAATCTGAGCATCCTTGGCTGGTTGCTTAGCCAAGGTTAAAGGGTGCAGTTGGTCTTACAATTTACCCATAGCTGGAGGGAGAATAGTTGGATTCATACCTTTCCACAAGGATATTAGCGATATATGAAATACAAACAGGCTCATCATTACACAACGCGCTTCCAGATGGGATAGTGTTCTAAGAGACAAGCCCGACATCCTGGATTGGATAGAGTGATCTACAAGTCTACCCCGAAGTCCTTGGCTGAATAGAGGTATCTTTTGGTGAAACCTGGCGTCCTGGATTAAATTGAATAGCGTGATCAACTCGTTAAGTCTTGAATTGGACAGAGTGATCAATTAGACAAGCCCGACATCTTGGATTGGATAAGGATTTTCTTTTCAAGTCCATGATGCAAGGCTTGACAACTCTATCAAGAAAAATGAGTCTAAAGATGTGTTTAAAAAATTGAGTTTAAAAAAAAAAAGAGGGCGGACCTGAACTTTCAGACCCCCCCCCCCATCTAAAATGTTTGTTTTTAATTTTCTTCGATTTCTTTTTTTCGATTTCAATCGATTATTCGATTTCAAAAAAGAAAAAACTCGAAAAAATAAAAAAATCTGATAGATTGATGTGTAAACGATAATAATCCATTAAAGAAAAAGAAAAGAAATTACAAAGAAAAAAATTTTTCAGCGGTTCCGATATGGGGGATCGGTTTACGATAAACTTATACGGGGAACTGAGCACCCCTGAAAACTCGAAAAATAAATAACTTTTTTGAATTTTTTTTTACAATCGGATAGATTCGTGTGCAATCGATAATAATCCGTTGAAAAAAGAAAAAAAAAGATTAAAAACAAAACTTTTAGATGGGGGGGGGGGGTCTGAAAGTTCAGGTCCGCCAAAAAAGTTCCCATCATGCATGAATAAAACAAACGTGTTCGGCATAAAAGAAGCCAACAAGCGTTGACATACCGTAAAATCCAACCAACCAACCAACCAACCAACAAACTAACAACAACTGAGTGTCCCATTATCTAAACTTAGTAAATAACTCTTACCATGTACTAAGCGAATATAGCAAACTAGCACAACGGGAATACAAAACTAGGTACGACTGGATTGGGAAAGTGATCCACTGGGAATTATGCAAAAAATCAAATTTTGACCATACAACAAAATGGTATATGCATAAACCAGAATCTGTTCTTGAGAATGAACGCATAAAATACTCTGGGACTTCGAGATAAAGACGGTCACCTTATCTCAGAAAGGAGACCAGACCTAGTATTGATTAACAAAAAAGGAAGAACTTGTCAACTGGTGGATTTTGCAGTTCCAGCAGATCTCAGGGTGAAGATGAAGGAAAACGAAAAGATGGGAAAATATTTGGACCTTGCCAGAGAACTGAAAAAGCTATGGAATATGAAAGTGAAAGTGATACCAATTGTAATTGATGCACTTGGAACGGTCCCAAAGAGCTTGCAAAAAAGACTGGAAATCTGGAAATCAGAGGAAGAATTGAGACCACACAGACTACTGCACTGCTGCAATCGGCTAGAATACTCAGAAGAGTCCTGGAGACCTGAGGAGACTTGTTGTCACTCAAGCTCCAGTGAAATACCATCAGCTAACGCTGATTTGAAAAACTCAAAAGGAGTGAAAATAATAATAATAATAATAATAATAATAATAATAATAAATATTTTGTTTACACACAGTTATATGATTTCAAGTTACTATTCTTACCTGGGCACCTCACGTGATGTAATAGTTAGCAAGCTGGATTAGCAGACTATTGCTACTGAGTTTGATTCTCACTGGGCTCCCCATTTCTGACACATTTAACCTAAGCTTATTAAATAACCATATTTGATTTTATGGTGTCTCTTATGGTGTAATCGTTAGCAAGCTGGAATAGCAGATCATTGTCATTGAGTTCGATTCTCACTAGGTGACCTATATTTCTGTCTACAATTAAGCTAAACTTAGTATTTAACTATTACTGTTACATAATCTATGCGGTTGCATAAGATTATTGTCAATCCCCTGTAATTCTGAGGGGATGACCCTTTTCATATCATGGCCGGGTCCTTCCATGGAAAATTACAGAAGCCCGCCAAATATGTGAAGTCACGTGGGACCTTTTTGAGTCCCCAGTTTTCAGTTAGACGTCAGGCAGAGAAGTCGGCCATTTTAGGTCCTGCCTAAACTGGAACTCACGCGCACTATGTTAGTCAGATATTTAGTTACATGAAATGTATAGTTAAGGAAATAAAAGTTGTATAATTAATATGTTCTCATGGTTGATGAATATCTTGGTAACAAGACTAAGAAATGAATCCAGGACGACCAGCCAGCAAGAACATAGCAATAGAAGACCTTAGAAGATTCCAGATCAAGACAAGATGTTATAAGATTCCAAAGACGGCCAGAAGAATAGAGTAAGAAAGAAGTAAGTAAAGAAGTAATGAAGAGGGTATGCAACATTACTACCTGATAATCTATACATATATAAAGGGCAATTGGTGTGTATGTGTATGTATGTCCGGGTGAAACTACGAAAATAAAACAATTAACGGCAAAGTAAATATATGCACGTTAAATATAACAAGATATTGCTTTTTGAGCAAAAATAATGAAGATTTGATTTATATTCGTGAAGATCATAAAAAATGAAATTTAAATAGTAACAGCATGGATTTTTTTGCATTCAATATTTTTAAATAGGTGACATTAACTTTTCTTTTCAGAGTGCACTTTTTTTCCGACGCCCAACGTAAAAAAAAAGAAGATATTTTTACATAAGGATTTTAAAGGGGTATTCTGCATGATTCAGTGATTATGAATCTGAGAGACTAACTTTTTTGTCCCACCTCTCTACCCAGGCGATGTCGGGTAGCCACTTCTAGTAAATAATGATACTTGTTTGCTCATAGTCATATGGTTTCAAGTTACTTATTATTCCTACCTGGGTTTATCACATGGTGTAATGGTTACGAAGATGGATTAATAGACCATTGCTTGATATCACATACTTCCGGAATTGTGTCACAACTACGCTAACCTTAGTAAATAACTATACTCGAGTATATGGCACTTCCCGTTGTCTAATGTTTAGCAAGTACTGTCAGTGAATTCGATTCTCACTGGGTGTCACATACTTCTGGATACAAGTAAGCTTATATATCTATTCCTGCATAATAATAATAATAATAATAATAATAATACCTTATCTCAGCAAGAAGACCAGACCTAGTGTTGATAAACAAAAACAGAAAGGAAAAGTCAACAGGTGGATTTTGCAGTGCCAGCAGATCACAGGGTGAAGCTAAAGGAAAATGAAAAAAATGGACAAATATCTGGACCTTGCCAGAGAACTGAAAAAGTTATGGAATATGAAAGTGAAAATGATACCAATTGTAGTTGGTGCACTTGGAACAGTCCCAAAAGGATTAGAAAAGGGTTTGGAAAGTTTGGAAATCAGAATACTGCACTGCTGTAATCTGCCAGAATACTCAGAAGAGTCCTGGAGACCTGAGGAGACTTGCTGTCACTCAGACTCCAGTGAAAGACCATCAGCTAATGCTGATGTGAAAACTCAAAAGGAGCAAATAAAGAGACAAATCTATCAATCACATAATAAGCGAATGCAGTAAACTCACACAAAGAGAGTACAAGAATAGACATGACTGGGTGGGAAAGGTGATTCACTGGGAACTGTGCAAGAAATTCAATTTTCACCATTCAACTAAATGGTATATGCACAAGCCTGAATCTGTTCTGGAGAACGAGACACACAAAATTCTCTGGGACTTTGAGGTACAGACAGATCACCTAATCCCAGCCAGGAGACCGGACCTAATCTCAATAGACAAGAAGAGGAAGACTTGTCATCTCGTGGATTTTGCCGTCCCGGTCGATTACAGAATAAAAATAAAAGAGAAGGAAAAGATCGACAAATATTTGGACCTTGCTAAAGAACTGAAAAAACTGTGGGACATGAGGGTGAAGGTCGTGCCAATTGTAATTGGGGCCCTTGGAATAATCCCCAGGGGGTTGGAAAAGAGCCTGGATGAATTGCATTATTGAGCTCGGCTGGAATACTCAGAAGAGTCCTGGAGACCTGAGAGACTTGCTGTCACTCAGCCCCAGTGAACCACTACGCTACGGCAGGTGTGAAAAAATTGAATGGAGTGAAATAATAATATTTTATTTGCATGTAGTTATATGATTACAAGTCTTTCTATATCTTATAATAGAGATTGTGTGTTTGCCTGTCTGTAACCGAAACTATATCACTACTCAAGTCACAATGTAGCGTAATTATTATGGTCTACGGGGAATTTGGGGATCGAAAAGAAACTGTAATCTGATTTCTGGAGAAAGAGAAGAAAAAGAAATAATAACAAAGGTTAAAGTTTGGAAGGGTAAACACTCAACGGGGGGGGGGGGTCCAGCCACTGACCGACATGGCCCCGGAACTAAAGTTAAAAATAAAACCGGAAGTTCTAGTTTCCGCGGAGGAAGCGGAAGTGGTGACCTCCCAGAAACGAGAAGGAGAGAAAAATTGTTTTTTTTCGTTGGGCCTTCGTAAGGGGCAGACGGGGCTTTCCGGGTTCCCCGTGAAGTGTTTCGCATAGTAGTACCGAACATGATTTACGATATAATAATTTGACCTTTTGTCTCTGTCTCTCTCTGTCTCTGTCTCTTTTCTCTCTCTCTCTGTCTGTCTGTCTGTCTGTCTCTCTTTCTTTCTCTCTCTCTCTTCTGAAAAAGAACCCACGAGCCTAGAAAGAAATAAACAACCCTTTGTGACTATACGACTTGCGTATA
>CM042159.1:44870660-44878160 GCA_023376005.1 Doryteuthis pealeii | reverse complement strand
AGCATTCGGCTAGAAACAACAAGGTTCCTAGATCGATACTGGTCCTCGCCAACCCAGCGTATGAGAAGCACAAGGATCTGTACGGTAAAGTAGGGGAGCTGATGGTAGGTGTGGCACTCCAACTCACACTTGGTCTAGTGCTATTGAAAAGGGGATAGACTCCCTCGCTGACTGGCTGATACCGACTTTAGGCCGCGCCCAACGACTTTACTTACTTTTATAATTACCAACACAAGAACATTTATCATACATCAAAATAAAGCTAGTCCTCTGTGGATCACATCCCTACTTCTCCACATGGAATTGTTAAAAAGTAATGCCATTTTGGTAGGACAGGTATAATTACCAACACAAGAACATTTATCATACATCAAAATGAAGCTAGTCCTCTGTGATCACATCCCTACTTCTCCACGTGGGCTTCTTAAAAAGTAATGCTATTTTGTTTAGGACAAGTATAATTACCAACACAAGAACATTTATCATACATCAAAATGAAGCTAGTCCTCTGTGGATCACATCCCTACTTCTCCACGTGGGCTTCTTAAAAAGTAATGCAATTTTGTTTAGGACAAGTATAATTACCAACACAAGAACATTTATCATACATCAAAATGAAGCTAGTCCTCTGTGGATCACATCCCTACTTCTCCACATGGTCTTGTCAATAAGTAATGCCATTTTGTTTAGGACTCTTCATAGTCATCATTTCTCTCAATAGCAATGTTCCATTTTCGAAAGAAAGCATGTATCCCTGTAAAATTATATTGACTGTTCTTTGAGCCACTTCTTCACAACATATTTCACTTCCTCGTCACTGGAATGATGTTTGCCTCTCAAACCCTCTATCATGGGGCCGAAGAGATGATACTCTGAAGGTGTTAAATCTGGTAAGTATGGAGGATGTGGTAAAGTTTTTCTCCCTTATCCTTATGCTTGTGTGTGGTCGAGTATTGTCATGCAGAGGGAGGACATTGTTGATTGGCAAGTTGGTCATACTCGTCGGATTCTTGATTTGAGCCTCATTGGGGTCCTAATGTAGGCCTTAGTTTTATAAAAAATAACTTCAGATGAAACAAAGCAAATGGCATTACTTTTTGACACATCCTCGGATATTAATGTTTTTTTCTTCTTTCTCTCTTCCTTCCTTCATTCTTTCTTTTCTTGTCAATCCCTCCTCACCCTCCTTCCTTTCTATCCTTCCTCCTTTCTTGCTCTCAACTATCGTATGCTAATGATTCTTGTTCATCCCTCCCCCTCTCCTTCCTTCCTATTGTCTACTCTAATATGTTAATACTTCTACCTCAATTTATTCCTTCATTCTTATCTTCATCCCATTATTCCGTCCTTCGTCCCTCCCTCCCTCCATTCTTACCTACTTATTGTCTATTAGAATACGTTATTGTTTCCTTAGTACCTCCTTCACTATTTCCCTTCTTACTTTCCTTCTTTCCTTTTTATTGTTTATTATCATACATTAATTTTTCTTCTTCTTTCTTCATTCCTTTCTTCATTCTTTACACTCTTACCTTCTTTTCTTCCTGCTTCTTGTCTGATATCATACGTTAATGTTTCTTCTTCTTCTTCTTCTTCTTCTTCTTCTTCTTCTTCTTCTGCTTCTTCTTCTTCTTCGTATTATTATTATTATTATTCCTTTTGAGTTTTCACATCAGTGTTAGCTGATGGTCTTTCACTGGAGTCTGAGTGACAGCAAGTCTCCTCAGGTCTCCAGGACTCTTCTGAGTATTCTGGCAGATTGCAGCAGTGCAGTGTTCTGAATGGTTTCAATCCTTCCTCTGATATCCAAACTTTCCAAACCTTTTTCTAATCCTTTTGGGACTGTTCCAAGTGCACCAACTACAATTATTATTATTATTATTATTATTATTATTATTATTATTATTATTATTATTATTCACTCCTTTTGAGTTTTTCACACTAGCATTAGCTGATGGTATTTCACTTGAGTCTGAGTGACAACAAGTCTCCTCAGGTCTCCAGGACTTATTATTATTATTATTATTATTATTATTATTATTATTATTATTATTATCTCTCTTCGTTCTTTCGTTCTTCTCCTTCTCTTTCCCTTTGTTCATTCTTCTATCCTTTGTTCTTCTTTCTCTTCTCTCACTTCATTCATTCTTTTTATCCTTCATTGTTGTTGCTGTAGTTGTTGTTGATGTCTTCTTCTTCTTCTTCTTCTTCTTCTTCTTCTTCTTCTTCTTCTTCTTCTTCTTCTTCTTCTTCTTCTTTCTTCTTCTTCCTTCATTCTTTCTTTCCTTCCTTTCATTCATTCTTTCTTTCCTTCGTTCTTTCTTTCTCCCATCGTCCATTCTTTATTTACGTCGTTCATATACTCCTTCCTTCTTTCCTTCCTTCCATCTTCCTTTCACTCTTTTCCCTCACTCACTTTTTTGCCATATCTGAATTTCACTTTTTTCTATTATTTTTTTTCTTTTATCAAACCCCTTCTTTAAACCCCACCTCTTTTCCCCTCTTAGTATCTACTCCCCTTTTCAATGTCTTTGTTTCCGTTTGATCCCCTTCCCAGTATCCAGGCAATATTGCGTGTTTAATTACGGCTTTTAACTCCACGTACCAAAAGTAGTGTCGAATCGCCGCCAGTCACAATGAGTCGATTGCCCTGGTTCCAATTACCAAAAAGAGTTGAAAAGTTGAAATTGGAATTCGAAGACTTACAATTGGATTAATTTTCTTTTTCTTTTGGATTAATTTTATGCAAGAAAACCATTTTGTAATTTTTTGTTTTTTATTTCGACACCTATTTTGTTCCAGTCGAATTTTGTTTTTATATTTATTGAAAAAATAGAAGAAGACTATGGCTGTATAAGGGTAATCATATATTTGGTATTGGACAAACGGCTTTGATTTGATAATAGCAGCGAATTGTACAACTACAAACGACGAGGCAGAACAGAAAAATTCTTAGGATTACCAAGAAGGGAATGGCCCTGGTGGAAATAAGTAGCGACAAATATATGTGAGGATTTGGAATATATATATATATATATATATATATATATATATATATATATAATAAAAAGTAAGCCACAGACACGTGTTTCGAGGTATCACCTATCATCAGTGTGGTTATACCGTTTAACAGCTACCTCTGACCGGGTTCGAGACCCGAATGAACTTGCGTTCGCCAATCCTCTTACCCGTACAGCCACAGGCAATTGTCAAATATAGGAGACTATTTAATCGCTACATTTCTAAGCGGAAATGAATTCACTAGAAGCCTCAAACTTTATGTAAACAAAGCGATGCTTAGCTGTACGCCGAATACGGTGAATTTTGCAATTAAATCCCTTCTAATTTAAAGTGCTCAACCAAATTGGCAGCATATATATATTATATATATATATATATATATATATATATATATATGCACCCCGCACCTGGTGGGGTGAGTTCTCTGGAAAGGGAATTTAGTGGTGGCTACTAATTTTGCTAAAATTGCATAGTTTTCGTAAAACGGATTGAACACTCCTTGCAACCTGATATTTTTATATCAGTAACTTATCTTTCTTCAAGTGGGTGATGTTGATGGAGCGGACGTTGATTTGGCATCAAATAACCAACCACGGATTGGTATGTCAAAAAACCAACCAACCAACCATAATGACAACACCTGGTTACGCAATTAGGTTAACATAGTCATCATGAGCCGGGGATATTATTCAATATATCAAGTAATTCTGATTTTGAGTTTCGAACTTCCTTTTTATTATAAATACCCTTTGTTTACTTAGTATCGCCTGTCAGCATAATGATAATCTTATTATAATGGAGATTGTGTGCTTTTCCGTCTGTAACCGAAACTATATTACTACTCAAGTCATAATTTCCTTAGGTATTTACGTCACATTCTCCATGATATTGTTTTTATTTAAACTTTAATTATTAATAAAATTGTTTTATATGATTAATACTGTTGGCCTTATCTACATCATAATAATATACAATTGTATTTATATATACAACAAAATGGCGTTTTTATTGTGTTGAACGGGGAAGGCTAATTTGCATATTGATATTGAAAATTTGATTTTTAATAAATATGTGCTTAGTATTATTTGATTTCTAATTGTTTTTATTTTAATAAACATGAGCAAAAGTTTCAGGGATAGATCATAAAAGAAATCGATTAATAAGAACAAATAACTGTAATATTATTTTTTACTTCCTATTTTAACTAAATAGTTAAATTAGGAAAATTTAGCAATGAAAAATGAGAGTGATGGAAGAGTAAGTTTCAGTTGTTCTATTTTTCAATTATACTCCCCTCTGTTTCAAATCTTTTTATCTTCATTCTTATTTAGTTTCATTAGACTTTCTAATTTAATATAATATTCTATTATATTAAAACGTAAACACTTGCACCCGGAGGGTGCATATATTTGCTAGTAATAATAATAATAATAATAATAATAATAATAATAATAATGATATTTGTCTGTGTAGCATGTCCTTTTTCTTCCCTTTCTTTCTTTATAATAAAAACGGAATGGTCCATTATTTAGCTGAGATGACGACACTCATAATAAATAGGAATTTGGCGGATAAGCAGCACGAGATAACCAAGATTTACATTTTTGGATTTCATCTTGGACGATTTGGACAGTCTGACCTTTAATCAGAGGGTGTTGCAAGATGATAAAGGTCTGATAAAGGAATACGAGTATTAATATATATATTAAAAATATCTATAAACTTTTATTTTGTTTTTTTGTAACCAGAGGATGAAAGTTGATTTTAACGAAGCCCATTTCTGCATTTTGATAAACTCCCGCTTACAAACATTACAACACATAGCTATAGTATCCGGTGATTCCAACTGGAGAGTTTATATCAACATTTTTCCTAAATAAATGATGATTGCTTTGGTTGGTTGGATTTTACAGCATGTCAACCCATGATGGGTTATTTTAGCCAAAAACATTTTGTTTTATTATTCTTGGTGGGTATTCAATTAAAAAATTTTTATATTCGTTCTTGGTGGGTATTCAAAGAAAAAAAATTTTTTTATTCATTCTTGGTGGGTATAATGAAAACATTTTTTTATTCATTCTTGGTGGGTATTTAATTATAAAATTTTTTTTATTCGTCTTGGTGGGTATTCAATGAAAACATTTTTTTATTCGTCTTGGTGGGTATTAATTATAAAAAAATTTTTATTCGTTCTTGGGGTATTCAATGAAAACATTTTTTTTATTCGTTCTTGGTGGGTATTAAAATTTATAAAAAAAATTTTTATTCGTTCTTGGTGGGTATTCAATGAAAACATTTTTTTATTCGTCTTGGTGGGTATTAAATTTAAAAAAATTTTTATTCGTTCTTGGTGGGTATTCAATGAAAACATTTTTTATTCATTTGGTGGGTATTTAATTATAAAAAAAATTTTTTATTCGATCTTGGTGGGTATTCAATGAAAACATTTTTTTTAATTCATTTCTTGGTGGGTATTTAATTGTAGAATTTTTTTATTCGTTCTTGTGGGTATTCAATGAAAACATTTTTTGAATTCATTCTTGGTGGGTATTTTAATTATAAAAAAAATTTTTATTCGTTCTTGGTATTCAATGAAAACATTTTTTTATTCATTCTTGGTGGGTATTTAATTATAAAAAATTTTTTATTCGTTCTTGTGTGGTATTCAATGAAAACATTTTTTATTCATTCTTGGTGGGTATTTAATTATAAATTTTTTTTTTATTCGTTCTTGGTGGGTATTCAATGAAAACATTTTTTTAATTCATTCTTGGTGGGTATTTAATTATAAAAAAAATTTTTATTCGCTCTTTGTGGGTATTCAATGAAAACATTTTTTTATTCATTCTTGGTGGGTATTTAATTATAAAAAAATTTTTTATTCGTTCTTGGTGGGTATTCAATTTAAAAAAATTTAAACTCATTTTTTAAACACAATTTCTTAAAACTCGTTTTAGCTATTTAACCCGTAGATAGGCCCCTAATAGGTATTACCACTCTGTGTCAGAGTGAAACTAGGAGTAATGGTGATAAAGGCGTAATCCACACTCCCCTGAGGTCCAGAATTGGAACTTCACCATTGGATGCAGTTTAACACAATGTTTAAAACACTTCCACAAAGGAGGATTTTTCCAATTCTTGGGTGACACCGAGTACTACACCCCCCCTCGGCAATACGCAACTAACACTACTTATCACCCCGCAATCAGAAACTTAACGTCTCTCACACAAGATCTCACCATGTGTTCTGAAGAAGACTGCAAAAACCGAAATGTTATAGCGTCGACATTACCATCAAGAATGAATATTCACCCTTCTGAATACCTCGTGTTTTTCTTTATTTTCAAATTTTTGTGTCATCTGGATAATATCAATCCTACTTTGTGTTTCTACTTCTTATAATATTATCGCAGTGTTGCATAAATTATTGACAACACCCTGTAGAAGAACTTTTCATATCACGGAATGGAAAATCACTGGACAGTTGAAATCTCGCACGTCACGTAATTCTGACTTAGTTTAGTCAGTTTACAGCCAGATTTCAAGGGGGACAGACGTGTCCTACTTCGACCGGACTCATTCCGCGTGATGAGTTAGAAACGGGCAAATAAAACTTTGAAAAGCCATAAGTCTTGTTGATTAGTTATTACATGACTTAAACGCATGTCCTTAGTTAAAAAATGAAGAACCAAGAAGAGAAGACTAGACAAAGAAGTAAAGCAAGAACTTAGACGATCTGGGCCGGAATAGAAAGGGAAGAAGGAGACGAAAACATGGCGACTAGAATGAAGAACAAGCAAGTATGTTATCTCTCTCTCTCTCTCTCTCTCTCTCTCTCTCTCTCTCTCTCTCTCTCTCTCTCTCTCTCTCTCTCTGATACTAACTTCTCGCTCCTCATAAGAACTATTGTGTGTATACCCAACGAGGGTATATGGCATTGTAACAGCAGAGCATTCTGGTATTGATTTTGGGATTGATTCCAACGCGCCGATAATGATGTCACAAATCTTTCCTACCTGATAAAAGTCAAGATATTCATCCACTTTCTTTGGTTTTTCACTCTATGGAACAGCAACAATAACTCTCTAAGATGCGTCTTCTTTCGGCAATAACAGAATCTGATTTCCTAGTCTGGATTAGCCCGGATTATCCTGGATTATCCGTTCCGTTGGAATTTCAAAATTCCTTTTCTTGTTTAGTCACATCTCTAGCATTCTTGTTATGTAGTCGTTCGTATAGTTTCAGATTATCATCAAATTTTCATTTCGTCCAAAATCTTTGCAAAAGCATTTGATTTGGTTTGGTTTGGTTTGTTTTACGGCATATCAACCTCAGTGGGTCATTTAATGCCGATAAAGTTTTGAAATAAATCAATTCTTAATGGATAATACAATTTTTATAAATACATTTTTATATTTTACCATCAGATGACACTAACAGGTAGCAAGCCGACGTGCCGGTTCAGAGTGATCTCTTCTCTAT
>CM042159.1:44836458-44870560 GCA_023376005.1 Doryteuthis pealeii | reverse complement strand
CCTTCGGTCTCTTCTTAATTTCTTCCTTTCTTTTAATCTTATGCTGTACTTGATCAATAATTTTTAACGTGATACAATAATATCAAGAGTTACTTCACATCCTATATATTATTTCGCGATATCAATAACCGAAGAATTGAGAGAAGTTCACCTCCGTAATAAATTACAGTTATGATAAAGACTTTTGCTAATCTACAATTCGGTGGAAAAGAGATTGTTTAGATGTGAATAAATATTATCTGACACTCTTGGCCGAATAACTGAAATGTCTTGATCAAAATCTCGTTCGCATCCAAAGACTTACTATACTTCTACTCTATCTAACCTACTCTATCTCTATCCTCCGTCAGAATCCTTACTTCTTCTTTCTTCTCTTTCTTCTTCTGCGTCGATCTTCTTCTTCTTCTTCTTCTTGCCTTCTTCTTCTTCTTCTTCTTTATTATATCCATCTATCCTTCCTCCCCTGACGTCATACACATTCTACTTTCATTATCACTTCAAATAAGACACACTAACATTATTATTATTATCTATTATTATGTATGTCATTATATTATTCATTCTCACTGATATATCTTTCTCATCCTTCGCCAGAATCCTTTTTCTTCTTCTTCATTCTTCATTGCTTTCTCTCTTCTCTTCTTTCTTCTTCTTTCTTCTGCGGCTTCTTGTATCTTTCTTCTTCTTCTTCCTCTTTATTTAGTTCCATCGTATCCGTCTCCCTGCTTCATACACATATACCTATATATTATTCACTTCAAATAACACAATAGTACGTTATTATTATTATTATTATTATTATATTTATTTTATTATATATTATATTCTATCTGTCTATCATCTTCTCATCTCCGCCAGAATCACTTCTCGTTCTTCTTCTTCTTTCTTCTTCTTTGATTCGTCTTCTTCTATTCTATCTATCTACCTATCTATCTATCTATCCTTTTCATTCCTTCACAGACTGCATACTTATTTTCATTCTTATGTGCTACTTATTAGGCTTTTTTTCTATTGTTTAAATGACCATTTCTTTCTTTCCTTTTCATTTAATCTTGAGATCTCTATTTTTTTAGTTGACTCGCTCTCAGACGAACAACTGAAATCCTCCAGAATCAACATTTCATTTAACAAAATTATATGAAAATAAAATCCAATCTCTAAAGTACGACTTAGTCAAAATATACCCACTGACAAAATACCAATCCGCAACAAATGCGGGTGCAAACATGTTCATTATTCTTAAATGTTTCATAAACACTGCTAGTAGATAAGCTTAACCGGACATAATAAAAAAACAATTTTTTTTTGTATTTTTTATATAGAATTTAAAAATAATAAAAAACCCAGATTTTCGGTTCCTTAAGGGGGTTTTAGGGCCGTTCCAGTACTCATTGTATAGTTGCATCCATTTTATATAGTAATAACCACCTCGATTCAGAACTCAAGCTGACAATATTTGTTAACTATAGCAATATCTATTAATAATGCAGATTAGTCTCTATTTGTCTGTAACTGAAACTATCGTCACTGTTTACGTCACATACCCAAAATAATTCATAAACAAGAGATAAATACACTCAAACATTTGAGCATACGACTTTAGACAGTCCTTGTTGTTTTAAACATGTTTTAAAAATAGCATGCCCTAAGTGATACATCATTTTATATCATCATTTGTCTTATTATTCAGCATATATTCAAAGTTATCAGAACAATTTTTCTATTTCAAATTTTTTATTTTATTCCTTTTTTTTTTATCCCTTTAACAAATCTTTGATGATGTGTACTATGATTTGATATGGTAGAAATGACTAAAATTGATTTCAGGCCAATATCTGAATTATAATGAGCATTATCTGTTTGCTTTGTCTTGTAACCGAAACTAATGCTACTCAAATCACTATTCATTAGTTGTTATATATCACCTTCTTCCTATGAATCATTTTATATTAAGCCTCAAATTATTATCAAATTGTTTTTTCATTATTATCTGCCTGGTCATATCACGTACTAAAACATGCAATGATTTATATGTACAACCAAAAAGTGGTTCTGTGTAACGGGCAAGGCTAATTTGCATTATTGATATTTAATTGGATTTTTAATAAATTATGTGGCTGTATGTTGATTATAATATTTGATTTTATCTTATGAATTGAGTCAAAAAATCTTGAGATTTAAAATTCGTTAAAAAGGGGGGGAAAAAATTAATCGTAACAAAAAGAAATACACTGTAATTTCAATTCTTTATCTAATTTAACTATAGCGTAATTAGGAAAAGTTAGCAAGGAAAACGAGGTGAGGAAGAGGAAGCTACAGCTGTTATATTTTTCGATATATTACCCCTCTCTGCTTCAAATAAATTTTAATCTGTTATTCTTATTCATTTCTTTAACTTTCTAATTTAATTAATATTTATGACATTAATTACTTGCACCCCGAGGTGCAATATATTTGCTTAGTCTTTTTAAGATAATTCTTACACCGCCCGGAGGTGTTTTTGTTGCTAGTGAGGTAATATTATATCATCCGCTCATAAAGGATAACATATCTAGATTATAAACTGCAGTTAACTTACACAATACAGAAAAAATCCGTTGTTGATTTGAACAAATTTTGAGAAAATTTGAGAAAAAGCAAATAACATATAGAGATAAGATCTTTAAGAAAATAATTTGCAGCGCGAGTCGAGATAGATTTGTGATATAAAATGGATTTAACGATTCTGTGGCTATTTTAGGCTTGCAGGTGAGCACATTTACAATATGCGAGATCCCTACTGTGGCATAAGTTATCCCAGTTGTGAGTATCTGTAATGCTTTTCCGGTTCGGTCCGTGTATCTTAATCCTATTGATCCTTTGTCCTTAGTGTTAAGCAAGAATCCTTGTTGTTTATCGTTTCGTACGCGTTTAAGCACGAAAACTGAAACCCTTTCCATGAAGGCCTTAAAAGTTAACCAACCACGTATTACGAGCATGTTGATTGGCCGATTAATCTACGCCCCACGAAGAGTTTATAAATTCAGTTGTTTCTCCAGCACCATCTTTTATATGTCCAAAATATATCCAACATAACCATGTCTTCCGCATGAGCAGGCCATGTGACACAAAGCTAAATTTTTCAAACGGAGTTTAACAGGCCTTATAATATCAGAGTCTTCTCTAGACCCTGGTCTAACCTACCCAAGTAACCAGTCAGCCCCTATATTTATTCATAGTGCTCCACTTACATAATATACGGAAAAACCAATTTGCCTATTGCAATTTGCTTCTTTTGTTTTTTGAACACAATTTTAAAAAGCTCTCTTGCTTCCAATGCTACTTATATATTTCTTGTCATCTAATCATTCAATCATACCATTGCTTGCTTTGATTTTCGTTTTTCTTCTCTTCTTTCTCTTCTGCTTCTTCTATTATTATTTATTTATTATTAGCTAGTTAGTATAGTGTAGTATAGTAAGTAAGTAGTAGTAGTTATTGTACGATTCCCATTTCTATTTCTTATTCTCATCTTCCTATCTTTTCTTTTTACGTTTCATCTTATCATTCTCATCTCCTATTCTTATATATTTGATTCTTTTCTTATGTACATTCCATTTCATCTTCTATTATTCTCATTCATCTATTCTTATTTCTTATTTTTTCTTATTCTTTTCATCCCAATTATCCTATACCCCAATTGAATAGAACGATATATTTCGAAGCATACTTATTATTAGTTATTAATTAATTATTTATTATTATTATTTTTCTCCTACCTTTCGTTTAATTTTTTCTTAATTTTTTGTCTTATATTATATCTCATTCGTTATGGAACATTTTTAATCTTATTCTATTCTTCTTCTTTTCTTCTTCTTCTCTTCTTATTCTTATTCTATTATGCTTCTTTTCTTCTTCTTACTCTTCTTCTTCTTCTATTATTAATTATCTTTGTTCATCCCTAATTATGCCATGCCCACCCAACTTAAATAGAACAATCTATTTGAAGCAGAGGGAAAAAAATACTGCAGAAATCTGTATACCTATTTCAGCCTCTTCACTTGAAAAGATTGCGTTTTTCGTGTGAGAAATCAGGAATCTATTTCAATGTCGTTCACGACCGAAATGCACGGTGATTATCTGTTAGTCTTCCGCACATATTCATTCTTTGCCAACTGGAGATAAGGGAAGCTACTCTTGAGATTCTCTGCAAATGGTGACGAAAATCTCTAAGAACATTTCCTGTCCATATTGTCCTTCTCTCTGACCTTTATGTTGGATTCATTGTGGTCCTGTTAGACAACTACATACTCATAATGTCAACGGACAACCTGAATTACTGTAAGAAAAAATTACACAAAGGGATCTGTGTTTTATTTATCTATCTATTTATTATTCGACAAGACATCATTAAGCACCCCATTTGCGACTAGATTTCAAAAGGACTGTTTTTTTCCACCGTCAAAATTCCGGTTGTTTGTTAACGACGATTTTTAGACGCATTTTTTTATTATAAAACTATAAACAAAAAAACACGTTTTTATATTAAAGACACGTTCTTTTTTACTTATTTCATGTTGTTGTTATTAATTCAATAGCAATTCTTTTTATTATAAAACTTTTAACGTTAGACCCGTTTAACACGGAATGATTAACAGCTATAATAACTAATTATAAGGTTTATAATAACAGCTAACATTAACCCTAACCTAGCAGAATCTTTTTTAAATAAAATATTTTCATAAACTATCGTAGAGCACATGGACAATAAATATACAGTTTCTTTTCGTTTTAAAGTTTTATTTTTTTTAAAATAACAATATTAGTTTTATCTTTAGTGCAAAATTTAATTTTTTTTCACAATGTAACATGAAATGATTTTTTTTTTTATTAAAATCAAAAACATTTTAGTATAAAATGTTACTGGTTTTATCGTCGGCTGTTTTGTTTACTAATCACGAAGTGTCTGTCAATATTTTTCAAGACACTCGCTAGTCGCGTGGATCTGAGTGACCAGGCAATTGACTCTCCAAGAAAAAGAATACCTCAGGGAAAATACAGGTTTTTCTTTCAACAAAATATTTAAAATATTAGTTTAAGCAAATTGTGAGTGATTAATAATTATTTATTATTATAAAAAAAACCAAGTTATTTATTTCTTTTTTTAAAAAAACTGACGGCTGCAAACACAAAAGTTCATGAACCAGAAAAAATACCTTCTTTTTGTTAACACATAAGTTCCTCTTTGGTTATAATTCTTTTCTTCCTTATTTTCATTTCTCTTCCTTTCCTTTTTAAAACCGGTTTCAAGACAATTACTTCTTCGTTTTCTTTCTTTTTCAAATTAATTCAGTTTTTTTTTTCAAATATCTCTTATCTCTACAAACTTCCTTTTTCCAAACTCAATCACTTTTCGTTTTTCTTTACTTTCCTTATTAATTCAGTTTTTATCAACAAATCTCTTTCTCCGGTCAACCGTTGTTTCTCTATCGCTTCGTCTCCGTTTCTCTGAAATCTCCTGTCCCTAAACTAAACTGCCGTCTCTAAACTAAAAAAACCGTCTCTTTTTTCTATCGTCTGTCCGTCTCTCCTTTTTCACGCGTCTTTTTTTTAAATCCAAACAAACCTAAGGGAATTAACCCCTTTTTTTCTGCCAAGGGCAGCAACTCTTAACTTTGTTTTTTATTTATTTAAATTTTATTACTTTTTTTCCTTTTTTTTCTAAAATAGACACCCCCCTTGCTATTATTAAATGATATTCTGAGAAATCTCAGGATATCATGACAACTAACAACCGATGAAAAGCAAATTCAGTTCCTTTTTTTGGCTGGGTGCTAATGATGTCAAGGTCCATTTATTCTTACTTAACAGTTATGTTGGAGAGGTCCTCCTCTAATCAATCAGCTGGTTACATCAGCCCTAGCATCTATAGCCATTTTTAGGCTGCAGGTGAAGTAACTTTTACAGTGGAGATCCCTTGTGTTCCTTAGTGAAGAATCCTTGGTTGTTCCTTATTTTAAGGCAGAATCCTAGGTTGTTCCTCGGTGTTCCTTAGTGTAAGGTAGAATCCTTGTTTCCTTAGTGTTAGTAGAATCCTTGGTTGTTCCTTGGGTTGCTGATCCGTTCATCCATGATTTCAACCACAAACGTCCCATGATAGCAATATATGGCTGCTGCTGCTGCTAATGCTGCTGCTGCTGCTGCCTGCTGCTCTAATAAATACATTCTACTGACACACTCTTAATCTAAAAATGACAATTCTAAATCCATATGTTTTTTTTTATCTCCATACAATCTGGAAGTGGTTTCTTCTTTTACAATTCAAACATTCCCCAACCCTATTGCTCTTATAGGAAGACCTAACCCTTTTCATCATTTGAGTGCTAGAAGGCGGTGGCTGTGGATCTTCATGTCCTGGGAATAACGTTAAACCTTATCTGATGGTGAGGTTCCAGTTCTGGAGGTGTGGGGAATGTGGAGCACCTCTTCATCACCATTGCTCCCTGATCCACTCTGACCCAGAGTGGTAGTACCTGTTAGGGTCCCATCTATGGGTTAAATAGAAAAACATGAGTTTATAAAAAAATTGAGTATAAGTTAAGAATGAATTTATTTCAAAGCTTTATCGGCATTAAATGACTCACTGAGGTTGATATGCCGTAAAACAAAACAAACCAAACCAAAACATTCAAGCATAATTTTCCTTATGTTTACATATTTTTTCGGGTTCTCTGTCCACAATATTAGTACTTAAGTGCATTGTAAGTTCCATATTAACTAGCAAGACTGTGGATATACCACAGTATGATAATTCAATTTTTCCATACCTTACACACCACACACACACACACACATAATATATATATATATATAATATATATATATATATATAATATATATATATATGTAATATAGTTATTTACGAAGCTTAGCTAAAGAGATGTAGCACAAGGTCAAAAGTGTGGGGCACCCAATTAAGAATCCGAACTCCCATAATAATGATCTGAGAATCTAGCTTGACTAACCATTACACCCACGTGAGGTCTGCCCTATACTGTACACTATATGGACTCATTAATCGAGTTCAAATCCTGGACGTGGACTACTGTGGGAAGGTATTCATCTAACTACACTCTCTCCAACCGATGAGTAAATAGCTAGGAAGACTGTTTTTTTTTTCTAACAGTAACTAGTCTAGGAGAAAGAAAACTTTGAATTTCAAACCTGTTACTCAGTTGGTAGAGTGTCTCTTGGTCAGCGCTCGTTTGAAAAGGGGATAGACTCCCTCGCTGAATGGCCGATAGCAACTCTAGAGCTTCCCTGACGATTTTTACTTACTTAAACTTCGTTAAGAAATTGACCTTGTCCTCATCCTGCCCCGTGTTTTTATACTTCCACTAAACAAAGAATCCGTGCTACAACCAATAAATAGAAAGCATTGGAATTCTCTCAAATGTTTTTCCCCTTAGGCAAGCCCCAACCCTTTTATCATATGGGTGCTAGAAGGCGGTGGCTGCGGTCTGCATGTCCTGGGAATGACGTTAAACTCTATCTGATGGTGACGTTTCCAGTGGTTTGTGGTTTGTGTTTGGGAATGGGAGACCCTTCATCACTATTGCTCCTGTCCACGCTGACCCGGAGTGGTTAAGTACCCATCTATGGGTAAAAAATAGAAAAATGTTATTTTATGAAAAAATGATTTATCTATTAAGAATTATTTATTTCAACCAAACTGTATCGGCATAACTATGGACCCATGATGTTGATATCCGTAAAACAAACCAAACCAAACCAAATCAAAATGTTGCAAAGAATTGCGCACTCGAAAGAAACTTTGATGAATAATCTAAAATCTATACGAACGACTACATATCAAGAATGCTAGAGATGTGACTAAACAAGAAAGAATTTTGAATAATTCCAACGGCAACGGATAATCCAGGATAACTCGGAGCTAATCCAGACTAGGAATCAGATTTTGTTTATTCGCCGAAGAAGAGCATCCTTAAGAGAGTCTATTGTTGCTGTTCCATGATTGAAAAATCCAAAAAAGGGATGATATCTTGATTTTATCACGTAGGAAAGATTTGTGACATCACGTATCGGCGTGTTGGAATCCATCAAAAATCAATCCAGATGCTCTGCTTTACAATGCCCTATACCCTCGTTGGTACTATACCAATAGTTGTGCTTATGTGGCAGAGAGAGATTAAGTTTATCAGAAAGAGCATGAGAGAGAGAGAGAGAGAGAGACGAGAGAGAGAGAGAGAGAGAGAGAGTATAACATACTTGCTTGTTCTTCATTCTAGTCGCATGTTTCGTCTTCCTTTTCCCTTCTATTCAGGCCATGATCGTTAATGTTCTTGCCTTTACTTCTGTTCTAGTCTTCTCTTCTTGGTTCTTCATTTTTAACAAGAACATCGTTATAAGAATGTAATAGACTAATCAACAAGACTTATGGCTTTTCAGTTTTATTGCCCGTTTCAACTCTATCACGCGGAATGAGTCCGCGTCGAGAATAGGACACAGGTCTGTCACCCTTGAAATCTGCTGTAAACTGACTGAACTAAATCAGAATACGTTGACGTGCGAGACTTTCAACCAGTGCCAGTGATTTCCATTCCGTGATATGAAAAGTTTTCTTCTACAGGGTGTGGGCAATAATTTATGCAACACTGCGATAATATTATCAAGAAGTAGAAACACAAAGTAGGATTGGCGAACATGATCCAGATGCACAAAAAAATTTAGAAAATAAGAAAAACACGAGGCTATTCAGAAGCGGGTGAATATTCCATTCTTGATGTAATGTCGACGGTATAACGTTTCGTTTGCTGGTCTTCTTCAGAACACATGGTGAGATCTTGTGTGAAGAACGTTAAGTTGTCTCGATTGCGGAGTGATAAGTAGCTGTTGGTTGGTATTGCGAGGGGGGGGGTGTAGTATCGGTGTCACCCAAAGAATTGGAAAAATTCTCCTTGTGGAATGTTTTAAACATTGTGTTAAACTGCATCAATGTGAAGTTCCAATTCTGGACTCAGGGAAGGTGGATTACGCCTTTATCACATGTACTCCTAGTTTTCACTTTGACCCAGAGTGGTTAGAATACCTATTAGGGAATATCTACGGGTTAAATAGATAAAAACGAGTTTAAGAAATTGTGTTTAAAAAATGAGTTAAATTTTTTTTTAATTGAATACCCACCAAGAATGAATAAAACAAAAATGTTTTCGCATAAAAACCCCAACATGTTCATGCCGTAAAATCCAACCAACCAACCAAAGCAATCATCATTTATTTAGGAAAAATGTTGATATAAACTCTCCAGTTGGAATCACCGGATACTATAGCTATATGTTGTAATGTTTGTAAGCGGGAGTGTATCAAAATGCTGAAATGGGCTTCGTTAAAATCAACTTTCATCCTCTGGTTACGAAAAAACAAAACAAAAGTTTATAAATATTTTTAATATATATATTAATACTCGTATTCCTTTATCAGACCTTTATCATCTTGCAACACACTCTGGTTAAAGGTCAGACTGTCCAAATCGTCAAAGATGAAATCCAAAAACGTAAATCTTGGTTATCTCGTGCTGCTTATCCGCCGAATTCCTATTTATTAAGACTGTCGTCATCTCAGCTAAATAATGGACCATTCCGTTTTTATTATAAAGAAAGAAAGGGAAGAAAAGGGATATGCTACGCAGACAATTATTATTATTATTATTATTATTATTATTATTATTATTATTATTATTATGCTGACAGGCGATACTAGGTAAACAAGGCTATTTATAATAAAAGAAGTTCGAAACTCAAAATCAGAATTCTTGATAAATTGAATAATATCCGGCGCCATGATGACTATGTTAACTAATTGCATACCAGATGTTGTCATCACCTAGCTTTAAGAAAGAGAATTATGATATAAAAATAAGGTTGCAAGGAGTGTTCAATCCGTTTTACGAAAACTATGCAATTTTAGCATAATTAGTAGCCACCACAAAATTCCATTTCCAGAGAACTCACCCACCAGGTGTGGGGTGCATATATATATATAATGCTCCCAATTTGGTTGAGGCACTTTAATTAGAGGATTTAATTGCAAAATTCACCGTATTCGGCGTACAGCTAAGCCTCGCTTGTTTACATAAAGTTTGAGCTCTTCTAGTGAATTCATTTCCGCTTAGAAATGTTAGCGATTAAATATGTCTCCTATATTGACAGCTGCCTGTGCTGTTGGGTAGAGGATTGCGCCGAACGAAAGTATTCGGGTCTCGAACCCGGTCAGAGGTAGCTGTTAAACGGATATAACCCACGACTGATGAGTAAGGTGATACCTTCGAAACACGGTGTCTGTGGCTTACTTTATTATATATGTATATATATATATATATACTATATATTATATAATATATATTATTCCAAACCCTCACATATATTTGTTCGCTACTTATTTCCACCAGGCCTATCCTTCTTGGTAATCCTAGAAATTTTTCTGTTCTGCCTCGCGTTTGTAGTTGTACAATTCGCTGCTATTATCAATCAAGCCGTGTTGTCCAATAACCAATATATGAATTACCTTATTAAAGCCATAGTGCTTTCTTTTATTTTTCAATAAATATAAAAAACCAAAATTCGACTGAACAAAATAGGATGTCGAAATAAAAACAAAAAAATTACAAGGTTTTCTTGCATAAAAATTAATTCGAAGACTTACATGGATTAATTTTTTCTCTTTGATTATTTTATGCAGAAAACCATTTGTAATGGTGTGTTTGTTTTTTATTCACACGCTATTTTGTTTCCAGTCGAATTTTGTTTTTATATTTATTGAAAAAATAAAAGAAAAGACTATGCGCTGTATTAAGGGTAATCATATATTGTATTGGACCAACGGCTTTGATTTGATCAATAGCAGCGATATTGACAACTACAAACGACAGGAGAGTCAGAACAGAAAAATCTTAGGATTACAAGAAGCGAATGGCCCTGGTGGAAATAAAGTAGGCGACAATATCATGTGAGGTTGAATTATATATATATATATATATATATATAGTATATTATCAACTATATAATAAAGTAACCACATGACACGATTGTTTCGAGGTATCACCTATATCAGTGTGGTATTACCGTTTAACAAGCTACCTCTGACCGGGTTCGAACCGAATGACTTACGTTTCGCAATCCTCTTACCCATTACAGAAGGCAGCTTCAAATATAGGAGACTATTTAATCGCGTACATTTCTAAGCGGAATTGAATTCACTAAATCAAACTTTATCTGTAAACAAACGATGCCTTAGTAGTACGCCGAATACGTGAATTTTGCAATTAAATCGTTTCTAATTAAACGTGCTCAACACTTGTGAGCATATCATACTATATATATGCACCCCACACCTGGTGGGTGAGTTCTCTGGAAAATGGAATTTGTCGGTGGCTACTAATATCTAAAAAATTGCAATTAGTTTTTTCGTTAAAACGGATTGAACGACTCCTTGCAACCTTATATTTATATATCACGTAAATCTCTTTCTTAAAGGTACGTGATGACAACATCTGGTTATCAATTAGGTTAACATTAAAGTCATCATGAAGCGCGGGATATTATTCAATTTATACAAGTAATCTGATTTGAGTTCGCAACCTTCCTTTTATTATAATTACCCTTCTTACACTAGGTTCGCTATTCAGCATAATAATAATAAATAATAATAATATAATAATATGATTGAATAATAATAATATTGTTGGCGCTAACGCCATATCCCTTTTCTCTTCCCTTATCTTTAGTCTTTATATATAAACACGGAATGGTCCATATTTAGCTGCAGATGACGACAAGACTAATAAATAGATATCGGCATAAGCAGCACTCGAGTATAACCAAGATTCGTGTTTTCATACTTTTGACGACTTTGACAGTCGACCTTTAACCCTAGAGTGTGGTTGCAGAATGATAAAGTCTATAAGAATACGAGTATTAAATATATATAAAGAATATTTATAAGACTTGTTTGTTTTTTTCGAACCAGAGGATGAAAAGGTGATTTTACCGAAGCCCATTCAGCCATTTATATAACACTCCCGAGCTTACCAACTTACAACATATAGCGATATATATCCGGTCTGATCTCAACGGAGAGTTCACTTATGATCAACATATTTCCTACTAAATGATGATGTTTTCGTGGTTGTGTTGATTTTTACGCATGAGCACTCCATGTTGGGTTATTTTATGCCGAGAAACATTTCTAGTTTATTCGATTTGGTGGTATCAATTAAAAAAACAAATTTTAACCATTTTTTAAGACACAATTTCTTTAAAACTCGTTCTTATCCTATTTAATCCCGATAGATATTCCCCAATAGATATTCACACTCTGGTCAAAGTGAAACTAGGAGTTGAATGGTGATAAAGCGTAATCCACACTCCCCTGAGGCTCCAGAATTGGAACTTCAGCATTGGATGCAGTTTTTAAACACAATGTTTTACATACACACTTCCACAATAGCGCGAGACATCATTTACTTCTTCAAGTTCTTGAGGTGACAACCGCAGCTTAGCATAACCACCCCCTCCCCCTCAGGCACAAATACGCAAGCCATACCAGCTCTTCAACTTTATCACTCACCCCCGTCAAATCAGAAACTTACACGGCGTCTCTCACAGCACAAGATACCTCACAATTCTTCATGAAGATTAGACCGCAAAACTGAAACGTTCATATAGCGTCGCATACATCAAGACAAGCAACATCACTTCACCCACGTTCTAATATACCCCCGCTCGTTTATTCCATGTATTTTCACAATTTCCTACTCTTGCTCATTCCTTTCTGAATCGCACATAATATTCACAAATATCCTAACTTACTCGCTGGGGTCGGTGAGTGCGTGTGGAGTGAGTCCATTATCGTCCATGTTTGCGAGGGTGAAAGAGAGTGGAAGTTACGAACGACGCCCGTGGTTAGAAGACTGTTGAGTGAGTGAGCGCGAGACGTGTGGGAGAGAGCGACGGAGTCTGGCGGATGGCGGTGCTTCTCAGCGACAATGCTTCCGCAGCGCGGTCAGCGGTTAGGTGGGGTCTGGGCGGGGAGTGGCCGGGGTCTAGGCTTACGGGTATCACGCGGTGTGTCGAGACGCATGCCAGGATTTCATAGGCAAGGAGGCACAGGACGTCGTCCTATTTTTCGGATCCTAGGAGCTCTCAAGAGTTTGCACCGGGCAGGTGGACTCTCGCTGGCCGTATGAATGGTGTATAACAGCGTGTGTGCAGGATTAACAACTTTGACAAACCATAGAGACTTAGAGTTGAATTAGAGTGAGTTGAGGATGTGGTGAAGGTCACTGATACTGTCCTGGTAGGTGTGAGAGTAGAGGAGTGAGGAGGCGGCGAGAGAGAGAGAGGTGAGAGGCGTGAGAGCGAGAGAAGGGTGAAGCAGCCAGCAACTTGAGCACGATCATGGCGATGAGAGGAGGGAAAGAGAGAGCAAGGAAGTGAGGATCGGAGAACGACCAAGTGGGCGACGGGCGTTAGACCTGTAGAACAAGCAGAATAGTTTATCCTCTTCTCTCACTCATCCCTCTCTCTCTCCTCTCTCTCTCTCTCCGTCTTCCTCTCTTTCTGATACTAACTCTCTCTTCTTCCATCATAAGAACTATTGTTATATACCCAACGAGTGGATATATGGCATTGTAACAGCAGAGCATTCTGGGATTGATTTGATGGATGGATTCCAACACGCCGATAATGATGTCACAAATCTTCCTACCTGATAAAAGTCAAGATATTCATCCACTTTTCTTTGATTTTTCACTCTATGGAACACAGCAAAAAACTCTCTAAGATGCGTCTTCTTTCGGCAATAACAAAATCTGATTTCCTAGTCTGGATTAGCCCGGATTATCCTGGATTATCCGTTCCGTTGGAATTTCAAAAAATTCTCTTTCTTGTTTAGTCAACTCTAGCATTCTTATATGTTAGTCGTTCGTTATTTTCAGATTATCATCAAATTTCATTTCGTCCAAAATCTTTGCAAAATTATTTGATTTGGTTTGGTTTGGTTTGTTTTACGGCATATCAACTCAGTGGTCATTTAATGCCGATAAAGTTTTTGAATAAATCAATTCTTAATGATAATACAATTTTTTATAAATACATTTTTCTATTTACCCATAGTGCGAGGGTACTAACCACTCCGGGTCTCAGAGTGACCAGGAAAGCAATAGTGATGAAGGGGTCCTCCACATTCCCCAAAACCACAAACCACCAAAACTGGAACCTCCATCAATAGAGTTTAACGTCATTCCCAGACATGCAGACCCGCAGCCACCGCCTTCTAGCACCCATATGATAAAAAGGGGTTGGGGCTTGCCATAAGGGGAAAAACCATTTGAGAGAATTCCAATGCTTTCTATTTATTGGTTGTAGCACGGATTCTTTGTTTAGTGGTGAAGTATAAAAAACACGGGCAGGATGAGAGACAAGGTCAATTTCTTAAACGAAGTTTAAGTAAGTAAAATCGTCAGGGAAGCCTAGAGTGCTATCGGCCATACAGCGAGGGAGTCTATCCCTTTTCACGAGCGCTAGACCAAGGAGAACACTCTACCAACTGAGTAACAGGTTTGAATTCAAAGTTTTCTTTCTCCTAGACTAGTTACCTAGTTAAAAAAACAGTCTGTCCTACTATTTACCATGGTTGGAGAGAGTGTAGTTAGATGAATACCTTTCCCACAGTAGTCACGTCCAGGATTTGAACTCGATTAGATGAGTCCATATATGTACATATATGGGCACCTCACGTGGTGTAATGGTTAGCAAGCTAGATTCTCAGATCATTATTAGGGAGTTCGATTCTAATTGGGTGCCCCACACTTTTGACCTTGTGCTACATCTTAGCTAAGCTTCGTAAATAACTATATTTACATATATATATATATATATATATGTGTGTGTGTGTGTGTGTGTGTTAAGGGTATGGAATAATTGAATTATCATACTGTGGTATATCCACAGGTCTTGCTAGTTAATATGGAAGCTTACAATGCACTTAAGTACTAATATTGTGACAGAG
Source organism: Doryteuthis pealeii (assembly GCA_023376005.1). Lineage (NCBI taxonomy): Eukaryota > Metazoa > Mollusca > Cephalopoda > Myopsida > Loliginidae > Doryteuthis > Doryteuthis pealeii. The sequence continues at coordinate 44,855,494 of CM042159.1, read as the reverse complement.
AACCCGAAAAATATGTAAACATAAGGAAAATTATGCTTTGAATTGTTTGGTTTGGTTTGTTTTTGTTTTACGGCATATCAACTCAGTGAGTCATTTAATGCCGATAAAGCTTTGAAATAAATTCATTCTTAACTTATAACTCAATTTTTTTATAAACTCATGTTTTTCTATTTAACCCATAGATGGGACCCTAACAGGTACTACCACTCTGGGTCAGAGTGGATCAGGGAGCAATGGTGATGAAGAGAGTGCTCCACATTCCCAACCTCCAGAACTGGAACCTCACCATCAGATAGGTTTTAACGTTATTTCCAGGACATGAAGATCCACAGCCACCACTTCTAGCACTCAAATGATGAAAAGGTTAGGTCTTCCTATAAGAGCAATAGGTTGGGAATTTTTGAATTGTAAAAAGAAGAAACCACTTCTAGATTGTATGGAGATAAAAAAAAACATATGATTTAGAATTGTCATTTTTAGATTAAGAGTGTGTCAGTAGAATGTATTTATTAGAGCAGCAGCAGCAGCAGCAGCAGCATTAGCAGCAGCAGCAGCCATATATTGCTATCATGGGACGGTTGTGGTTGAAAATCATGGATGAACGGATCAGCAACCAAGGAACAACCAAGGATTCTACCTAACACTAAGGAACAAGGATTTTACCTTACACTAAGGAACACCGAGGAACAACCAAGGATTCTGCCTAACAATAAGGAACAACCAAGGATTCTTCACTAAGGAACACAAGGGATCTCCACTGTAAAGTACTCTCACCTGCAGCCTAAAAATGGCTATAGATGCTAGGGCTTGATGTAACCAGCTGATTGATTAGAGGAGGACCTCTCCAACATAACTGTTAAGTAAGAATAAATGGACCTTGACATCATTAGGCACCCCAGCCCAAAAAAGGAACTGAATTTTGCTTTTCATCGGTTGTTAGTTGTCATGATATCCTGAGATTTCTCAGAATATCATTTAATAATAGCAAGGGGGGTCTATTTGTTAGAAAAAAGAAAAGGAAAAAAGTATAAAATTTTAAATAATAAAAACAAAGTTAAGAGTTGCTGCCCTTGGCAGAAAAAAGGGGGTTAATTCCCTTAGGTTTGTTTTGGATTTAAAAAAAGACGCGTGAAAAAGGAGGAACGACAGACGATAGAAAAAAGACGGTTTTTTTTAGTTTAGAGACGGCAGTTGTTTAGGGACAGGAGATTTCAGAGAAACGGACGGACGAACGATAGAGAAAACAAACGGTTGAAACCGGAGAAAGAGATTTGTTGATAAAAAACTGAATTAATAAGGAAAGTAAAGAAAACGAAAAAGTGATTGAGTTTGGGAAAAAGGAAGTTTGTAGAGATCAGAGATATTTTGAAAAAAAAAACTGAATTAATTTGAAAAAAGAAAGAAAACGAAGAGTAATTGTCTTGAAAACCGGTTTAAAGGAAAAGGAAAGAGAAATGAAAATAAGGAGAGAAAGATTATAACAAAAGAGGAATTATGTGTTAACAAAAAGAAGGTATTTTTTTCTGTTCATGAACTTTTGTGTTTGCACCCGTCAGTTTTTTAAAAAAAAGAAAGTAAATAATGGTTGTTTTTTATAAAATAAAATAATTATTAATCACTCACAAATTGTCTTAATGACTAATATTTTTTAAAATATTTTGTTGAAAGAAAAACCTGTATTTTTCCCCTGAGGTATTTCTTTTTCTTGGAGAGTCAATTGCCTGGTCACTCAGATCCACGCGACTAGCGAGTGTCTTGAAAATATTGACAGACACTTCGTGACATTAGTAAACAAAACAGCCGACCGATAAAACCCAGTAACATTTTTATACTAAAATAGTTTTTGATTTTAATAAAAAAAAATCATTTCATGTTACATATGTGAAAAAAATTAATTTTGCACTAAAGATAAACTAATATTGTTATTTAAAAAAAATAAAACTTAAAACGAAAGACATGTATATTCATTTTCCATGTGTCTCTACGGATAGTTAATATAAAAAGTATTTATTTAAAAAAAGATTCTGCTAGGGTTAGGGTTAATGTTAGCTGTTATTATTATAACCTTATAATATAGTTATTATAGCTTTAATCATTCCCGTGTTAAACGGGTCTAACGTTAAAAGTTTTATAATTAAAAAAGAATTGCTATTGAATTAATAACAACAACATGAAATAAGTAAAAAAAACGTGTCTTTAATATAAAAACGTGTTTTTTTGTTTATAGTTTTATAATAAAAAAATGCGTCTAAAAATCGTCGGTTAACAAACAACCGGATTTTGACGGTGAAAAAAACATGTCCTTTTGAATCTAGGTCGCAAATGGGGTGCTTAATGATGTCTTGGTCCGAATAAATAAATAGATAGATAAATAAAAACAGATCCCTTTGTGTATAATTTTTTCTTACAGTAACTTCAGGTTGTCCGTTGACATTATGAAGTATGTAAGTTGTCTAAAGGAACCAATGAAATCCAACATAAAGGTCAAGAGAGAAAGGACAATATGGACAGGAAATGTTCTTAGAGATTTCGTCACCATTTGCAGAGAATCTCAAGAGTTACTTCCCCTTATCTCCAGTTGGCAAGGAATGAATTATGTGCGGAAGACTAAGCAAATAATCACCGTGCATTTCGTCGTGAAGACATTTGAATAGATTCCTGATTTCTCATCACGAAAACACAATCTATTCAAGTGAAGAGGCTGAATAGGTATACAGATTTCCTGCAGTATTTTTTCCCTTCTGCTTCAAATAGATGTTCTATTTAAGTTGGTGGCATGGCATAATTAGGGATGACAAAGATAATAATAATAATAATAGAGAAGAAGAAGAGTAAGAAGAAGATAAGAAGCATATAGAATAAGAATAAGAAGAAGAAGAAGAAGAAGAAGAAGAAGAAGAATAAGGATAAGATTAAAAATGTTAATAAGATGAGAATAATAATAATAGAGAAGAATAAGAATAAGAGAATGGAGATAATAATAATAATAATAATAATAATAATAATAATAATTAATAATGCTTCAAATATATCGTTCTATTCAAATTGGTGTGTATGATAATTGGGATGACAAAGAATAAGATAAGATAAAAATAAGAATAGAATAAGAATGAGAATAGAAATGAAATGAGAATGATAATCATAAGAAAAAAATAATAAGAATAGAATGAGAATAAGAATAAGATGAAAATAATAAGAATAAGAATAAGGATAATTGGAATAAGAATAGAATGGGAATACTACAACTACTACTACTACTACTACTACTACTACTACTACTACTACTAATAATAATAATAATAATAATAAAAGAAGAAGCAAGAAAGAAGAAAAAAAACAAAACAAAGCAAAACAATGGTATGTTGACATATTAGAGACAAGAAATAATAGTTTACATGGAAGCAAAAAGAACGGCTTTTTAAAAATGTGTCATGAAAAACAAAAGACAAATTGAAATAGCAAATTGGATTTCTCAGTATATATGTAAGTGGACAGCTATGAAATAAATAGTAGGGCTGACTGGTTACTTTGGGTAGGTAACCAGTCTAGGAGAAGGAAAACTCTGATTTTAAGCCTGTTAAACTCCGTTTGAAAAATTAGTTTTGTGTCACATCCTGCTCATGCGGAGAAATTGGTTAATGTTGGAATATTTTGGACTATAAAAGATGTGCTGGAGGTAACAACTTGAATTTATAAACTCTTCGTGGGGGCGTAGATTCAATCGGCCAATCAACATGCTCGAATACGTGGTTGGTTAACTATTTAAAGGCCTTCATGGAAAGGTGTTCAGTTTCTCGTGCTTAACGCGTACGAACGGGATAAACAACACAAGGATTCTGCTTAACACTAAGGAACAAAAGGATCATAGGATTTAAGATACACGGACCAACGGAAAAGCATTACAGGATACTACACAACATGGATCAAACTTAATGCCACAAGGATCCATTGTAAAGTGCTCCCACCTGCAGCCTAAAAATAGCCACAAGAATCTTAAAATCCATTTATAATCAACAAAATACTATTCTCGACTCGCGCTGCAAATTATTTTTCTTTAAAGATCTATCTATATATGTTATTTCTTTTTCTCAAAATTTTCTCAAATTTGTTCAAATCAAACAACGGATTTTTTCTGTATATGTGTAAGTTAACTGCAGTTATAATTCTAGAATGTTTTATTCCTTTATGAAGAGGATGATATAATATTAACCTCACTAGCACAAGAAACACCTCCGGGCGGTGTAAGAATTATCTTTAAAAAGACTAGCAAATATATGCACCCTCCGGGTGCAAGTATTAATGTCATAAAATATTATATTAAATTAGAAAGTCTAAAGAAACTGAATAAGAATACAGATAAAATTATTTGAAGCAGAGAGGGGTATTATCGAAAAATATAACAGCTGTAGCTTCCTCTTCCATCACCTCCGTCTTTCCTTGCTAAACTTTTCTAATTTAACTATTAGTTAAATAGGAAGTAAAGAATAAAATTACAGTTATTTTCTTTTTGTTAATTTAATTCTTTAAGAATTATCTCCAAGATTTTTACTCATATTCATTAAGATAAAATCAAATAATTAGAAATCAAAATACCAAGCACCATATTTATTAAAATCAAATTTTAAATATCAATATGCAAATTAGCCTTGCGTTCACACAGTAACCACTTTTGTTGTACATATAAATACAATTGCATGTTATTATAGTACGTAGATATGACCAGCAGTATTAATAATGAAAACAATTTTATTAATAATTGAGGCTTAAATAAAAAGATTCATGGAGAAGTGATATATAAAACTAATGAATAGTGATTTGAGTAGCGATATAGTTTCGGTTACAGACAAACAAACAGATAATCTCCATTATAATAAGATATTGCCTGAAATCAATTTTAGTCATTTTCTACCATATCAAATCATAGTAACATCATCAAATTTATTAAAGGAGTAAAAAAAAAAGAATAAAATAAAACAATTTGAAATAGAAAATTAGTTCTGATAACTTTGAATATATGTTAAAATAAAACAAACTATATATAAATATGTAATACTGGGCATCTATTTATTAAAACATGTTTAAAAAACAACAAGGACTGTCTAAAGTCGTATGCTCAAATTTTGAGTGTATTTATTCTTTGTTATGATTATTTTGGGTAATGTGACGTAAACAGTGACATAGTTTCAGTTACAGACAAATAGAGACCTAATCTGCATTATTAATAGATATTGCTATACTTAACAAATATTGATCACTTGAGTTCTGAACGAGTGGTATTTACTATATAAAAAATTGCAACTATACAATAGTACTGACACGGCTAAAGCTAGGACAAAATCCTGTTTTATTTTATTAAAAATATCAGATGTTTATATGGTCGTTAAGCTATCACTAGCAGTGTTTATAAACATTTAAAATAATGACCATTTTGCACCCGCATATTGTTGCGAATTGGTATTTTGTCAGTGGGTATATTTTGACTAAGTCGTACTTTAGAGGATTGGATTTTTTATTTTTCAATTAATCTTTGTTTCAAAATGAAATTTGATTCTGGAGGATTTCAGTTGTTCGTCTGAGAGCTCAACTAAAAAAATAAGAGATTCAAGATAAAGAAAGGAAAGAAAGAAATGGTCATTTAAAATAGAAAAAAGAAAAGCCTAAAAGAAAAGAATGAAAATAGTATAGGAGTCTGGTGAAGATGAAAAGGATAGAGAGATAAATAGAGATAGATAGATAGAGAAGAAGAAAGAAGAAGAAAGAAGAAAAGAAAGAAAAGAAGCTGATAGGGAAGAATGAAGAATAGAAAGATAAAAATAATAATAATAATAATAATAATAATATAATAATAATAATAATAATAATGAATATAATAATATAATAAGTATATGTGTCTATTAAATGAATAATAATAATATATGTGTATGACGCAGGGAGAAGGATAGATGGAACTAATAAAGAAGAAGAAGAAGAAGAGAAGAAGAAGAAAGAAGAAGAAGAAGAAGAAGAAGAAGAAGAAGAAGAAGAAGAAAAAAGGATTCTGGCGGAGGATGAGAAAATAGATAGACAGATAGAATAATAATAATAATAATAATAATAATAATAATAATAATAAGTATATGTGTGCTATTTGAAGTGAATAATGAATAAGTATATGTGTATGACGCAGGGGAGAAGGATAGATGGAACTAATAAAGAAGAAGAAGAAGAAGAAGAAGAAGAAGAAGAAGAAGAAGAAGAAGAAGAAGAAGAAGAAGAAGAAGAAGAAGAAGTAAAGGATTCTGACGGAGGATGAGAAGGATAGATAGATAGATAGATAGAATAAGTAATCTTTGATCGAAAACGAGATTTGATTCAAGACAATTTCAGTTATTCGGCCAAGAGTGTCAACTAATATTTCAATTCACATCTAAACAATCTCTTTTCCCCGAATTGTAGATCTACAAAATCTTTATCCAATAACTGTGATTAATTTCGGAGGTGCAATTCTCTTCAAATTCTTCGTTATTGATATCCGACAATAAAAGGATGTTGAAGAACTCTTGATATTATTGTAGTCGTAAAAAATTATTGAAAATCAATAAATAAGATGAAAAGAAAGAGAAATGAAGAAAGGATCATGAAAAGGACGGATTGAATGGATAACACGAAGGGTAAAGGACAGGGGGTGAATATATAAATGATTAAGGAAGGAAGAATGGAAGAAAAGAATAACAATGTGAAGAAGAAGAAGAAGAAGAAGAAGAAGAAGAAGAAGAAGAAGAAGAAGAAGAAGAAGAAGAGAAGAAGAAGAGACATGTCTAGCGGAGGAAGAAGGAGAAGAATAGATTGTAGATAGATAGATAGTATGAAGAGAGAAGAAGAAGAAAGAAGAAGAAGAAGAAGAAGAAGAACAACAACAACAACAACAACAACAACAACAGTACATGGGTCTAGCAGAGTAAGAAAAGTATATATAGATACATAGAAGAGAAGAAGGAAGAAGAAGAAGAGAAGAAGAAGAAGAAGGAAGAAGAAGAAGAAGAAGAACATGTCTAGCGGAGGAAGAAGGAGAAATAGATAGATAGATAGATAGATAGGTAGTAGAAGTAGTAGTAGTAGAAAGAAGAAGAAGAAGAAGAAGAAGAAGAAGAAGAAGAAGAACAAGACAGAACAAGACAAGAACAAGAACATGTACAGGTCTGGCGGAGTAAGAAAGGATATATAGATACATAGAAGAAGAGAAGAAGAAGAAGAAGAAGAAGAAGAAGAAGAAGAAGAAGAAGAAACGAAGAGTAAAGAGAAGTGGAGAAGGAGGTAAATAAATAAAATTAGAGAGTAACAGAGAAAGTGACGAGATTAAGTAAAAAGTAGAAAGTAAATGAAAAAGAAAAAAAAAGGAGAAAAAATTGGGGTGGGAGAAAAAGATGATGATGATGAGGAGGAGGATGAGGATGATGATGATGTTTATGATGATTGCTTTCAAGTAATCCCACTGGCATTTATAAAACACATTTAACTGATTGAATAAGTTATTGCCGTCTTTTGACTTGTGCCATTTTTTTCAATATCGTTCTTTTGTTCATGACTGTTAAAATTGCCTTCACACTTAACGACAAAAGATGCCTCGATTTTTAGAATAATCTAAAAAGAAAACCAGTTACTTTATTTTTGATATTTACACTTTCTCTTAAAACAAAAAAACAAAAAACAAACAAGAAACAAAATAAAACAAAACAAAACCAGAAAACGTTCGATCATGCCAACTAATATTGAAGAATGTTAGGATATAATTAAACCTCCCTTCTCCGCTCAAATAAGAGAAGTTATATTATAAATTAATGAGTCAAAAAAAAAAAGAAAAAAAGAAAAAAGAAGAAAAATGTAAAGCTTTTCTTGTAATAAAAAAAATTTAAAAAAATGAATAAAAGAAGAAAATAATGACTTCGTATAAATTGAAATAAAGAGAATAATATAACCATTCAATCTGTTCACATTTGGTTTTGAAAGTTTCGAAAAAAAAAAAATAGAGGGTTTTATATAGAGACGAAGTTCTTTGAAAAAGTATTTGCCGGCTGTGATATTTATTTAAATAAACAAAAGAATTATACGAATGTTACTCAGTGTCCAATGGGCTGGGTGGCTGGGTGTAATGACTCGTGGGCTGGTGTTTATGACTCGTGGGCTGTCTGCTAAAAATCTAGAATGAACAGCAATGGGTCTTTGAGAAGTTTGCAGTGGGCGTTAATTTTATTGCTCTTGTAGACAATGGTAAATACGGAACTTATTTATTTGATAATCCAGCCTTGCTGACCATTGTTAGTAATTCGAAACTTGCGCTGTGTTTCATGCTTAGTAAATATATATAAAAATGTTTCAGGTGCTTTGCAACTTTTATCAGGGGAGGGAATGTGCTGGACTGCCACAACGTAGAAAACGAGTTCAATCTCAGACGTGCTATTGCGTTCACTTAAGGGCAAATACCCTTGGAAAGGTATGAACCCTCTCCTCTCGCTAGCTACGGTTCTTGTACAATGATGGTTTGGCATTGAATAACCCACTATGACGGAGAACGGGAAAAGAAAAAGAGCAAGACATTTGTCTTTCCTGCCGGGATCAAACTCGCGTCCTCCCCACATGCAAAAACAAATGCGATTTAGGCACTGGACGGACGCGAGGTTCGACTGATGTGCCCGGATGTTTTGGTTAATATGCCCATAAATAACCGAAGCGAGTGGAGCGTGGGGTGACAAGCAGAGAAGCATTCGGCTTACGTGAGACGGCAGTCAGAAAAGAAACAAAACTAAATGGGAGTTGCGATTTTTAGCTGCTAAAGATTATTTTGACGACGACGACGACGACAGATTTTCAGCTGCTGGTCGAAGACGAAGACGAAGACTGTGTTGACCAAAAGAAAGTTTGGCCTGCGAGAAGACGGTGAACTCGCTTCTTTTTGCCCCCCCCCCCTCAGCAGGAACCTGTTGACTCAGATATCTATTTTCCCCCTCTATTTTCTCCCATTCTATACCCACGAAGGTTGTATGCCATTAAACATAGAAACTAAACCAAACTCTTCTCGCGTGCCATTAATTGCAAGTTTGTTCCTCTTATAACTTTTGTTGATTGTTGTAGACGAGAAATATTTTCTTCTTTCATTCATTCATTTCCTTTTTTTCTTTCTTCTTCGTCTAATTCTATTCATAATATCTGGCGACATAAAACGTTATTTTAATTTCTCCTTCAAAACAATCACCTTGCTGTAGCGCTTTTGAAAAGGGAATAGTCTCCTTCGTTGGCTGACTGATACTGACATTAGACCACCCCGACGACTTTATTTATTTTACTCTATTTTTTTTATTCTCTTTCATTATTTCTCATTCCACTTCTCTATTTTTCCTTCCTTTTCTTCTTCCTTTCATTTTATCTTTTTTGTTTAATTCTATGCGCTGTTCCTGTTTATTTTCACCAATTTTCATTCATATTTTCAATCTTTTTCATTTTTCTCCTTCTTATTTGCTCTCGTTTTTTTCATTTGCTTTCATTCTTTCAACTTTCATTTTTGTCATTTCTACCTCTTTTTCTTTTTTTTTTTCATATTTTTCCTTCCTGTTTTTCAAATTCCTTACTCCAAGAACGAAACGCGTCCGTATATGTCTAGCCTGCGCGAGGGGGAGTGTAACGATGACTACAGAGACTAAACTCGCAACCTCCTGATCGTGAGTCGTGGCTCTAAATCAGACTACTCACCCTCGTTGGCGTGAATGCAAATTTCACACAGGTCGGACAGGGTTAAGCGTAATTGTCCCGAATGTAAGATCTTGAAGAGTGCAGTTACTTATTATTTAAGGTCTACCTTTCCACACTGCGGAGCAGTTGTGTTTGTTCTTCTTAACGAGAACAGAGAAACGAGTGAAATTTGGCCGATTAATCGAAGAGTGCTGTAATATTGTTGCAGGCGGAAAAAACTTTGTCAGTGGACTTTTGCAGTTGGGAAAGTGATTACCGTGGTTGCTTTCGGTCCTCACTTCAGACAAACAATTTCAGATTGATTGATTGATTTTAACGGTATTTCAACCTGTTTGGGGTTATTTTATGTCTAAAGGTTTGGGAATCATCTTCTTTATACGTTTATATTTATATTTCTGTGTAGTTTTTTAATATCTTTTTACACTGTTATATGCTATCAATTATTGCTAACACGCCATAGAATATAGACATGAAACAAATCAATACCATAAAACATAATCCCCAATAACACATTTTTAAAACCAATAACTAAAAAGTATAAATATAAACTCACGATATGTATAACTTCCTAACCGTTAGGTATGACATAACCCCAGACGGGTTGATATGACGTTAAAATCAATAAACAACAAAAACAACAAATAGTTAGCACATATTTTTACGATTTTAAGTATTTCTATCTAATACAAATAATTTGAGAATAGTTTTATGGTGTGATCCTATGCTAATCAAGGTACTGGATGAGATGACTTAATTCCGTGACTACCGCTAGTTGCTCTATGGATGCTTACTACGCTCACGTTGTTTTCCTTTGATCCATAGAACTGGGATCGGCGCAACTTGGTCGGAACGGGAGATTAGTAAGAATCAGTTGCCGTAGTTGTTGGCAACCCTAAGAACAAAACAAAACTGTTAATAATAACAACGGTTATACCATTATTATCTATAACGGAAAGGGATATGTTTTGCACATTAGATCAGAGTTGAAAAGACACGATTAACATTAAGTAATTTAGCAAAGGTGGACTGGACTGTGTCACTTCTTTTATTGAACTTTTTCTTGGTGGCAAGGTCTATTTATTCTAGTAGCAAAGATTTCTTGTTGCAGCATTTTTAAGTCTCGTGTTTCTTCCGAAAACTCACCACTGGCTCTCCAGTCTGACTGAATCTTTAATTGTTCATCCCATTTTTATATAAGAATATTTTTGCAGTTTAGCAATAGTCAAGAGTATCAACTGGTGCTAAATTCCGGTCCCAGAAATCAGGTCCAACGCTGGGATTTTCGACAGTTTTAATAAACATATCAATTTAGTGGCTGCAGTGACCTTTGATAGAACCTGTAAACACAGACAGCAGAATCAAACTTTATAAAATATTTTGATTCCAATTTTTCCTATAAAAAAACCCAAACATTTCCGCTAAATAACCAAAAATATTTAACACTTTACCTCTTTCGTTGAAAAATATCAAACACCAACAAAAAGAACCTCGCGTATCACAATGATTTCAAGTATTCCTATCTAATAGAAATAATTTGCATACAATTTTATGGTTTCAAGTACTCCTATCCAATGCAAATAATTTGCACACACTTTTACGGTTTCAAATATTCCTATCTAATACAAATAATTTGCACACACTTTTACGGTTTCAAATATTCCTATCTAATACAAATAATTTGCACACACTTTTACGGTTTCAATATTTCCTATCTAATACAAATAATTTGCACACACTTTTACGGTTTCAAATATTCCTATCTAATACAAATAATTTGCACACACTTTTACGTTTTCAAATATTCCTATCTAATACAAATAATTTGCACACACTTTTACGGTTTCAAATATTCCTATCTAATACAAATAATTTGCACACACTTTTACGGTTTCAAATATTCCTATCTAATACAAATAATTTTGCACACACTTTTACGGTTTCAAATATTCCTATCTAATACAAATAATTTGCACACACTTTTACGTTTCAATATTCCTATCTAATACAAATAATTTGCACACACTTTTACGGTTTCAAATATTCCTATCTAATACAAATAATTTGCACACACTTTTACGGTTTCAAATATTCCTATCTAATACAAATAATTTGCACACACTTTTACGGTTTCAAATATTCCTATTCTAATACAAATAATGCACACACTTTTACGTTTCAAATATTCTATCTAATACAAATAATTTGCACACACTTTTACGGTTTTAAATATTCCTATCTATACAAATAATTTGCACACACTTTTACCGTTTCAAAATAATTCCTATCTATACAAATAATTTGCACACACTTTTACGTTTCAAATATTCCTATCTAATACAAATAATTTGCACACACTTTTACGGTTTCAAAATATTCCTATCTAATATAAATAATTTGCACACACTTTTACCGTTTCAAATTTCCTATCTAATACAAATAATTTGCACACACTTTTACCGTTTCAAATATTCCTATCTAATACAAATAATTTGCACACACTTTTACCGTTTCAAATATTCCTATCTTATACAAATAATTTATACACTATTATGTGGTTTCAATTTATCATTTCTATTTAATAATGGATATTTATTTTGCACAAATGATTTAAAGTAACTGATAATAATAATAATAGCCTCAATTAAATAATCTTAATACGCATAATTTACAATTATCCTATCCAAAGAAAGTGATCAGGCTGAGTGGCAAGGGAAGGAATTTTGACAACTCTGGGGAATCGGTTAGAGGTTCTTCTGAAAACTTTCTAAGTGACATTCCGAAAGTTGGGGAAGAATTCTTCGAGTGGTTTCCAAAACCCGTCGCGATGTGCCGTCGTCGGACGTGCTACGTCACATCGTTTTTAATCGCACCCTTCATGCTGCATTCTAAATTGCAGTGTAAAAAAAAAAAATAAAAAAAATGAAAGATAAAAAAGAAAAAAGAAAGACTTTGGTCGGCACTGAGCTGTCAGTGCATTCCACGTGGTGGTTCCTTCGCGTGTTGGCGTCACGTGACTCGTTTCCGTACATCACAGCTGCAACGTGAACAGAATTTTTTTTTCATTCTATTGTTTTATCTCTATTCCCCGACTATATGTTTTCTCTCTCTTTTGTTTTATTGTTTTCTTTATATACGTTCGTCTCACTTTATTAGATGCTTTTTTTTTTTTTCGTTTTTTTTTTCGTTTTTTTTTTTTCGTTTTCGTTTTTTCTTCTTTACTCTCCGGTCACTTACTTTGTTTATTGATTTTAAACGTTTTTTTCTTCCTAGTTTTTCTCTCGTTTGTTAAAAAAAACTTTCTTTTCCGGTATCTTTCCTTCTTTCTTTCTTTCTTTCTTTCATTCTTTCTTTTTCGAGTAATTCTTTTACTTTTTCCCCATACTTATTCATTCGTTTTTAGTATTTTCTCGTGCTTTCTTTCTTTCTTTCTTTCTTTCTTTCTTTCTTTCTAGAAATAAACTTTGTTTTTTTTTCTCTCGTTCCTCGCCCATTCGCTCATTTTAGAATATCCTTCGCATGCTTTCTTTCTTTTTCTTTTTCCTTTTTTCTTTCTTTGCGTGATTTGTTTCTTCAGATAGATTTTTTCACGCTTATTTAATAGTTTTCTTTCTTTCTTTCTTTCTTTTTTTCTTTCTTTTTTCTTTCTTCAAATAAATTTTGTTTTTCTCTCGTCCTACGTTCATTCACCAATTTTAAAATCTTCGCTCTCTCTCTCTTTCTTTCTTTCTTTTTTTTTTAAAATGAATTATTCTTGACCATTCATTTTTATTTTCCCGCCCTAGTTATTCTCTCGTTCCGCGCTCATTCAGTGCTTTTTGAAAATATTCTTATCATGTGTGTTCTTTCTTTCTTTCTTTCTTTCTTTCTTTCTTTCTTTCAGATACATTTTTTCTTTCTTTTCATGTTTATTCACTCGATTTATTCTTCTTCCAATGACTTCTTTCTTTCTTCAAATAAATTTGGTTTATCCATTTTTTATTTGTCCTTCAATTTTTTCTCTCGTTTCGCGTTCTAACATTGCTTTTTCTCTTCAATCTTTCTCGAATACATCTTCTTCTTGTTTAACTAGCACTAGGCCTGGTATTTAGCCATTATTATTATTATTATTATTATTATTATTATTATTATTATTATTATTATTATATTATATCAATACTCTTGTTCCTTAATCTTTTTCCGATCATCTTAGTTAAAAATGAGACCGTCCAAATGGTCCAAGATGAAATGAAAAATGTAAAACCTGATAATCTGGTGCTACTTATCCGCCTAATTCCTATTTCTTATGAGTGTCGTCACCTCAGCTAAATGATGCACCATTCTGTTTTTATTATAAAGAAAGGGAAGGAAAAGGGTATGTGATAAAGGAAAAAATATAAGAAAGAAAAAAGAGTAGAGGAAAGACAGAGAGGGGGTGAGCGCACGGAAGCCATAACGCTAATCTGTTTCAATTGAACATAATAAAAATTTGAAAAGCAGTGCCACATCGGGATATTGATCTTGCTATGAAAAAATCAGAAATAATCAATAACTTAAAATTAGTTGACTCTAAGATTTTTGATAGCATTTTTGGATTACTTGGGAAAAATGCTTTTATAGAAGTAAGAAAGCTCTTGAAGTCATTTTACAGACAAAAATAGGTTTAAAGACGTCGCCATTTTCCGCCAATTTTTGGAATTGGAAGCTCAAACTTTTAGGGATGGTTAACGTCAATATAGTCCACATCTGGAAAAAAAAAAATTGAAGGCGGGTGGTGACAATTTTAACTTTTTTCTGGATGATTTGACTTGGTATCCTGGATATGACGTTAAACTGAATCTAGTAGTGAATTTTGCAATTCTGGAAATCTGCGAAATGTGGAGTACACCTTTATCGGCATTATCACTCCACGGTCCACTCTGACCCGATGTTTTTAGTATATGTTATGGGCCTTCTATGAAATAAAATAGATAAAAACTGAGTATTTAAAATGTTAAATGTTTAAAAAATTTAAAAAAAAAAGAAATTGAATACCTAACAAAGAAATTGATAAAACATGTATACAGCATAAAATAACCCCAAAAGGGTTGTCATGCGCCGTAAAATCACAACAAACCAACCCACAAACAAATGGTTGGAGACGCGTATTGTAATGTTCTTTAATTCTTTTATGCACACACACACACACACACTCACAACACACATACACACACACATATATTATATTTATATATATATATATATATATATATATATCATGATGATGATGATGATGATGTATATATATATATATATATCATCATCATCATCATGTCGCGCTGTCAGCGCGGAATATCCATGACAATCTCACTCCATCCGTCCCTATCGCTCATCATTTTCGGAGGTCCTCTATACAGCATCCTGTATCCGCAAGAGCTGATCAATGTACGTCTTTGCTGGTCGGCCCACACTGGCGTGTCCATGTGCTGGCTTCCACAGGAGGACGTCGCTTATGAGTTCATCCTTGCTTCTCCAGCAGTGTCCCGCGTGTCTTGGCCGTCTCACTCGGATGGTTTGGGTGATATGTGGCAGGTGACCGTACAGCTGTTTTCTCTCGTGGGGTGTTGTTTTCCACGTCTTTTTCAGGATCACCTGCAGTATTCTTGTGCAGCTCCCATCTAGTTTTATTCTCTAGTCGCTTAGTTAGGGTCCAGGTGCTGCAGCCATATATATATATAATAATATATAATATATACTATATATATAAGTATATATAAACCAAAGATCAATGTGAGGAAATGCTTCCTTACGACGTAGTAAGTTTTTTAAATTTTCGTAATTATTTGTCAGAGTCACAGAGCAAAGCATTATTATGCAGGAAAAATCTAAATCTAGTTATTTTTTTCCATAATAATATATATATATATATAATATTTATTAAGATGGAAATGAGTAACTAACCTCGAAGTTTTCATCGATAGACTTCTTCAGGGTTACTTTTAAATTAATTTCGGAGTTTACGATTAATTTCTTTGGTGTTATATAAAATGGCCCGGTTGGATGGGACATTACAATTTAGTAGAGGAACCGGCTGAAGAATCTATCGCTGAAACTCTGGAGTAGGTTACTGCATTTCATTCTTCAAAAATAAATTTATGCTGGCTACATTTCTGGTATTGAGGCAGCTTTTGTATTTGTTTTTTTTTCTCAACCTTCAACCTTCTGGATATTGTGCAGGTTCCAAACGATGGCGTGTCTTATACCCACCGGTAGTTAAGTAGCTTATAACATATATACAAATATATTATATATATATATATATATATAGTAATATTATATAGTATATATATTTTGTTTGGGAATCAAACAAGGCCATTAATCGCATGGGGTATCGTGGGGGTTATAGGAAGCATTTTTTTCCCAACCTTGCACCTTTTTCCCGGCGAAAATAGTATGTTCACAGAGCAGTTTGGTCTGAAGAAGCTGCGTGAACAAGGCCTTACAATTTGTCTCTCTGTTTACGAAAATATTAATTACATTGAGGCTCTCATGACGGAACCTGAAGCTCTACATAGTAACAAAGCTGACGGTAGGAGATTAGGAGGACCCGACGTCTAGAATAGAATCACCGATTTGTACAAAGAAGACTTGGTACTGCTGCGTGCGCGAGCCGACTTCCAGGCACCAGTAAATGTATATATATATATATATATATAGTAGTTATATATATAGGATTGTGTCGTTAATTTTGTAATTGTTTACTTAAAAACGTTAAGAAGAATTCGGATTGGCACATAAAAATATGAAGAAGAATGACGTAGAAGAAACTAAATTCATGTTGTTTTTCTCTCAATCAAGATCAGGAGAAAGAAAAAGGACCACAAAGAAAAGCAAGGTGAAATATGGATTTTCTTACAAGGGAGTTTATCTCTGGCATCTCTATCAAGTAAGACGTTGTGAGTTCATTACGTACATGTTAACTGACGGGATCAGTCATGTGTGCCATAATAAGCTTATTTAGACAAGGATATGTGCACTAACTTAATATAAACGTTATTAGGTAAGCCAGGATTTTCGCCTTGTTGACGAACGAAGAGAATGTGATATAGATTTATCATGGCTTCTCACTAGTTCACTACTGTAGTTAGTTGCTATGTGGGTTTAGTGTGGATTCGAAACGAAACTCCAGAGAACCAACGTGAAGGCTGAATCCATAATCAGTGGCTTTTTTATAATAGCGACAATTTTTAAGGAGTCGGAGTACATAACAGGTTACCCCAGCGCGATGTCGTTCAGTTGTGGTGCGCACAATCTGTATGCTCTTCTTCCGCATCAATCCCTCTCGTCGTCCCGCCGTTTACACACACACACAACAGCACCCAGCACATATATATAATATGACGTATAGATATATATTATTAATATAAATATATTTAGATGTTGTTCTGGTTCCAAGCATGTACGCGGAGGAAATATCAATCTATTTTTATAAAAAAAAGAAGGTCCGCAAAATGTATTTTGTTCTCTAGAAAAATTTTTTAAATTCTTTTTTGGGTTTAACAATTATGCAAACACGGTGTTTCGAGAATGCTTTGGTAGTCTTTCCTTTCAGGCTTTGGGTTGATAATAGGTGAAAAAGGAGTGGAAGTTTTACCTGCATATGTGGTGATAATATATGATACAGTACACATGAAGTATTTCCACTTGCTCTTCCTGTTTTTGTGGGAGTGGAGAGGATTTCATTGTTTAACATTAGTGCCTTTTAAACAGGTGTTTTCTTTTGTTTTTTGGTGGTCTGCTAATAAATTCCATGTAAGCTGAATTTTATAACTTTATTAATTATAGATATAGTATATTAGTAGTATATATATATATATAATACTATATATATATCATACTATATATATGTACATGGCGTGTGGGTGAATTTGAATATATATTGGAAAAAACATGATGTTTACTGCAAAGATGGGATGATCATGGAGGAGAAGGTGCACCGTTTCGGGCCTTCCTCTCATCTACGGTGGTCGATACTGACTATTCCGAGGGGACCTTCACAAACAGTGAGGGGTGCCGATGTGGCAGTTGTAAAACCGTTTGAGGAGGAAGGCCCCCGAAACGTTGCAGCAGTTCTCTCCTGATGATCCAGTGAATGTTGTAACCTGGACATGTTTTGTGTGTTTTTCAATTAATATCAAATTCAACAGGTTGTCGGATTAAGGATACTTTCTTTTAAAATTATGATATATACTTATATTATATATATATAGGTATATATATATAGTATACTATAGTATAAAATAGATTGGATTCGGATGTAAGGCAATTACAAGTGCGATAAAGAAATTAAAGACAAAAAGGATTGTTTTAGTATGTCTAGATTCGATTTTCAAAGGCTAGCGATGTCATCCTCGAAAGGTTTATTGTTCAGAAATAACGGTGGCTCATGGTTTTTGTTTTTTATTGTGGTGGTGGTATAATGTTCTCTTCGTTATGTGTCCTTTTCCTCTGCGCTTTTTTTCGCTCTCTTTCTTCTTGCTCCTCCTTTGATGTTGAATGAAATGGGCGAAATAACTGTTTAAATTTTGTCTTAGTTTCTCTGTCTTTTTTTTTTTCTTTTTTTTAAATACACAAAGTTTTGTTGCGAAATAAGGGCTGTATATTTTCGCGGTGTAAAGAGGTGTTGCAATAGTGTTGCGACCGTGTGGTGTGGGAGATGTCAAAAGATTTTAAAAAAGAACAAAAATGAACAAATAAATAGAAAAGCGTTAATAGATGAAAATTTACATACTTCTAGCGGTTGTTGGTTTCGCGTTTCGCCTTTCCTTTCTTATTCTTTCTCCCATCTTTTTCTTTTTTTTTTTGGTGTTTATTTTGTGTCTCTTGCCTTCTTTTCTTTTTTATTTGATTGTTTTTCGTTTTTTATCCCATTTGGTTCTCTAATTGTTTAAAAGTTCATTTTTTAGGTAGAGTAAATAAAGTGAAAATAAAAGATTATGCTTAAATTATGTAATTGCAGTAGTTGATTGAGGAAGGAAAAGATAAATAATTCTTTTTTTTATTTTGTTTTTAAGAAAATAGTCTTTTGGTGAGTACTTTTTTCTCTTTATCTTTTAAACGGTTTAAAGGTAGTAGATTACAATTTAGATTATATTAATTTATATCATTAAAAAAATATCATTATAAAAGAATTACATATTAGGGATTGATGCAAAATTTCAAAACATTAAAACAAACCATTCTTCCTTTTAGAAAATTTTCAAGAAGATTGAAAATTATTATATAAATCAAATGATTTGAATTACAAAAGGCATAGTGTTTTGCTTTCAATTTATATATTTTATTTAGCTATTTTTTA
>CM042159.1:44827880-44836358 GCA_023376005.1 Doryteuthis pealeii | reverse complement strand
TTTTTTTTTTTTTTATTTTTTTTTTTTTTTTTTTTTTCTTGAGAGAGATTGAAGCACGAGAGGAGTATTAATCGAAAAATATAACAGCGTAGCTTCCTCTTCCATCACCTCCGTCTTTCCTTTGCTAAACTTTTCCTAATTTAACTATTTAGTTAAATCAGGAAGTAAACAATAAAATTACAGTTATTTCTTTTTGTTAATTGATTTCTTTTAAGAATTATCTCCAAGATTTTTACTCATATTCATTAAGATAAAATCAAATAATTAGAAATCAACAATACCAAGCACATATTTATTAAAATCAAATTTTAGATATCAATATGCAAATTAGGCTTGCCGTTCACACTGTAAACCGCTATTTGTTGTACATATAAATACAATTGCATGTTATTAGTACGTAGATATGACCAGCAGTATTAATAATGAAAAACAATTTTATTAATAATTGAGGCTTAAATAAAAAGGATTCATGGAGAAGGTGATATATAATAACTAAATGAATAGTGACTTGAGTAGCGATATAGTTTCGGTTACAGACAAACAAACAGATAATCTCCATTATAATAAGATATTGCCTGAAATCAATTTTAGTCATTTTCTACCATATCAAATCATAGAGAATCATCAAATTTATTAAAGGAGTAAAAAAAAAAGAATAAAATAAAACAATTTGAAATAGAAAATTAGTTCTGATAACTTTGAATATATATTAAAATAAAACAAACTATATATAAATATGTAATACTGGGCATCTATTTATTAAAACATGTTTAAAAAACAACGAGGACTGTCTAAAGTCGTATGCTCAAATTTTGAGTGTATTTATTCTTTGTTATGATTATTTTGGGTAATGTGACGTAAACAGTGACATAGTTTCAGTTACAGACAAATAGAGACCTAATCTGCATTATTAATAGATATTGCTATACTTAAGAAATATTGATCACTTGAGTTCTGAACGAGGTGGTATTACTATATAAAAATGATGCAACTATACAATAGTACTGACACGGCTAAAGCTAGGACAAAATCCTGTTTTATTTTATTAAAAATATCAGATGTTTATATGGTCGTTAAGCTATCACTAGCAGCGTTTATAAACATTTAAAATAATGACCATTTTGCACCCGGCATATTGTTGCGGATTGGTATTTTGTCAGTGGGGTATATTTTGACTAAGTCGTACTTTAGAGGATTGGATTTTTATTTTTCAATTAATCTTTGTTTCAAAATGAAATTTGATTCTGGAGGATTTCAGTTGTTCGTCTGAGAGCGTCAACTAAAAAAATAGAGATTCAAGATAAAGAAAAGGAAAGAAAGAAAATGGTCATTTAAAACAATAGAAAAAAAGCCTAATAAGTAGAATAAGAATGAAAATAAGTATAGGAGTCTGGTGAAGGATGAAAAGGATAGATAGATAGATCGGATAGATAGATAGATAGATAGATAGATAGATAGAAGAAGAAGAAGAAGAAGAAGAAGAAGAAAGAGAAGAAGTAAAGGATTCTGGCGGAGGATGAGAAAGATAGATACACAGATAGAATAATAACAATAATAATAATAATAATAATAATAATAATAATAATAATAATAATAATAATAATAAAAATAATAATAATAATAATAATAATAATAATAATAATGATAATTAATAATAATATATGTGTCTATTTGTAGTGAATAATAATAATATATGTGTATGACGCAGGGGAGAAGGATAGATGGAACTAATAGAAGAAGAAGAAGAAGAAGAAGAAGAAGAAAGAAGAAGAAGAAGAAGAAGAAGAAGAAGAAGAAGAAAAGAAAAAGATTCTGGCGGAGGATGAGAAAGATAGATAGACAGATAGAATAACAACAACAACAATAATAATAATAATAATAATAATAATAATAATAATAATAATAATAATAATAAGTATATGTGTCTATTTGAAGTGAATAATAATAAGTATATGTGTATGACGCAGGGGAGAAGGATAGATGGAACTAATAAAGAAGAAGAAGAAGAAGAAGAGAAGAAAGAAGAAGAAGAAGAAGAAGAAGAAGAAGAAGTAAAGGATTCTGACGGAGGATGAGAAGGATAGAAGATAGATAGATAGAATAAGTAATCTTTGATCGAAAACGAGATTTGATTCAAGACAATTTTAGTTATTCGGCCAAGAGTGTCAACTAATATTTCAATTCACATCTAAACAATCTCTTTTCCCCGAATTGTAGATCTACAAAATCTTTATCCAATAACTGTGATTAATTTCGGAGGTGCAATTCTCTTCAAATTCTTCGTTATTGATATCCGACAATAAAAGGA
The DNA here is from genome assembly GCA_023376005.1 of Doryteuthis pealeii. NCBI lineage: Eukaryota > Metazoa > Mollusca > Cephalopoda > Myopsida > Loliginidae > Doryteuthis > Doryteuthis pealeii. The sequence continues at coordinate 44,834,050 of CM042159.1, read as the reverse complement.
TGTTGAAGAACTCTTGATATTATTGTAGTCGTAAAAATTATTGAAAATCAATAAATAAGATGAAAAGAAAGAGAAATGAAGAAAGGATCATGAAAAGGACGGATTGAATGGATAACACAGAAGGGTAAAGGGAAAGGGGGTGAATAGATATAAATGATTAAGGGAAGGAAAGAATGGAAGAAAAATGAATAATAATGTGAAGAAGAAGAAGAAGAAGAAGAAGAAGAAGAAGAAGAAGAAGAAGAAGAAAGACATGTCTAGCGGAGGAAGAAGGAGAAGAATAGATTGATAGATAGATAGATAGGTATGAAGAAGAAGAAGAAGAAGAAAAGAAGAAGAAGAAGAAGAAGAGAAGAAGAAAAGAAAAACAACAACAACAACAACAACAACAACAAACAGGAACAAGTACTCTAGCAGAGTAAGAAAAGTATATATAGATACATAGAAGAAGAAGAAGAAGAAGAAGAAGAAGAAGAAGAAGAAGAAGAAGAAGAAGAAGAAGAAGAAGAAGAAGACATGTCTAGCGGAGGAAGAAAGAAAGAATAGATAGATAGATAGATAGATAGGTAGAAGAAGAAGAAGAAGAAGAAGAAAAGAAGAAGAAGAAGAAGAAGAAGAAGAAGAAGAAGAACAAGAACAAGAACAAGAACAAGAACATGTACAGGGGTCTGGCGGAGTAAGAAAAGGATATATAGATACATAGAAGAAGAAGAAGAAGAAGAAGAAGAAGAAGAAGAAGAAGAAGAAGAAGAAGAAGAAGAAGAGATAAAGAGAAGTGGGAGAAGGAGGTAAATAAATAAAATTAGAGAGTAACAGAGAAAGTGACGAGATTAAGTAAAATGAAGTAGAAAGTAAATGAAAAAGAAAAAAAAGAGGAGAAAAAATTGGGGGGTGGGAGAAAAAAGATGATGATGATGAGGAGGAGGATGAGGATGATGATGATGTTTATGATGATTGCTTTCAAGTAATCCCACTGGCATTTATAATAAACACATTTAACTGATTGAATAAGTTATTGCCGTCTTTTGACTTGTGCCATTTTTTTCAATATCGTTCTTTTGTTCATGACTGTTAAAATTGGCCTTCACACTTAACGACAAAAGATGCCTCGATTTTTAGAATAATCTAAAAAGAAAACCAGTTACTTTATTTTTGATATTTACACTTTCTCTTAAAAAAAAAACAAAAAACAAAAAAAACAAACAAGAAACAAAATAAAACAAAACAAAACCAGAAAACGTTCGATCATGCCAACTAATATTGAAGAATGTTAGGATATAATTAAACCTCCCTTCTCCGCTCAAATAAAGAGAAGTTATATTATAAATGAATGAGTCAAAAAAAAAAAAAAGAAAAGAAAAAAGAAACAAAGAAGAAAAATGTAAAGCTTTTTCTTGTAATAAAAAAAAATTAAAAAAATGAATAAAAGAAGAAAATAATGACTTCGTATAAATTGAAATAAAGAGAATAATATAAACCATTCAATCTGTTCACATTTGGTTTTGAAAGTTTCGAAAAAAAAAAAATAGAAGGGTTTTATATAGACGAAGTTCTTTGAAAAAGTATTTGCCGGCCTGTGAGATTTATTTAAATAAACAAAAGAATTATACGAATGTTACTCAGTGTCCAATGGGCTGGGTGGGCTGGGTGTAATGACTCGTGGGCTGGGTGTTATGACTCGTGGGCTGTCTGCTAAAATCTAGAATGAACAGCAATGGGTCTTTGAGAAGTTACAGTGGGCGTTAATTCTATTGCTCTTGTAGACAATGGTAAATACGGAACTTATTTATTTGATAATCCAGCCTTGCTGACCATTGTTAGTAAGTTCGAAACTTGCGCTGTTGTTTCATGCTTAGTAAATATATATAAAATGTTTCATGTGCTTTGCAAACTTTTATCAGGGGAGGGGAATGTGCTGGACTTCCACACCGTAGAAAACGAGTTCAATCTCCAGATGTGCTATTGCGTTCACTTAAGGGCAAGTACCCTTGGGAAAGGTATGAACCCTCTCCTCCGCTAGCTACGGTTCTTGTACAATGATGGTTTTGGCATTGAATAACCCACTATGACGGAGAACGGGAAAAGAAAAAGAGCAAGACATTGTCTTTCCTGCCGGGATCAAACTCGCGTCCTCCCGCATGCAAAAACAAATGCGATTTAGGCACTGGACGGACGCGAGGTTCGACTGATGTGCCCGGATGTTTGGTTAATATGCCCATAAATAACCGAAGCGAGTGGAGCGTGGGGTGACAAGCAGAGAAGCATTCGGCTTACGCGAGACGGCAGTCAGAAAAAAAACAAAACTAAATGGGAGTTGCGATTTTTAGCTGCTAAAGATTATTTTGACGACGACGACGACGGATTTTCAGCTGCTGGTCGAAGACGAAGACGAAGACGAAGACTGTGTTGACCAAAAGAAAGTTTGGCCTGCGAGAAGATGGTGAACTCGCTTCTTTTTGCCCCCCCCCTCAGCAGGAACCTGTTGACTCAGATATCTATTTTCCCCCTCTATTTTCTCCCATTCTATACCCACGAAGGTTGGTATGCCATTAAACATAGAAACTAAACCAAACTCTTCTCGCGTGCCATTAATTGCAAGTTTGTTCCTCTTATAACTTTTGTTGATTGTGTAGACGAGAAATTCTTTCTTCTTTTCATTCATTCATTCCTTTTTTTCTTTCTTCCTTCGTCTAATTCTATTCATAATATCTGGCGACATAAAACGTTATTTTAATTTCTCCTTCAAAACAATCACCTTGCTGTAATTGCGCTATTGAAAAGGGGATAGTCTCCTTCGTTGTCTGACTGATACTGACATTAGGTCACCCTGACGACTTTACTTATTTTACTCTATATTTTTTTTATTCTCTTTCATTATTTCTCATTCCCTTTCTCAATTTTTCTTTCCTTTTCTTCTTCCTTTCATTTTATCTTTTTTCTTTAATTCTATGCGCTGTTCCTGTTTATTTTCACCAATTTTCATTCATATTTTCAATCTTTTTCATTTTTCTCCTTCTTATTTGCCTCTCGTTTTTTTCATTTGCTTTCATTCTTTCAACTTTCATTTTTGTAATTTCTACCCTCTTTTTCTTTTTTTTTCATATTTTTCCTTCCTGTTTTTCAAAATTCCTTTCTTCCAAGAACGAAACGCGTCCGTATATGTCTAGCCTGCGCGAGGGGGGAGTGTAGCGGGTGACTGCAGAGACTAAACTCGCAACCTCCTGATCGTGAGTCGTGGCTAAGTCAGACTACTCACCCTCGTTGGCGCGAATGCAAATTTCACACAGGTCGGCCAGTGCTAAGCGTAATTGTCCCGAACGAAAGATCTTGAAGAGTATAGTTACTTATTATTTAAGATCTACCTTCCCACACTGTGGAGCAGTTGTGTTTGATCTTCTTAACGAGAACAGAGAAACGAGTGAAATTTGGCCGATTGATCGAAGACTGCTGTAATATTGTTGCAGGCGGAAAAACTTTGTCAGTGGACTTTTGCAGTTGGGAAAGTGATTACCGTGGTTGCTTTCGGCCCTCACTTCACACAAACAATTTCAGATTGATTGATTGATTTTAACGGTATTTCAACCTGTTTGGGGTTATTTTATGTCTAAAGGTTTGGGAATCATGTTCTTTATACGTTTATATTTCTATTTCTGTGTAGTTTTTTAATATCTTTTTACACAGTTATATGCTATCAATTATTGCTAACACACCATAGAATATAGACATGAAACAAATCAATACCATACAACATAATCCCCAATAATGCTAACACATTTTTAAAACCAATAACTAAAAAGTATAAATATAAATACACGATATGTATAACTTCCTAACCGTTAGGCATGACGGGTTGATATACCGTTAAAATCAATAAACAACAAAAACAACAAATAATTAGCACATATTTTTACGATTTTAAGTATTTCTATCTAATACAAATAATTTAAGCACAGTTTTATGGTGTGGTCCTATGCTAGTCAAGGTACTGGATGAGATGACTTAGTTCCGTGACTACCGGTAGTTGCTCTATCGATGCATTCTACGCTCACGTTGTTTTCCTTTGATCCATAGAACTGGGATCGACGCAACTTGGTCGGAACGATAGATTAGTAAGAATCAGTTGCCGTAGTTGTTGGCAACCCTAAGAACAAAACAAAACACTGTTAATAATAATAACAACGGTTATATCATTATTATCTATAACGGAAAGGGATATGTTTTGCACATTAGGTCAGAGTTGAAAAGACACGATTAGCATTGAGTAATTTAGCAAAGGTGGACTGGACTGTGTCACTTCTTTTATTGAACTTTTTCTTGCTGGCAAGGTCTATTTATTCTAGTAGCAAAGATTTCTTGTTGCAGCATTTTTAAGCCTCGTGTTTCTTCCGAAAACTCACCACTGGCTCTCCGGTCTGACTGAATCTTTAATTGTTCATCCCATTTTTATATAAGAATATTTTTGCAGTTTAGCAATAGTCAAGAGTATTAACTGGTGCTAAATTCCGGTCCCAGAAATCAGGTCCAACGCTGGGATTTCCGACAGTTTTGATAAACATATCAATTTAGTGGCTGCAGTGACCTTTGATAGAACCTGTAAACACAGACAGCAGAATCAAACTTTATAAAATATTTTGATTCCAATTTTTCCCATTAAAAAAAAAAAAATTTCCGCTAAATAACCAAAAATATTTAACACTTTACCTCTTTCGTTGAAAAATATCAAACACCAACAAAAAGAACCTCGCGTATGACAAAGATTTCAAGTATTCCTATCTAATAGAAATAATTTGCATACAATTTTATGGTTTCAAGTACCCCTATCAATGCAAATAATTTGCACACACTTTTACGGTTTCAAGTATTCCTATCTAATACAAATATTTGCACACACATCAAGTATCTAATACAAATAATTTGCACACACTTTTACGGTTTCAAGTATTCCTATCTAATACAATAATTTGCACACACTTTTACGGTTCAAGTATTCCTATCTAATACAAATAATTTGCACACACTTTTACTTCCTATCTAATACAAATAATTGCACACACTTTCAAGTATTCCTATCTAATACAATAATTTGCACACACTTTTACGGTTTCAAGTATTCCTATCTAATACAAATAATTTGCACACACTTTTACGGTTTCAAGCAAGTATTCCTATCTAATACAAATAATTTGCACACACTTTTACGGTTTCAAGTATTCCTATCTAATACAAATAATTTGCACACACTTTTACAGTTTCAAGTATTCCTATCTAATACAAATAATTTGCACACACTTTTACGGTTTCAAGTATTCCTATCTAATACAAATAATTTGCACACACTTTTACAGTTTCAAGTATTCCTATCTAATACAAATAATTTGCACACACTTTTACGGTTTCAAGTATTCCTATCTAATACAAATAATTTGCACACACTTTTACAGTTTCAAGTATTCCTATCTAATACAATAATTTGCACACACTTTTACAGTTTCAAGTATTCCTATCTAATACAAATAATTTGCACACACTTTTACGGTTTCAAGTATTCCTATCTAATACAAATAATTTGCACACACTTTTACGGTTTCAAGTATTCCTATCTAATACAAATAATTTTTTACAGTTTCAAGTATTCCTATCTAATACAAATAATTTGCACACACTTTTACGGTTTCAAGTATTCCTATCTAATACAAATAATTTGCACACACTTTTACAGTTTCAAGTATTCCTATCTAATACAAATAATTTGCACACACTTTTCAAGTATTCCTATCTAATACAAATAATTTGCACACACTTTTACAGTTTCAAGTATTCCTATCTAATACAAATAATTTGCACACACTTTTACGGTTTCAAGTATTCCTATCTAATACAAATAATTTATACTCTATTATGTGGTTTCAATTTATCATTTTTATTTAATAATGAATATTTATTTTGCACAAATGATTTAAAGTAACTAATAATAATAATAGCCTCAATTAAATAATCTTAATACGCATCATTTACAATTATCCTATCCAAAGAAAGTGGTCAGGCTGAGTGGCAAGGGAAGGAATTTTGACAACTCTGGGGAATCGGTTAGAGGTTCTTCTGAAAACTTTCTAAGTGACATTCCGAAAGTTGGGGAAGAATTCTTCGAGTGGTTTCCAAAACCCGTCGCG
>CM042159.1:44810380-44820380 GCA_023376005.1 Doryteuthis pealeii | reverse complement strand
TTCCAAGGGTAATAGTACTATATGAAATGCAAATAACTCTGGATTTGAACTCGGGTCGACGAGTCCATTTCCTATAACTTTAGCCATTACACCACACGCCTCTAAATTCAGATATGAAATGAAAAAGAAAGAAAAACGTCAAGAAGGCTTGAACGTAGATCACCAAGGAGAAATATTACATAGTTTCCAACAAACCAAACCAAACCAAACCAAACCTTAAAACCAAACCAAACCTTAAAACAAATAATTCACTGCTATATGGTGTCAAGTATTCAGTCGGTAGAGCATCCGGCTTAGAACGACAAGGTTCTAGGTTCAATACCGGCCCTCGCCAACTCAACGTATGACTAGCACGGCTTGTATCTGTGCGGTGAAGTAGAGACCTGATGGTAAGTTTGGCACTCAACCTCAGACGCATACTCAATGTCCCTGGTCAATAGGCCACTCCGACTATATATATATATATATATATATATATATATATATAATGTTGTTCTGCTTCCAACTGGAGAAAATTCAATTTTTTATAAAAAAAGAAGGTCCGCAAAATGTATTTTGTTCTCAGAATTTTTTTTTAAATTCTTTTTGTTTTACATATGCAACACGTGTTTCAGATCTTCTGGTATCTTCTTCAGGCTTTGGTTGATAATATTATCAATTGATAATATTATCAATCAAAGCCTGAAGAAGATACCAGAAGATCTGAAACACGTGTTGCATATGTAAAACAAAAAGAATTAAAAAAAAATTTTTCTGAGAACAAAATACATTTTGCAGACCTTCTTTTTTTTTATAATATATATATATATATATATATATATATATATATATATATGATGAGGTTATGATGTCACCCTTTGTTGATATTACCCTACTCTGGCCCGATAGGATACTTTCTCGATGGTTTCGTCTATGGGTCAAATAGATATGTCTGACAATTATTTGTATTCTATGGGAATATATATATATATATATATATATATATATATATATATATATATATATATATATTCCAATGTTTCGTCTATGGGTCAAATAGATATGTCTGAAAATATTTGTATTTTATGGGAATATATATATATATATATTCCATAGAATACAAATAATTTTCAGACATATCTATTTGACCCATAGACGAAACCATCGAGAAAGTATCCTATATCAGGCGAGAGTAGGGTAATATCAACAAAAGGTGACATCATAACCCTTTGACCCACCAAAACTGAAGCCTTACCACTGGATAGAGTTTAGTGTCTTATCTAGGACAATCGAATAGTGAAGTTACAGACTTTCGATATGAATACGCAAAAATACTTTGATGTAAAGGTCTGGGAAAATGCTTTTGATGCTATGTAATGATTAGAAGAACAAGAACAAGAAGACAACCCGGTAGGAGGAGGAGGAGGAGGAGGAGGAGGAGGAGGAGGAGGAATTAGACAGAGACAAAAATAAGGAGGAAAACTGTAAAGAAAAAAGAAGTAAAAAGTAGAAAGTGAAGAAGAAGAAGAAGAAGAAGAAGAATAGTGAGAAGAAGAATAGTGAGAAGAAGAAGAAGAAGAAGAAGAAGAAGAAGAATAGTGAGAAGAAGAAGAAGAAGAAGAAGAAGAAGAAGAAGAAGAAGAAGAAGAAAGAAGAAGAAGAATAGTGAGAATAATAATAATAATAAGAAGAATAGTGAGAAGAAGAAGAAGAATAAGAATAGTGAGAATAATAATAATAATAATTAATAATAATAATAAGAAGAAGAATAGTGAGAAGAAGAAGAAGAAGAAGAAGAAGAAGAAGAAGAAGAAGGGTGAAGAATAGTGAGAATAATATAATAATAAGAAGAATGGTGAGAAGAAGAAGAATAGCGAAGAAAAAGAAGAAGAAGAATAGTGAGAGAAGAAGAAGAATAGTGAGAATAATAATAATAATAATAATAATAATAATAATAATAATGAGAAGAAGAAGAAGAAGAGAAGAAGAGAAGAAGAGTGAGAAGAAGAAGAAGAAGAAGAAGAAGAAGAAGAAGAGAAGAAGAAGAAGAATGCTCGAGGGGGTTGAGATGAGTGATAGAAAATAAAACGAAGTAAAATGAAAACAGTAAAGGAACGACTAAGAGATATAAAAGTAAAAAAATGGATAGAAAGAAAAGTGTAAATAAGTTAAGGGTGCAAAGAAGACAAGAAGATAATTTTGTGCGAAACAAAGTGAACCAGTGAGAGTGGTTTACGTGTGTTTCAGTGAAGTGTAATTAACCAATAGTTGAGAGAAAGGAAAACGTGGACACGAATGGCGTACGATTAGGGTTGAAGTCAACTAGCCGAGCGTTTTTAGCTTGTGATACAGAACTTCTAAGAAATGCGGAATACTCAGAATTACATGGCAAGGAGAGAACGGAAAGAAAAAACATTTAAAAGGAGAGTAAGGAGAGAACGGAAAGAAAAACATTAAAAAGGAGAGTAAGGAGAGAACGGAAAGAAAAACATTAAAAAGAGAGTAAGGAGAGAACGGAAAAAAAACATTAAAAAGGAGAGTAAAGAGAACGGAAAGAAAAAACATTAAAAAAGAGTAAGGAGAGAACGGAAAGAACGGAAAGAAAAACATTAAAAAGGAGAGTAAGGAGAGGAGAGAACGGAAAGAAAAAACAAACATTTAAAAGGAGAGTAAGGATATAATATGAGTAGAAGAGAAGGAGAGAAGATGATGAACAGAGATATGAGAAGAAAAGTCGGCACGTCGTATATCGTCGTCAGGAATGGAATTGATGATCCGAGTTCAAATCCTGGACAAGGTTCCTTTTGTTTCACTTCAGGTTATATCTTTGGGAAAAGGAATGTGTCCATCTGTTCTTCCCCCGCAGTTATGATAAAACTGTAGGGTAGTCTGTTTAGCTTTGGTAAGGCAACTAGACAAGGTGTGGGGGAAGTCCCAGTGGCGTTGTGGTTAACGTGCTGGTCTGCGACATCATAGTAAGCGAGTTCGAACTCCAGTCGAACTATTTTGTTCACTTTCGGACTAATATCCCTAGGAAAATGTATAAATGTCTCATCCCTCAAATATGGGTACCAATACTAATGTTCTACAAGGGTGACTTTGGCATTTATGCCATTAAACAAAGAAACAAAACCAGACTAGGTGAAGGAAAACTCTGAATTCAAGCCAATTGTACAACACTTGAAATACCTTGAATCATTAGGTGCGGAGAGGTTGGGCAAATACACACACACGCACACACACACAACGCACGCACGCACGCACACACACACACACACCACACACACACACATACACACACACATGCAAATATAAGAGATGTAAATATTTTTGTATTGTTACATATTGATATTTGTGGTTACAAAGATTAAAAGCCGTCGAGATTTTTTTATAAATAATACTAAATAATATATGAACATATATGCGTCTGTGTATGCTTTCATGTACACACAGACACTGGGATATATATATATATATATATATATATATATATATATATATGTAAAAATGGAAAAGGAATTGAATCCGACAATATGATGAAAAATGAGTAAAGAAAAGAAAAGTAAATGGATAAAATGAATTTAATCAATCACAAAAAAATAAATATTCACTCTGATGAAGGTCGATTCTTGTATGTGTGCGAAATATTTTCACACACATAAACTGACCGAAACACATCTGTAAGTGATTGATTAAATTCATTTTATCCATTTACTTTTCTTTTCTTTACTCATTTTTCCTCATATATATATATATATATATATATATATATATATATATATATATATATATTTAAAAAATATTTTTTTAAAAAATTGGGCGTTATTATGAAGCATTAAAAATGTATAAATGAATGAACTCGATATTATGGAGTATTGGATTCACTTATTTTTTAATTATTTTTTTCTCATAAATTTTCAGGTTTGTTAGATACCCTTTGTCAAATGTTATTACTGTTTAATGGTTTCTTTGTCTCTGTTGTTATCGACAGTGGCAGCGTCTGTGAAATATTTGTAATAACGGAGAATTCCGATGTCTGCGTTTAATCCCTACACGTGCGTTTGTAATTTTAGAATCCATTTAGTTTCTGATTGTTTTCTAGATTGCGTTGTTGGAAATGCGTGTTCTAATAAGAGGCATTTGAGGTGTGTATGGTTGTGTGATAAGGTGTTAAAATGAAGTGCTATTGTACTATGCGGGGATTTGAGATTAATAACATTTGACAAAGGGTATCTAACGAACCTGAAAATTTATGAGAAAAAAATAATTAAAAAATAAGTGAATCCAATACTCCATAATATCGAGTTCATTCATTTATACATTTTTAATGCTTCATAATAACGCCCAATTTAAAAAAAACAACATCTAAAAAATATATATATACCAAGAGAAGCATACGGAGACCACCTAAAATACAACATGAATATATATATATATATATATATATATATATATATATATAGAGAGAGAGATTTTGGGAGAAGAACAAAGAAAGAAAGGGATAGTAAAAATGTGAATATGGAAGAGAGAGAGAGAGAGAGAGAGAGAGAGAGAGAGAGAGAGAGAGAGAGAGAGAGAGAGAGAGACAATAAGGGAGCAAAAATGAGAGAGTGAGCGAGATAGATAGATAGATAGAGATAGATAGATAGATAGAGAGAGAGAGAGAGAGAGAGAGAGAGAGAGAGAGAGAGAGAGAGGGGGGGGGTAAAAGGAAAAATATAAGTAAAAGTGAAAATGAATAAGAGATTCAATCGAAATTTGTAAGAGTTACCGAACCTGACCGACGACACTTCCCCTAGGTGACGTCCTTCAATGGTATCAATAAGTCAATGGGGTTTCAACGTAAATTCTTCCCACCTTAACTTGGCATATATATATATATATATATATATATATATATATATATATATATATACTCGAAATTCTCTTTTTTATATATTATTTATTTTATATATATATTTATTATTGAATTACGAAGAAAAATAACGGAAAGCTGGTAGAAAGAATAAATATATTGTTGGAGCTAAGAATCAGATTTTCTTATTGTAAATTTTCCCGTTTTTTTAAAGGATTGTTTAGGATTCATGTTTTCTTGCCGAATTCTATAGCTGTACTTTTATTTTAACACAGTTATGAGAAGATTGGACAAAATATTCCCTTACATATACGATATAAAGGCAAAGAAAGTAAGATATGTGATTACTCTGATGCTCAACGTACATATGAATAATGAATAATATGGAATAATACATTTTCCAAGGATATTAGCGCTCTGTGAAATACAAATATCCTCGTCCAGGATTTTAACTATATATAAATAATTTTTCTATTGTCGCTTTTTATTTTGAATTTGACATGGCTACAATCTTGCAACATTGACCGGATGTCAAACAGACAATATTGGATACATTCGTTCTCAACAGACATTAAAAAAAAAGAAGAAATTACAGTTATTCGCCCATTTCATTCATAACACGAGGAAAAAAGAAAGGAGGAGAAGAAGAAAGAAGAAAAAGTAGAGGAAAAAGAAATAAGGAGAGAAATTATAACCACACAAAGAAAAACGTAAGCACGTCCATTTCTGATACGAATCTCTGATGATGAAGTTCATGCTTCGAAATCGATAAGACAAAAAATAGCATCTTTTTGTTTTTATCTTTCATACGCATTGTATTTGCCTTCAAATTACTAATATATATATATATATATATATATATATATATATATATATATAATATATTTGATAATTTGCTTTGAAGCATTGTTAAGTAAAGTATTAGTTATATTTATATTTATATTTATTATTATTTATATTTTAAAGGCAATTACAATGCGTATAACGTATATCTGTATCCACAACATATACATAGAGATAATTTGTTAATTATAATTGAAATAATCACGACAAGCGAACTCGGCGAATACCGCGTGAAACGTGTGGAACACTGTGTAGCTGTTTCAGCCTTATTAGGTCTTATCAGCAGTGTATACCTACGATCTCCCCCCGACAGAGATCGAACCGGAGAACCCAGTACGCAGAGTCAGAGACTCTACCCCTAAACCACTGGCACGCCACACACAACTTGTTAATAATAAATGCACCACTAATATACAAAACTCCTGTAGGTAGTACAGTGAGTTGATTGCTTGGTAGTTTGAAGCATGTCGGAAGTTTTAATCGAGAATTCGACCTCACGTCTCTAAAAACGGATGGAGTACTCTCTGGCGGCACTTACATATATACATGTCTTCTACATATAATAGAGATTCGGTATTTTTCTGTCTGTAACCGAAACTACGTCACAGTCACTTCAGGAATTAAGCAAGTTTATCAATGAGTATGCAATTTATAGTCAATATAATTACTACATTACATGATGAACAACGTTGATTTATGAATATACTCAGAAGACACACACACACACACACACACACACACACACACACACGTGTTTACGTGTTTAGCATAAGGCCGAAGCAATGGACACTCAGTGAGAGCCAAACTCACTGATAATGGTCTGTTACCGTAGCCATTGCACTAAGCGAGTTGCCCGTGTGAGTGTATGTGTGTGAATGCATTTCAGAATATATGTCTCATTTTCATTTACTAAGGTTTGCTAGTTTGACATAAGGTCAGAAATACTGAGCACTATATGAAAATCAACTAACAATGGTCTGCCAACCTATCTTGTTAAGCATTACACCTATCGAATTGCCCTTGTGTATGAGTGTATAAATGCATATGTGTGTGTGTGTATGTGTGTGTCCACGAATTTATAGCCCATTTTCATTCACTAAGGTTTTCTTAGTTTGGCACAAGGTCAGAAATACTGGTGTAGGGATTATCTTCCCGTTGAGTTGTCTGCCCGTTTAGTTTGCTGGTGCCCGCCAGGGGCTAGAGTATTTAAGCGCCGGGTTCAAACCCTTCTGTCTCTTTTCCTGCTCCAGTAACCACGAGACACATGGGGTAGATTTTGGTCTACTCCTTCTCGTTGGGGCTTTTGGCCCCACTTACATTACTGTAAGTTATTTTCACAGCATGGACTATCCCTAGTCTCATGTCTGTACTTTTTGTATATCTTGTACCATCCATGAATGTGTGTTTATCTTTCTACATGTAACTTCGTCTTACTTATGTATTTTGTATCTTGTTATATCCATGTGCTGTCCATATTAAATGTTTTGTCTGTTAACCTTCGTCGGAGTCATGTATCCAATATATATAACTTTGAACCTTTCTTACACTGGGCATTATGTGAAAATCCATCTTATAGATAATAGTCTACTAGGATAGCTTCCTAACCATTATATCTAGTGATTTGTCCGTGTGTATGCGTGTATGAGTATGACCATGCGTGTGAGTGTATGTGTGTGTGTGTGTGTGTGTGTGTGTGTGTAGCAAACCATGTGTCCCGTTATTGGCCTGTTAAAATTATTTCTCAAATTGACCCATGGGAAAATTTAGTTTGAACAGCGCCCACATTGTAATGTAAATACCAAAGTAAATGAAACCCAGAGGCATTTAGAGACTATAACATTAAATGAGCTGAACTCACATCTGGGAAAAGTCCCAGCATGATTAAGCGGTGCAAGTTCAAATCTCACCGGAGGCTTATTCTTTATTTGCAGCCGGCGATGCTTTCCTACCAATCGTAGAATGACGATCTGTAAATTGCGCAAAAAAAAAAAAAAAATGAAATAAATAAATAAATAAATAAAATAAGTAAAACAAAAATAATAAAATAAATAAATAAATAAAAATAATAATAAGTAAATAAATAAATGAGATAAAAATAAAAGGAAAAAACGTAAGATGATATAAATACGTGTAAAAATACTCTAAAAACATATATTAATATTTATATTTTTGCTTAAGGCAATTACAATGCGCATATCGCATGAAATTCGATAATTATAGAAGATAATAATGACAAGTGAATTTCGCAAAGAATTACTCGGTGTGTAGAACATCGTACAGACTATAAAAACAGTTGATAATTCTTGAGTAAGACATACTATTAAAGCTAATTTCAATTTCTCCACTTTATTGTGAGGGTGAGTAAAAAATTATCCGTACTTTCACCATAATATATCTATTATAATACTCTTGTTCTTTAATCTTCTGGTTAAAAATGAGACCGAAAAAGATGAAAAGAAAGAAAGAAAGAAAGAAAGAAAGAAAAAAAACAGTGTGAGAGAGTTAAATCAAGATTATTATAGTTTTTACACATTGAACTATTGAACAATAGCTCTTAAGTAAACGTAGTAAACATTGTAATAATTAAATTATAATACTGTGGTATATCCACAGGTCCTGCTAATATATTTATTATTTTTACACTGTGTTCTGCGTATGCGTACTTATAGTTGGCACTGTTCTGGTCACGTGATCGAATTTGAAGCCTGATCACATCATTTTGCTAGTTGTCTTTACAGTGTAAACGTGACCGCTTCACTAGCAGTATGCACCAAGGAAGTGCCCGATTTCTCTGGTCGGAAGGAGTGTCAGGGACTGAAATTACCATATATATTTAGCACAATAGGGAGACAGAGCCCTGCCGCGTATAAGTGTGTATGAGTGTATAGAGAAATTTAAAAGTGGTCGGACAAGCATGACGCAGAAAGAGGGGGCAGGACGCTTGTCAGCCTTTACCACTGATGAGAAGATTCAGTTATACTAGGTCTGGTCTTCTAGCTGAGATAAGGTGACCCGTCTTTATCTCAAAGTTCCAGAGAAAATAATGTTTTTATACTTAAGAACAGATTTTGGTTTATGCAATTTTTACGTATAGTCAAAATTGAGTTTGCTTGCACAATTCCCATTGGATCGCCTTTCCAACCCACTCGTGCCTAACTTTGTATTCTCGTTGTGCTATTTTGCTGCATTTGCGTAATTCGCTTCTTCTTCTTCTTCTTCTTCTTCTTCTTCTTCTTCTTCTTCTTCTTCTTCTTCTTCTTCTTCTTCTTCTTCTTCTTCTTCTTACCCCCTATCTGTCTTGCACCACCCCACCACCGATTATTGTCGTTATCCTCGTTTTAATAATGCCCATCCTCTTCCTTCTACTCTCCCCCCCCGCTCCACAATCATAACCACCTCCCACTTTTTCTTTCCTTTTTGAAGGCGCAATCAGAAGCCATTGTGACTACAATGGCCTCCTATTAAAACGCCAATCTGCCGGCATACGTAATTCCTGATTATTCCGGAGCAAAAGAACTATGCAACACCCGTTTTTCGATTTCCACAATCACCGCAAAAAGACACCACCCTCCTCCTCCGTCTTCACCCACAAGATTGTCCCCCTCCCCACACCCACCCACTTCATGCACAAGATACTAATTGCCTTGATTCAAATGCTTAGAAACAAGCGCGAAAATTCTACATTGACTTTTGGCGAAAACTTTCACCTTGAAAGAGACCTGCCTTTTTTTCTTTTTTAAATCCCATATTTCGATAATTTTTTTTTGTGTGATATTTGAAATCTGAAATACGATCTGAAATTTTAAAAGAATAATCAAAATTATTGTAAATAATTTTCGGTTGAATTTTAACTTGGATTCAATTTTCACATTTTGTTTTAGAAGTTATCGAAAGAAAAGAGTTCACATTTTAGAATGAGATGATTACTTGAAAATAAAAGATTTTACTCGATTTTCGAATTGACCGGTAAATTTTATTGAAGATTTTGCACTTACAATACTCCGCTTAACATTTAAAATGTAGAGGTTTATATAGGAATTAAAAATTCATGAAATTAACAGGCATCACTCTCTCTCTCTCTCTTTCTCTTTCCATTTCTCTCTCTCTCTCTCTCTCACTCACACAACACACACACATACACACACACACACACACACACACACACACACATATATATATATATATATATATATATATATATGTGTGTGTGTGTGTGTGTGTGTGTGTGTGTGAGGTGGCGATCAAAGAATTATGAAACGTACATAATATTCCACATATTACAATAGCCTATTTAGCGTTTGAACTGTATAGGTTTATATGTTA
>CM042159.1:44795380-44805380 GCA_023376005.1 Doryteuthis pealeii | reverse complement strand
TATCGTTAGGGTCTCAATGTAGGCCTTAGTTTTATAAAAAAAACTTCACATGAAATAAAGAAAATGTTATAGGTGATATACCCTATAGACTAATGGAATGCGCCGACTGTTACTATAAGTGTAATAAGAATGTTCTCTGGGGGGCACAGTTAAGACCAACGATTTTACTCTCCCAGCAATGCTGCACACTTCTCACCAATACTATCAAAAGGTCTTGTCTCTCGTCCACTCGTCACCACAACCAAAATGCTACTGCAAGCTTTCTCGCCGGTTTGTCAGAGCTGGTCAAATAAATACACAATTACAGTGTTCATCCGGGCTCCTTCCTCTGACCAGCACGTGCGACACTAATCAGCACGCGTCAATCCTTCACATCCTGGCCACTCTATATAGTTTAGCCATTCCCATACGTCGGGCCACGACTCACGATCAGGAGAATGCGAGTTCAATATCCCCACTCGCCTCTGATCTTCATTCTGCATGCCAAACACAGTCGTGCACGCTTCGAACTACTACGCTCGTGGTTTCTCTCGCCACAATAAGTAACAGGGACAATTATGGCTTGAAGAGTAAGCTAATGTGAGTCAGCTCATAACTCTATTTGTCGGACGTATTTCCCACTTCTCTGTACTGTAATTGTCTACTCGTTTGTTAATACATTTTCCTACATTTGTTACCCGTCGTTTTGTTCTTATTTGACCCCTTAAAACCCCACAACAGAAAATGGTATTACTTTTTGACCACCCTCGTACATTAAAAAATGACATTAAAAAACTCTAATTAACAAAAATGATTAATAAAAGTACCCAAAATGATTATATAGATTTCCGATCGTTTTTTTTTTACCAAGATTTTAAATATAAAATAAAATCTTAGAAAAATTTTCAGATCTTATAGAAAAAAAGAAGTCGTTACCAATTCAGTTATAACTTTTAACACCCGATACAAAATTTTGATGATCTATGAACATTCGTATTCATACGATAGTCAAAGTTAGGATAAAAAAAATGCACAAACTTATTTTTTAAAGGAAAAAAAAAATTACGAAGAAAAGTGGGAAAAATAATAAAAAAGGAGGTACTTATAGAATATACTTTATTTACTCTAAGTTTTTTTTTCCCTAATGTTTGATTACGGTATTGATTTTTTTTATCGAGACATTTCGTCGAAATAAAGAAAATGGTTATAAAACTATTTACTCAAATAAGAAAAAGAAAAGAAAAAGTTTATGGTGAATAAAAAAATAGTGTCTGGAATCTTGAGAAAAATTCAAACTGAGAATTAAACAGATAGAAGTGAAAAAAAAAAAAAAATGAAAAAAAGAAAAAAAAGAAAAATGGAATGGAACAACCCGGTATTGAGTGTCTGTGATATTTATTCGATTATCTCTTCTTCTTCTTCTTCTTCTTCTTCTTCTTCTTCTTCTTCTCTTTGCTCTCCAATGCTTCTTCTTCTTCTTCTTCTTCTTCTTCTTCTTCTTCTTCTTCTTCTTCTCTATCCAATGTTTCTCTTCTTCTTCTTCTTCTTTCTTGCTCTCTAATGTTTCTTCTTCTTCTTTTCTTTCTTGCTCTCTAATGTTTCTTCTTCTTCTTCTTCTTCTTCTTCTTTTTCTTTGCTCTCCAATGCTTCTTCTTCTTCTTCTTTCTTCTTCTTCTTCTTCTTCTTCTTCTTTCTTCTCTATCCAATGTTTCTTCTTCTTCTTCTTCTTTCTTGCTCTCTAATGTTTCTTCTTCTTCTTCTTCTTCTTATTCTTCTTCTTCTTCTTCTTCCTCTCTCCAATGTTTTCTTCTTTTTCTTCTTCTTTGCTATCCAATGTTTCTTCTTCTTCTTCTTCTTCTTCTTCTTCTTCTTCTTCTTCTTCTTCTTCTTCTTCTTCTTCTTCTTCTTCTTCTCTCTCCAATGTTTTTTCTTCTTCTTCTTCTCTTTCTATCCAATGTTTCTCTCTTCTTCTTTCTTTCTTCTTTCTTCTTCTTCTTCTTTCTTCTTCTTCTTCTTCTTCTTCTTCTCTCTCCAATGTTTCTTCTTCTTCTTCTTCTTCTTCTTCTTCTTCTTCTTCTTCTTCTTCTTCTTCTTCTTCTTCTTGTATCACTCTATCAATAGCAAATGTTATTGTACTAGATAACTCTAGTGCTTCAAGAGAGCTATGAAAAGACCCACCATTGCGATTCATATTTGCAAAATAAATCTTTTTAAAACATATTTCAACGGCTGAATGGCAGACAATTTTTGTTGACAATGATTTGATTTCTATATGGTTGTGGCTCGTTTAATGCATCACTGAAACATCGGCACATTGTAGCGCAAACTGCGTTAGAGGAATGACGGAATAGGGCCAGTAATAGTGGATCTCGACAATAAAGCGAACCCATTACCATCATAAACAGACATTTCGTTGGTCTTTTCTAAAGGAATCCTTATTAAAAGAAATTCGTGAAGTGTGTTCACCGTCTGGAGAGATCACATGATTATTTAATTGGGAAGAAAGAAACTGAAGAAACTGAATGAAATTCATCTGATGAGAACTAATACATGATTAATGAGGGTAGCTTAGGGAGATGTATTATTTTGCTTATATATATATATATATATATATATATATATATATATATATATATATATATATATATACCTAGGTAGTAATATCTCATCCACAGAAAGCGATGTTAACACTCGAATAGGAAAGGCATGGTTGGCCACCAACAAATTCTCAGTAATATGGAAATCCGATCTCCCTGACAAGCTAGAGAGACGATTCTTCCAAGCTGTGGTTGTGTCGGTACTGCTGTATGGCTGTACCACCTGGACCCTAACGAAGCGCCTTCAGAATAAGCTAGATGGGAGCTGCACCAGAATGCTGCGAGCGGTCCTGAATAAGTCGTGGAAGCAGCACCCCACAAAAAGCAACTGTATGGCCACCTGCCCCCATCTCACAAACCATACAAGTAAGACGGGCTAGACATGCAGGAAACTGCTGGAGAAGCAGGGACGAGCTCGAAAGCGACGTACTACTGTGCAAGCCAGCACATGGGCACGCTAATGTGGGCCGCCCAGCCAGGACCTACATTGACCAACTATGTATGGATGCTGGCTGCTGCGCGGAGGAGCTCCCAGAGTCGATGAATGATAGGGAAGGTTGGCGAGAGATCGTCATGGATATCCGTGCAAACTGCGCGACATGATGATGGTGATGATGATGATGATGATGATGATACATATATATATATATATATATATATATATATATACGAGATAGAACGTGACTCACTGGGTCACCCATTGAGCTCTGGGTAGATAACTGGGATTATGGAAAATGAGTTTGCAAAGCGAATTAAATTCAAAAGAATAAATACGACCGAATAATTAAATAAAAAAAACAAAATGATTTCGTTATATTTCTAAGAAATGGAAGATTTCACCTAATCTAGATTGAAATGAACCTGATTCGGACTCGCTGCTACTGAAATTTAACCTACAAATATATATATATATATATATATATATATATATATATATATATATATATATATATATATATATATATAAGCCTTTGTTGATACTCGAAATGAAAGAAAATTCAAATCAAAACGCTGCGTAACGTTAGCGTTTCCGTCCAAATTGTGTTGACGAAATATTAATCCTAGAAATCATTGTACATGAATTACTTTAACAAACATTACAATAAAAAACATTTCATTTTCACAATTTTCGGACTTTCTAAAAAATGTACACATTTAAACTCTTAACCTTTATTAACTCATTATTATTAATAACGACTGTTCTAAATTTTCTTGGTATTTTGACATGTGTAATGAGATATTTCAAAGTTCACTATCTATTCACCTCAGAACTCATTCTATTCAAATATAGTCCAATTAGTATTGTAATCTGAGTCTTTCTACTAACTTATATTAAGCTATCCATCAGTTTTTGCATTTTGCTTGGGTTTGGTATGAGAGCCTCTGTGAGCAGTTTAAAGTAGGCATATATATATATATATATATATATATATATATATATATATATATATATATGGACTCTCTCGTCTATTTTCGACGCATGAGGGTTCACACACAATGAACACCCACACAGTGATTTGTTTATAGTGGTGAAGGCTTGTGGCACAGTCGACAGGAAAGAATATATATATATATATATATATATATATATATATATATATATATATTGAGAGAGGGGGAGAGAGAGAATAGCAATTCTTTACAGAACTGAACAATCTCCTCAATTTAGCAAACAGTTCCCTTGGACACACATGTGGCTCCTCAGATTCTTCAGTTTTGGTATTATTTTTTAAGCATTTTCCCAATTCCTCCAAATCTACAGACAGTCAGATAGATAGGTAGATAGATAAACAGATAGATAGTAGCTACCTATCCAACCTGTTCTTAACGGGTAGGATGTGGCACAAAATCATAAATATGGAGCATCCAGCGAGGATCGAACTCGCTATTCAGTAGTAATAGGTCTGTGAGACTAGCTTGCATACCATTACACGATGAGGGGGTTCGCCATAAGTATTTACTTAACCCGTTCATGACGGGTTGTGACACAAAGTCAATTTTTTAACTAGAGTTTAACAGGTTTGAATTCAGAGTTTTCCTCCTCCTAGATCGGCAGTCTAGTCTCCCCAACTATTTACCCATAGCCGGTCCCATTGTGGTATAATGGCTAGAAAGCTAGTCTCGCAGATTCCTTTCTACTGAATAGCGAGTTCGATCCTTGCTGGATGTCTCACACATACGAACCAATTAGATAAATACCTACTTCTCGGTGTCCTGAGTATGACTTTAAACTGCATCTAATGGTGAAGTTCCAATTCTGGCAAATATGGATTAGCCCTCTATCGCCATTACTCCCAGGTCCACCCTGACCCGGAGAAGTTTAAAAAATTGAGTTAAAAAATGAGTACCCATCAAGAATGAATAAAACAAAATGTTTTCGGCATAAAATAATCAAACAAGGGTTGACATGCCGTAAAATCCAACCAGCCAATCTTTCTTAAGGGTGTTAGCGTGAATGTAAAATGCAAACATCTACGTCTAGGATTTGAACCCGGTTCACCGTGTCCATTTCTTACGACGTTAGCCATTACACTACAAATACCTCCTTTAAGGTTGTTTATATTTATTTACCAACCCCTCCACACGAGCAGGATGTGACACAAGGTCAATTTCTTAAGTGGAGTTCAACAGGTTTGAATTCAGAGTTTTCCTTTTCCTAGACCGGTTGTCTAACCAAGGTCAAAGAGCCCAGTCTGCCCTACTATTCATCCATATCTGGAGGGTGAGTAGGATTTATACCTTTCCCAAGGGTATTAGCGCTAAGTGAAATGCAATTACCACATCCAGGATTTGAACTCGGGGCGACTTTAACCATTACACCACGCGCTTCCCTTTAAGGTTGTTTATAAGAATTAATGAACCCCTTTTTTCTCAGTACAATATATTTATTCATATTTGATTTCATTATCGGATGAAATCATCTTTATTCATTTGTTTTGTTTTTTTTTTTTCAATGAAAATAGAGTTTCGAATTTCAATAAGTCCTTTTTGTAATTGACGATGTTCACGTACACAATCGTTTCTCTGCACAAATATAGAATTCTCAACAAGAACGAAAATAGACAACATTTTCCATGTTTCCATTGAATGTTCCCGATCTTCCAATGTCTTCAATGCAGTCAATCTTTAAATACCGATTATGAATTATTAGATTGAAAAATCTACGTGAGCAAGAAAAAAAAAATGATTAAATTAAATTTGCGAACGTTTCTCGAAATATGTTCATACACAAGGGATCGCAAACATGCACACGCAGGCGCACACTTCCTTCCCTAAAGAAACACACACACACACACACACAGACTTAAAAATACACTTAAACGCACATACGTGAACACACAGAGAGGTAAACACACATACATACACGAGCACACTCATACACACAAAAAAATAAGAATATAACCAGAGAAATTCTTTTTTAGATAATGCATACATTTTCTGATTAATCATATATGTGTATGTGATAATATATATATATATATATATATATATATATATATATATAAGTTAAAAGAAAGGAAATGAATCCGACAATATGAGTAAGAAAAGGTGGAATGAAAACATCACACAATGCTGTTAAAGAAGAAAACAATTTATAATATAATCATAGCTGATACTGATCAATATTTCGATTTTACAAAAATCATCATCAGAGCTCATTCACTCCCGTAGTTGTTTGGGTCGGAGAGGAAAGTCAAAATGAGTTTACAAAACAAAAAAACCTTAATACTGCAAAAAACGAAAGACGTTACAATATTCACCAACGTGGGCATTTCGCGCCATATATATGTCGGGCATGTCTCATGTATATCTTTTGTCAACAAATGTAGCGAATTTTTGAGATGTTGGCAACAAGACGAACAACTACGGGAGTGAATGAGCTCTGATGATGATTTTTGTAAAATCGAAATATTGATCAGTATCAGCTATGATTATATTATAAATTGTTTTCTTCTTTAACAGCATTGTGTGATGTTTTCATTCCACCTTTTCTTACTCATATATATATATATATATATATATATATGTGTGTGTGTGTGTGTGTGTGTGTGTGTTGTCATCTGGAGATATCGTGTTTCGAAGTATCATGTCTCCTCAGTGCCTTGATCGAAACCCGACCGATTTATCGTCAGCGTTCACTTACAACTGGAACGAGGATTTAACTGACAAATACATGTATATGTATATATGTAAATGCCGTCAGAGAGAGATCCCTCCGTTTTATAGGAGAGCATCTATCTATGTATTTATCTACACACAAATAGACAGATAGATAGACAGATAGATAGTAGCTACTTATCCAACCCGTTCGTCACGGGTAGGATGTGGTACAAGGTCGTAAGTATGGGACACACAGCGAGGATCGAACCCGCTATTCAGTTGTAGTAGGACTGTGAGACTAGTTTGCATACTATTACACGATGATGGGGCGCGCTGTAGGTATTTACCCAACCCGTTCACCACGAGTAGGATGTAACACAATATCGCAAGTATAGGGTATCCAGTAAGGATCGAACTCGCCATCTTGTCGTAATGGATGTGCAAGATTAGCTTATTAATCATTAAACCACAATGGGACGCCCAAAGGAAGGGAGGAAGGAAGGAAGGAAAGTCTAAGCGTGGTGTAACAGTTAGTGTAGTAAGAAAGTCGGGATCAGATCCTGGACAAGGCTGTTTGCATTGCACTTTGGGTCCTTGGTAAAGACATATACCCTTCTCTTCTCCAGATATGTGTAAAATATTTGGCCAGATTTACGGAAGAGTCTTATATATATATATATATATATATATATATATATATATATAATAAATAAGTAAACCACAGACACGTGTTTCGAGGTATCACCTCTCATCAGTGTGGTTATACATTAAAAGCTACCCCTGGCCGGGTTTGAGACCCGAATGAACTTTCGTTCGCCAAGCCTCTTACCCGTGCGGGCAGAGGCAGCTGTCAAATATTGGAGAATATTTAATTGCTACATTTCTAAGCGGAAATGAATTCACTCGAGTCCTCAAACTTTTGTAAATAAAGCGATGGTTAGTTACACGCCAGAACGGTGAATTTTACAATTAAATCCCTATTTAGAAAACTCAACCAAAGTGGGGAAAAAAACTAACATTAATAAAGTAGCATTCAACATCGGTCACAATATATTAGCTATCTTTAATAACTAATACACTAATACACTAATCACGCAAACCTCTAAAAATAGTGGACACTTCTAATTTAAAAACAAAATAGATAAAAAAAAACGGAAGTTAACACCAAATCATATAACCCCCTGATGACGGCTGTAGAAATATATGATAAAAAGGGTTGTGACTTGCCATAAGGGCTGTCGGGCTGGTACGATTATATAGGTGCTAGGGCTTGATGTGAGGGGGGCCTCTCCGACCGCTCGTTTAGCCCAAAACTTGACCCCTGACACATTTTGGAGGTGCATTGCGTAATGTTTATTATCGTCGGAAATAAACTTGGTGGCAAGATTTGAAATACTGGACAAGGCTGTTTGCATTGCTCATAGCGCTAATACCCTTGGGAAAGGTATGAATCTAACTATTATCACTCCAGCAATGGGTAAATAGTAAGGCAGACTGGGCTCTTTAACCTTTGTTCGGCCAACAACAAAGGAATTCCCTAAATTCAAACCTGGTAAACTGTGCTTAAGAAATTGAAATTGTGTCACGTTCTACTCATGTTGAGGTGTTTGGAAATATACGAGGGTGAGTTAAAAAGTAATGACATTTTTATTATTTCATGTGAAGTGTTTTTTATATATAAAACTAAGGCCTACATTGAGACTCAGAGCAAGAATCCGAAAAGTGAGACCCAACTTGCCAATCGACAATCGACAATGCCCCCTTCTGCATAACAATGATCGACCACACACACGTACCAGGACAAGGAAGAAAATCGCCTCATTCGGGTAGACAACATTACCGCTTCCTCCCTACTCACCAGATTTAGCGCCTTCAGACTATCATCTCTTCTGCCCCATGAAAGAGGGTTTGAGAGACAGACATTATTCCAGTGACGAGAAAGTGAAATCCGTCATGAAGAAGTGGCTCAAAGAACAGTCAATAGAATTTAACGGGACAGGGATACATGCTCTCATTCGAAGTTGGAACATTGCTATTGAGAGAAACGGTGACTATGTGAAGAAGTAGGATCAGCTTCATTCTGATGTATGATACATGTTCCTGCGTTGGTAATTTTACCTGTCATAAACAAAATGGCATTTTGACTCACCTTAATATATATGTATGGCGAATTTTGTTTGTGGCGGAGAGGTTAGCTTAATATAATTTCGAGCTTAAAGCACTTCTACTCTCTAGGTCATTAAAGTTAAGCAGTGATCCAACTGATAGTACTTTGATGGGTGACCACTTGGGTGCAAAAATTCAAGGCCTGTGTTCTAAACTAAGCTCTGTAAAAATCTAGTAAGTGAAACTCTAACGAGAATTATTTAAACCAGCAACTATATGCACCCCCTAGTGTAAGTATTTAAATTTTAATGTAATAAAATATTAAATTAAATTAGAAAGGTAGCTGCGGGTCTACATGTCCTGGGAATGACGTTAAACTCTATCTGATGGTGAGGTTCCAGTTTTGGAGGTTTGGGGAATATGGAGCACCCCTTCATCACCATTGCTCCCTGTTCCACTCTGACCCGGAGTGGTAGTACCTGTTAGGGTCCCATCTATGGGTTAAATAGAAAAATGTATTTATAAACAAAATTGCATTATCCATTAAGAATTGATTTATTTCAAAACTTTATCGGCATTAAATGACCCACTGAGGTTGATATGCCGTAAAACAAAACTAGCCAAACCAAACCAAACCAAACCTAAATTAGAAAGGCTAACGAAACTAAATAAGAATGCAGATAAAAAGATTTGAAACAGAGGGGGTTGGTTAATAGAAAAATGGAACAAATGAAACTCACTATTCCATCACTCACGTCTTTCATTGCTAAATTATCTTAATTTAACTATATCGTTAAAATAAGAAGTAAAGAATAAAATGATAAAATTATTTTTTCTTGTTAATGGATTTCTTTTAAGATTTATTGAAGAGATTATTTGCTCATATTCCTTAAAATAAAACCAAACAATTAGAAATCAATAATACTAAGCACATATTTATTAAAATACATTTTTTAATATCAATATGCAAATAAGCCTTCCCGTTCACAATGTAAACCGTTATTTCGTTGTATATATAAATACAATTACATGTTATTAATATGTAGACATAGTCAACAGTACTAATAATGTAAAACAATTTTATTAATAATTGAGGTTTGAATAAAAATAAAATCATCGAGAATGTGACGTTGAATAACTTGGGGAATTGTGACTTGAGTCGTGATATAGTTTCGGTTACAGATAGACGACCACAGAATCTCTATTATATCACTTTC